>LPNX011207623.1:20921-62893 GCA_001517045.1 Pseudotsuga menziesii
ATAACACATATCTTTGTGAGTGGAACATTGACAATAAGTTTATAGAGAAGGAGTTATAATTATAATTTTTATTTTGGAAAGGAGGATTTTATGTAATGTATATATATTTTGATATTTTTGAATATCTAGAAGCTTATATATATATATACATACATATGGGATTTTTGCTCATTGAACATGATCACATGATTGAATTGGATAACACGCGAAGACGAAGCAAGGTAACCTAGCTTTTTTTCTTTTTTTCTTTTTATACTCTTATGATGTCCGAAAACGAAGCCTCGAGGTTAAATCTTCTATTACCCAACAAAACTCTACCAACAATTAACCTTAATAATAGAAACACAACATGTATTTGGATGAGGCAAACTATGGATGAGAGGAAAGGATATCCTCATAGAACAGATCCCAGATTATCTAAAATTGGCATTAATAGGTTGTTTTTGTGGTAATACACCACATAGAGAAGCATTAAAAATGTGGATGGAGTCAAATTGGAATGATGTGCTCGGATATATGCCAAATTTCCATGTGCTCCCTTGTGGTTGGCTCTTTCTTAAGTCTTTCTTAAGTTACAACAAGAGGAGGATGAATGAGAGCTATTAGAACAACATTGGAAATGGGATCCATCATGCCTTATCTTAAAGAAATGGAGAAGAGATTTCAACGGAAAAAAGGAGCCACACTATCAGCAACAGGTTTGGGTCATCTTACTAGGGTTTACCAATGGTTTTTTGGAAGGAATGGATTTTGGAGGCTATAGGAAACAAGATGGGAAAGTTTATTGCTCTAGAAAATGATTGGGAAACCAAAGTAGATCGCTGATGCACCAAAATCCTAGTTGAAATAGATATGACTGAAGACCTATATGAAGAACTGGTAATAGTGATACATGGTAGCTTGCAGAAGCAAAGACTGGATTACTGGAAAATTTTGTTCAAGTGTTTCAGTAGTTTACACGTTCAACATTTACAGAAGGACTGCACTGAATAAAAGGAGGTCACTTGATTTAAAAATATATGGATAAAAAATTAAACCAACACGACGAGGAAAGATATAACAGAAATTAGTGGACGCATAAAAGGTGGCAGGGTGAAAAAGATTGACAATACTACTGAAGATAAAATGGATGATAAGGAAAATGGGATGACGCAATTAGGTGAAAAATGATGAGACAGAAAGATGGATTGGGATAAAGGACAAACAAGTTGTAGCACTTCGAGCGCTTCTCCACATGACGAAGCGTCAACTCCAGAATTAAGAGGTATTAGTTTTATTACTCCATCTGTAAATCCTTTGTGTTTAGTTAATAACGAAATAAATGAGAGCGTAACGTTTAATGAAACAAAACCCCTCCCAAGGTCTCCTACACCCATGGGGACTTCACTTATTGAACCTCTCACATAGCACATGCGATCATGGGATATTAAAGAATACCCTTAATTTCAAGAGATATTGACCCAAACTCTTTTTGTTGAAACCCCCTTCCAATACTTAAAACCTCCTCCCCACCCATTTGTATACCTCAAACCTTATAAACCACCCTACCCTCCCCCACCTTAAACCCCTCATCCCCCCAATACCTGCAATATATTGGTTCAATTTTTGATAATTTTAAAACCCACAATATGAACTAACATGATAGGATATTGGCCAACAAGTGAAGCCCATGTGCCTACACCTCAAAGGATAGTAGCAAGAGAAAAAGGCACCCAAGAGGAACATAGAAAGAAGTATAACCTAAGATCAGAAAGTCTTCAGAAGAAGGAATAACCTCAACCCCCCTTTAAAATCTCAGGCATGCAACACATCACTACTATCAAAGGCACAGAAAGAAGTGGTCATGGATGTTAAACAAGGGAGACAATCAACAATAACCTATTCTCTTAGAGTAGAAAAGGCTCAGGAAATGGTACTTAATGATAATTATTTCACTCAATGCAAAGGCATTAGGGGGCCCTAAAAAAAATGGCCTAAAAAGGGTGATAGCCACCATAAAACCAATGGTCCTACTATTTCAAGAAACTATGATTGAAGGTAAAAATGATGAGGAAATAATCAAATTTTGCGTGAAGGATTGGAGTATGGAGAGTATAGACACAGATGGACATTTGGGGGGTATATTAACAGGTTGGAGTCCCGATTTGAAATTAATATTAGCAACAAGATAGAGACCGGTTCTAGGGACCCAATTAGAAGATGATGATATAGGATTTAAATACACAATTTTGAATGTCTATGGGTATTTTTATGAGAGAAAAGCACTTTGGGAAACAGTGGAAAATGCAGAAGCCGTGGATATCTCAAACAAGATTTTAGGAGGAAACTTAAACTTAACACATACCATGAATTAAATTTGGGGAAAGAATGTGAGATCCAATGCCTTAGGCTCTTTTTTAATCTCTTTATTCAAACAAAAAGGAATGACAGATATAGATCCCTTACAGTTGGAGCCTACATGGAGGAACAAGAGAGGGGGAGATCATGCTATATCAAAAATATTAGATCACTTCATGATAGTGGAAACCTAATCAATGATTCATTGATCTTGCAGTCCATGGTAGAGGCATGCAAAAACTCAGATCATCGACCAATAGTATTTAAAATTAGGACTCCTGAGGTCAAGCCACCATCACCCTTTAAGTTCAATCCTCAATGGTTTTCAAAGGAATATTATAGAGCCTTAATACTAGATGCATGACAACCTTTGCAGGAAGTTTAGAACCATTCCCTCATATAACAATTTGCAGACAATATGGAAAGAGTAAAGAATATCTATAAGGAATGGGACAAGAAACATAGAGCTAGGAAACAAGAGGAGTTAAAGGATGTGGAAAAGGAAATAAAAGAACTGTATGAAAAAATAAGGAAGGGGTGTTCATAATGGAAGAAGTATTAGTGTTGAAGCCGTTAGAAGGGAAAAATGACTATTTGCTGCTCGAGGAAGAACAAAAATGGAGACCAAAAAGTAGAGCCCTGTGGCTAGAGGAAGGTGATCAGAACACCAAATACTTTCACATATTTTAATCGAATCAAAGAAGCATAAAAACCATTCACGAAATCAAGTTATGTCAAGGAAATGTGGTTAGGACCTTTCCAGAAAAATCCCAAGTAGTTGTTGTCCACTTTAAAGAAATTTTCACAGAACATGAGGGATGTCCAATAACTGAAATCCTTGAGGTGATAGGAATTTTTCCAAGGTTAATTACAAGTGAAATGAATGAAGAACTAACTAAATATGTTACATAGGATCAAATTCAATAGCTTCTAAACTCTTTCTAAAAAGGGAAAAGTCCAGGGCTAGAGGGTTTCACATTAGAGTTCTTCTTAGGATTCTATGATAAAATAAAGGAAGATATTTTGGCAATGGTTAAAGAATCACATAAGTCGGGGAAAGTGTTGGGAAGCATAAACTCACCCTTCATAACTCTGATCCAAAAAAATCAGAAAACTGATACCTTTAATGATTTCCAGGCAATCTCCTGTTGTAATATTATTTATAAAGTGATAATGAAGGTGATTGCACTAAGATTAAAACCAATTTTGAGTGATGTAGAAATAGAGGATCAATTCAAATTCCTTCACAATAGGAAAATACATGATGCAATCTCACTGGCTCAAGGGGAAATCCACAGTATCAAAAAAGAGAAGCAATGTGGTTTTGCTCTGAAGCTAGATTTGTCTAAAGCATAAAAGAGAGTAAGCTAGACCGTTGATATGATTCTTCTAATTCAAATCAAAATGGCTATGGAGATGGTGGGCTTGGTCTTGGGATGAATCCAATCAACCTCGTTTGTAGTGCTAATCAATGGAGCACCCTCAAGCTTCTTCCAACTAGCAAGGGGCATCTTACAAGGGTGTCCTCTATCACCCTTTGTTTTCCTTCTAGTAGCCTAGGATCTGAGTAGATTAATACATAATGAAAAAAGTGAAGGAAGAACCAGAGGAGTCAAAGTGTCGAACAAAGAAGAAATCACTCACACATTATTTGTGGATGATGTATTGTTGTTTGCAAAAGGAACATAGGAAAACTTAAGGATATATGCCTCACTGTTGGAGAAATACAGTAAGGGAAGATGTGTGTTGATAAATACAGCAAACCCAAGTCTAGATCACAATGAATTTATGGAATATCTTGCTCAACAAGCAAGAGAGATAATTCGATATCCAACAATTGCAATAAGTGATTGGAGCATGAGTTTCATCCTGGACCAATCGTTTTCTTTCCAGAGGTGGCAGATTGGTACTCTTACAGGCTATTTTATAAAGTATCCGAGTGTATTGGGCATCCATATCCTACATCCCCAAGGGAATCTTAACAAAAATAAGGAAGAAATGTTTCTCCTTCCTTTGGATATCTAGCAGATAGACTGAGGGCATACCATTGGAAAAGTGGACAACTATTTCTCTTTTGAAAGAACTAGGAGGACGGGGGATTAATAACCAAATGCTTATTTGTATATCATTAGAATCCAAGTCATTATGGAGGCTAGTCCAAAACCCATAAACCTTATGATGGTGGGTCCCGTGCTCTAAATACTGTCCAAGTGCCTCATTGGTAGAATGGTTCAGGAATCCCATAAAAACTTATAAAAATGGGTCATTGAGATGGAAAGCAATGGTGTTGGATTTTCCATTAGTAAGCAACTGGAGAGCCCAATGAATAGGCAATGGAAAGAGTGTCAGGCTAGGTAAGGACCCAAGCGCAGTAGCATGCGAGGATTACAAGCTACCAGAAAAGGTTTTAACATAGTTAAAGGCCCATCAAATTCATAAAACATTGATGTACAAGCCCATCAACCTCATCTTCATGGCATAGCAAGATGGAAAAGTGAACAGGAGTTGAGTTTGGAAGGAGGAGACGTTGAGAATTGGAACGAATATGTAAATAACCTGGTGTCTAGATTCGTACACCTAGATGAAGAAGAGAAGGACACATTGACATGGACCAAGAATGTCATGAATGGGGACTTCACAACAAATAGAGGTTATGAAGAAACAATTTTTGAATAGTTCGATGGGGTAAAAGGGTGGTGGTGGAAAAAAATTGGGCCTCAAACAACCTTCAAAAACCATCATAACGTTTTGTTTGGAAATGAACAACAAAATCCTGACATGGGAAAATATGAGGAAAAGAGGATTTCAAGGACCAAGCATATGTATTTTGTGCAAATCAAGTGACAAGCATTCCTCTCATTTGTTTGTTTCTTATTTAGTTCTCATAGAACATAGGACCATCATGTACAATGAAGCTACTTTTGAGCAGAGGGCTCAGATGTGGTGGCAGAACATAGGGGTATGTTGTTTTGACGGATTCCCTACCTTCTTTGTCTATAGCATTTGGGAAGCTCACAATAGAGATATTTTCAAAAATCAATGGAATCATTATGACATTACATTAACTCTGTTGGTACAGAAAACACAAGAGCACAAAAAAAACCCCAAACAAGGAAAAATTCGGGTTGTAATTGCGGGGGCAATCACTAAAAAATTTCCATGGGATTTGTTTGACGACGCAAGTCAAGGAGACCCTCCCATAGGAGGAGCAGGTGGTATCATTTATCTATCTCATCATAGAAAAATATCCTTCAAATTTGCTTTGGGTCATGCCACACACAACAAAGCTGAACTTTTATCCTTATGGTCAGTCTTGAGGATTTCCAAGAACAAACACCTCCCAAGATTACACATCTATGGTGACTCAAAAATAGTGATTGAATGGATGAATGGAAAAACCAATCTCAGAGCTCCACATCTACATAACCTGTTAAAAGAAATTTGAGCTTTGTAGGGTTCCTTTGAAGTAGTTACCTTCTCTCATACTTATAGAGAACTCAATACAGAAGCAAACACTTTGTCAAAGATGGCTCTAGCAATACAAGCAGGAATTATTGAAGGAGAGGTTTTTAGTAATGGCGAAGCCACAAAATTTTTCATTCAAACTTGACACAAAATAGAATCTAAAGGGAAACATTTTTGCAGCAAGAGCGCTCCTGTTTACCTAGTGACGCATGAGGAACTCTAAGTGGTGCTGGAGTGCAGTGATCCTTGCATGTAGAAGATATCAGTGATGATGGCTCGCAAGCCAAGAATGGAAAAAAGTTTATCTTTTGTGTACATATTGTAAGGCCGTAGGATGAGTTGTTGGAAGAATTGATGTAAGTCCTTATGGACAACTAAAGTTATTCTAATGATTAAATTATTTTTTATCTACACACACACACACACACACACACACACACACACACACACACACACACATATATATATTCATAAATGATTACTTAATTTGAGAAGGGATTATGAATCCATTCTCAATAGGAAGTTTCGAAACAATAAAAAGCATTATATATATATATATATATATATATATATATATTGAAATAAAAAACAAAAANCAAGTATCCCATCAAAACTCATAGCCAATAAGTTTGTAGCTCTTGACTCTTTAAAAATTGAACATTTCAAGAAAAATACTCTAAATTCCCATAATCATAAATAAATAATGCTTCATTATAAAATACCCTCTCCACGCCTTCAGTAGAAGGATAATCAAAAGATAAAGAAATAATTGAGGAAAATGTAAAGTAGTCGAGAAATATTAGGAGATTGAAGAAGATACATATGAAGATCCACAAGACTCAAAGGAATATGAGAACTAATATGAAGAGAAACCAATTAAGCAATTTCATGATGGCACCGCCACTCCCCTTAACTAAAAAATCAGAGCAAATATCCTTTGTTAATGTTCTCAAAAATGATATCATCCATCCCCACCTCTCACAAGGGGGTGTTTGTAAGTAGAGATAAAGGAGGAAAATTACCAAATGTCTATGCCTAAAAAAAAATCATATTTAAACTTTATACTTAAATCTCAATCTCAGAAATAAAGTGTTATTGTATTATGTTTTAAAGTGTTACTGTATTATGTTTTGTAATTAATATGTTAGTATTTATTCTAGCAAAAAAAGGTTCAAACTTCAATAAAAATAATTTAATTAAAAATTAATTTTAATTTAAAAAATTCAATCTTTTTAAAAATTCATTTTAACTTAAAAAATTCAATCTTTTTAACTTCAAAACTTTTGCTTATAATAATGTAAAAATATAATATAATTAATAAACCAAAGAAATAGAATATTATATGTTTGTTTGAATGATGTGAGATGGATACTATTTGTTTGCATGATTTATAAGTTTAATATGAATGGTGTCTTCTAAAATGGACTAGATCATAATCTCTTTGTTTTGCATAAATGGTGTTTACAACTATCCGGGACCCAATGGAATAAATGGTGTTTACAACTATCCGGGACCCAATGGAAACAATGTTTCCCATAGATTTATCTGATATGAAATCTTATACTGAAGATTGCGAAAGTAATTATGGGGTGCGTCCTAGTCCCATTTAGTTACAACTGAATATGGCTTTTGTGTAAGTTCCAAATTAACTAATATCTTCGTATGTGGATACATTTGATCAAAGATTTTTATTATAATTGGTTAATATAATTTTTTATTAACAAATTATAAGTTTCATCTCTAGCTTAGTTATGTACACGGTGGAGGTTGGTTTCTGGTTAGTAAAAAAATAAAAAAATTATAAGATACATTTGACAAAAGCATTTTATTATAATTGGTTAATATAATATTTTATTAACAAATTATAAGTTTCAGCTCTACCTTAGTTTTGTACAAAGTAAAAAAAAATATTATAATTTGTATGTATGTGATTAATGAATTTATTACAATTTGCATGTGGATACATGTGACAACAGGACATAAGAATAGAACGGAAACATTTTGGGAGCAACATCGTTTTCTCAAATGGTTTGAGAGATCCATGGACCACTAAGGGGTAATTCACAATTAGTATTTTTTTAATGAACAGTCTTCTGTTAATAATTTTTTAATGGTTTGAACTTTGTACCTGATGAGTTGCAGTGTGCTCAAGAATATATCTGAAAGTATTGTCGCACTCATCGCCAAAGAGGGTCAGTGGAAATTTGATTTATTAAAAGACTGATATTTCATAGCCTGAGCATACGATGAAATGTATTTCATGAATACATTATGAATTGCAGGAACTCATTGACCTGGATTGTTCTTCCCCAAACGATCCAGAATGGCTTTATCATCATTGGAACTAATACAAAATGTTGAGCTAATCACATTTTGCCTTTAAATGTGCGTTTCACTTGCATGCTATAGATTGTTATGGAAGAACCCATACTTGCATGCTATTGATTGTTATGAAAGAACCCATTTGAACTTAAATAAAATTGGTTTGATTTTCAATTAATTTTTATTTTATTTTTTTATTTTATTTAATATTATTAAATTTAAACTATATAATTTTTAAAATTATATAAAATATAATTTATATTTATTTATTTTTATTTTAAAAGTGATATGTGTCTTCATAAAATTTTGAAACAATGAAAGAGAGCCCCAAATATTGTTTGATATCAACAATTGTTTTATTGGATTGCTATGTACTTAGATACCGATATAGTTACTATGTAATTATAAATTTTATTTTGGAAAAGAGGATATTGTTGAATGCAATATATATTTTGAATATCTAGAAACATATATATATATATATATTCCAGTGTGAAAAGGACCGTGTTGGGAGTGACTCGGTTTCTTAACCTTTTTCTATATCTGTTTTTATGATGTCCAAAAATGAAGCTGTTATACAAAAATCCTGTCATCATCATGTGATAAGACCCTTGACATACCTACTTTCCCTTAATGCCAGCACTTGGAGAGGAAACCTATGTTGCTTTTCAATTCTACATAAAAGTGCTCAGCACCGCGCTTTCCTTGTTAGCCATGAGCGGTTCCTTGCTCGCACCGACTGTCTTTTGTTTACCATAAGCGATGCCACCGCCTGTTGCCCTTGGTCCATAAGCGGTTCTTACCTGAACCGCTCTATCATAAGAGGAGAAACGCGGTACCCTCGGTAAAATGGGAAAAAGATAAGTTTCTCGAGGCTTCTAGATCATAAGCCTCGTGTCTTCCCTTATCCATAACATTGTGGGTCAGTTGAGCTTGAGATCCCCCATCATAGGATCTTAGAGGCCACCTCATCCACAAATCTCTCAACCATTCCTATCCATTAAGCCCTATAAATACAAGCTCATGGTCATGGTTGAGGGGGGGGAACTTAGAGGTATTGTTACGTTGTTCGAATGATCACTTGGCCCAAGCCATTTGAGAGCATAGAGAGCAAAGTTGGAGCTTATGGAGATGAAAGTGTTGGTTTCATGGAGATGCATGTCGACACTAAGGCTTAATTGGTTGTAAACTTCTCCATTTTATCTTAATGCAAAGCTGATTTCCGTCCCACATTACTATTGTTGTTGATTTCACATTTACATGTTATTAGATTCCTTAGTCACTAACATGGATCAATAGATTATATTCTGGCAGCTTTGATGTGTTTGCATATTTGATCTGATTGTAGGTACATAGGGTTACTATCAAAGCATTACATTCCAGGTATCTACGATGTCTAGGGAGGGTCTTAATCCTTTATCGTTCATTTGTTCTGGATCTGAACCATTCAGACCAGTGGAACACCTTGCTGTCCGCAAAAGGTGAAATATTCCTTCTTACAAATCTAGCAACTCTGCTGGGGAATTAGATATATGTATCAGTTGATCTGATCTTCCTCAGTTCTTCAACTCTTGTCCGAATCCAGGCTTCTTCTACAACTCTCTTCAGCCAGATCTGCTATCTCACTCAGTGATTTTGGGTTTGAAACTTCTAGCTTTGTTCAAATATGAATCATTTCGACTTTTTGTGCTCTTTTTTATGCTTGATCTATCAGTTTTAACCTTGATATAGTCTTTTTTTGACTTGATTTGTCGCTCTCCTTATGTTTTGGAAATATTCAGGGCACTGCACATGTCCTGTTGGCGAGGAGCGGTGCCATCGCCTGAGTCCAGTTATCAATACGCGGTGCCACCACCTAAATCCAGTGAGAAAGAAGTTGTTTTGCCTCAAAACTGACTGTCAGCAGCTTCATCTGTGCGGTGCCAGGTAGGCCCGGTTCCAGAATTTGTATTTTCATTTTTTGTGTGTTTTCGGCTTACTTTTGGATGAAAATGAAGTGTGTTTTTGAAAAATGTAGTCACTTTGATCAACCTTTGATCATCATGTTGATGATAATCCCTCAACCAGTGACCCATTGGTAAAAGGTTGTAAGGGTAAAGTCTTGTATCCTTGTTAGATATGCAAGGCCATGCATCGTACCTTTCTTTGTCCAAGCATTGATGAAGCTTCGCATTGGTTGGAAAATATTAATGATCATCAATAGGTGATTCCAATAAGTGATAGTAAGTTATCCCTCGATTCCTTGCTGGTTGACCAAGTGATCAATTCAGATTCATCTCTGGTTGATCCCACTCTTCCTTTGGAGAGTGAAGTTAAAGTGGTTGAGTCGGTGTCATTTCCACCCGATCCCGCTCTTTCATCAGAGAGTGTTAAGACTGGTGTAGTCTCTTTGACCAAATCTTCGTCTTGTTCTTCTCTTCGAGTAGAGAATGAACTGAATCCTACTGAAGTTTTCATGCTTCGTTCTGATTGTTCTCGACAAGAGGAAATTTTGTCTGTTTCGACGGAACCCTCTCCGAGTAGTGAGGTTATTTTCTTTGACTGGAGTAACCTAACAGAGTCTCGTCTTCATTCGAGTGTTCCTCTCTAGATAGTTGTGAATGTTACTGCTAGGCGGATACTTCACACTACTATTAACGAAGGGGATTCTATTAGTGTTCTATCCTCAACTGCTTGGAAAGCTTTAGGTTCTCCTCAGCTTGTGCCAGCCATTGATCAGATACTGGCTTTTAATCGAAGACCTACTACACTTTTAGGGATGCTTTCTTATCTTCCTATTACGTTAGGAGGGAAAATTGTCTGTATTGATGTTATGGTGGTCCACGGTCCTTCAGATTTTAATCTTCTCCTTAGACGTGATTATGTTTATGCCATGAAGGCTGTTGTGTCCACATTCTTTAGAGTTGTGCATTTTCCCCATGATGGGAAGATTGTGACCATTGATTAGCTTTTCTTTGTCACACTTGACCATCGCATCACTCCTAGTAATCAAACTACACTGAATCAATGCCGCATGTTCTTGTGGTTCCTTCCCCTTCTTCTAGTTAGCTTCTTACCATCATAGGTAAAATGTGGGAGGCATGGCTCTAGTCTATGGACATCATAATGGAACTAAGCTGCTAGCTTTCATGAATTGGGGGCAACCTACCAACCTCTGGATATCATGATCGGTAGGAGCAAGTTTGAGAGCATAGTTTACTTTTGGTTTCAAGCTCGTTAAAAAATAAAACCACTCCTTAAGCATAGTTTATCTTTTGGTTTCAAGCTTGCATAAAAATGAAACCATGTGTTGAGCAAAGTTCCCATTCTGTGTCAAGCTCATTAAAAAATGAAACATGTTCCTGTGAGCAAAGTTCCCATTCTATGTCAAGCTCATTAAAAAATGAAATGGATTTCCTTAAGAATAGTTTAACTTTTGGTTTCAAGTTTGCATAAAAATGAAACCATGTTCCAAGCAAGTTACCTTTTGTTTCAAGCTTGTGTAAAAATGAAACAGATCCCCTTCCCTTGATTCGAGTCCTCCCTTTAGTGTTATAACTTGAACCTTCTTTTTACCTTCCTAATTCTCGTTCTTCCTACCCCCTTGGTGAACATTTTCACATTAGTAACCAAGTTTTTAGGTTGGGTATGGAAGAAGAATATTCGAATGAAATGAAGCTTGGGGGCATGTCGAGCCCCTAGAAACCATGCTAGGGGTAATCTTCACTAGCAATCATGCTAGGGGCAGGATTCCAACCTCTGTATATCATGGTAATGGGATTTTTCAGGCATAGTTTACCCATTGGTTTCGAGCTTGCGTAAAAATGAAACCAACCCTTGAGCATTCTTTCAATTGATCTTCGAGCTCGTTAAAAACAGTAAGATGGTGTTGAGCTTACTTTTCATTTTTTGTGCTCTAGTTAAAACATGAAAAGCGGTTTGAGCTTAGTTTGTTACTTTTTTGTGCGATGGATTCAAACATGAAAAAGGTTAATGGAGTCCTCTTTAAACTATTTTTAGGCTCTCTAAATACGAAAATATTGTTGAGTGATCTTGTCTTCTTCACGCTCGATAAAGCATTTGAAGAGTCGTCCTTCCGACAGTAGGTTATCTCTTTTTCGGTTCGAATAGGACTATTTATGAAAAAGGAACACTCCAGCCAATCATGACTAGAAGAGTTCTCTAAGGTATTATTTTATACTTTTTTGGGCCTTAGAGACTTAATCATATGAAAAAGGACCCTTTGGAGTTTTCTTCCATAATCATTTAGACTCTCTAAACATGAATGATACCGAGTTTTCTTTCATTGCACTCGTTAAATTAAACAGTGAGAGACTTGTTTTTGGAACGAACCCCTCCTCTCTCAGGTTCGTAAAATATGAGTCTGGACTTGTCTTCAGACAAGCTATATCGAGTGTTTGTTACCCTCTTTGAACTCGTAAAATTGAAAAGAGGCACTCATCGATCATGATGGCGGGAATGGGAAGGGAATCATTTTGGAAATAATGGCAGTTGTTTGTCATTATCTTTGAACATGGCACTTGTCTGCACATCATGTCAGTCAATTGGGTATTCAGTTGATCTCAGTAATGATCCACTTTCATGAGTCATGTCAATCCTTTGAGTCTTTCAAAAGAATGCAGTGTCCACTGTCACATTGTGTGTTCATCCCATCCAGCCATGCTGCGAAGTCTTTTGTCATGCCGCCCGATGTTCAAGGGGGATTTGAAGAAATTTTACCTCTATAGTCCACATAGTATTTGTGTCAGTACTTTTGAGTCAGTCCTATGGTTACTACATTCACATCATTCCAGAACTATGTTTTGAGTTTCGTGTCATCGATGTGGGACTCATCATGGCCCTCCTTCGATGAGACTTTTCCTGTCAACATCAGTTCATCATCCGAGAAATAGTCTTTGTAACAATATTTAGTACCTTGATATCTGTATGCCTTAATGACGGATTTTCTTGCTATCGACATAGGTTCACATCATTGACTTTTGATCAATAGAATCGACTAGGTGTTCAACATCAGGACATCTATTCACACTCAATAGATTGTAATAGGGTACCTTGGGAATCATTGACATTAATGGTGATCTCTCTCGTACTTGTTAACGGTTCACATCATTGGTCGGTAATTAAGTGGTTTCTACCATGTTTGACTTTAGATCATTGTTATCACATTGATAGAATCATACTTTGTGGAAGACAAGACAAAGACCCTGGGTATTTGTTTAAAGTTCTCATTGCTTTTCCCCAGGTTGCAATGGAGTTTTGTATGTCTAGAATGGATCCACATTTGTATGGTTGTGGCTATGCTCAAATTTGCATCTGTATGACATAGATCTACATTGTATGTCTAGTAGCTATGTCCAAGTCCGAGTCCTCTATCACATGGATCTACGTTGTATTCTAGTAGCCATGCTTGTTTATTCTTCCCATGGATCTGAATTGTATTGGTTTGTAGCAATGAGTTGGTTACTTGCATCTATGAGTCAAAATGCTGATGTACTACATATTCCTACTTGACGACATGCTTTGATCGATCCAACATGTTCACCTCATAACAATGACTTGTTCTCTCAAAGCTCTTGTTTATCGTATCCCTCTAAGATTCATGCTTTGGGGGGCATCATGTTATACCAAAATCCTGTCATCATCATGTGATAAGACCTTTGACATACCTACTTACCCTTAATCCCAGCACTTGGAGAGGAAACCTATGTTTTTTGTTAATTCTACATGAAATTCTTAGCACCGCGCTTTCCTTGTTAGCCATGAGAGGTTCCTTGCTTGCACCGCCTGTATTCTATTAACCATAAGCGATCCAACCACCTGCTGCCCTTGGTCCATAAGCGGTTCTTACCTGAACCACTCTGTCATAAGAGGAGAAACACAGGTACCCTGGGTAAAATGGGAAAACGAGAAGTTTCTCAAGGATTCTTGATCATAAGCCTCGCGTCTTCCCTTATCCCTAACATTGTGGGTCAGTTGAGCTTGAGATCCCCCATCATAGGATCTTAGAGGCCACCTCATCCACAAATCTCTCAACCATTTCTATCAATTAAGCCCTATAAATACAAGCTCACGATCATGGTTGAGGGGGGAAAACTTAGAGGTATTGTTATGATGTTGGATTGATCACTTGGCCCAAGCCATTTGAGAGCATAGAGAGAAAAGTTGGAGCTTATGGGGATGAAAGTGTTGATTTCATGGAGATGCATGTTGACATTAAGGCTTAATTGGTTGTAAACTTCTCCATTTTATCTTAATGCAAATCTGATTTCCATCCCACATTACTGTTGTTGTTGATTTGACATGTACATGTTGTTAGGTTCCTTAGTCACTAACATGGATGAGTAGATTATATTCTGGTAGCTTTGATGTGTTTGTGTGTTTGATCTAATTGCAGGTACACAGGGTTACTATCAAAGCATTACATTCCAGGTATCTATCATGTCCAGGGAGGGTCTTCATCCTTTGTCATTCACTTGTTCTGGATCTGAACCATTTAGACTAGTGGAACACCTTGCTGTCTGCAGAAGGTGAAATATTCCTTCTTACAAAAGACCATAGGTTAACTGTTCTATTACCCAACAAGACTCGCATGATTAACCTTTATAACAGAAACACACAATGTATTTGGATGAGGTGGATTATGAATAAGAAGAGAATACTAGATCCATTTTTTGTATGACTCGGGAGGTGCAGATTTCGAAAGAGTTTCAGGATGCGAAGGTGGAAAACTCAACACAATCTAAAATCATTTCACCTCACGTAGGCATGATGGAAATTTGTGAGGATGACATCACTAAAGCCTAAGCTAAGATCAAGCCAAAAAAAATCAAAGGCACCAAGCTGAGGAAATCTTATGCGGAGCTTACAGTAGGAAAGGATATCCTCATAGAGCAGATCCCGGATAACCTGAAATTGGCGTTAATAGGTCATTTTTGTCGTAAGACACTAGGAACAACACCATTAAAAATGTGGTTAGAATCAAATCGAAACGAAGTGCTCGGATATACGTCGAATTTCCATGTCCTCCATTGTGGCTGATTCTTGCTCAAGCTATGACAGGAGGAGGACATGCAGAAGATATTAGAACGACATTTTAAATGGGGGCCATTAGGAATTACCTTAAAGATATAAATAATATATTTCAACACCAAAAAGAAGCCACACAGTGAGAAACAGGTACAGCTCATATTATCGAGACCTTACCAATGGTTTTCTGGAAGGAACATATTTTGGAGGGTATAGGAAACAAGTTGGGAAATTTTATTGCCCTAGAAAGTGATTGTGAAACCAAAGTAGATCATAGATGTGCCAAAATCCTGGTTGAAATAAATATGAGGGAAGGCCTCTATGAAGAACTAATCAAATAGTGATGCATGGAAGCTTGTGGAAGCAAAATACCAGACTACTGGAAACTTCTATTCAAGTGTTTCAATTGTTGAAAGGTTGGTCATTTGCAAAAGGACTGCACTAAATGCAAGGAGGTCCCCCATTTTAAAAATATATGGGTAAAAACGTCAACCAACGTGACCACAAAAGATATAATAGAAAGTGGTGGACAGGTAAAAGGTAGCCAGGTGAAAAAAATTGACAATGCTACAGAAGACAAAATGGATGATAAAGAAAATGAGAAGGTGTAGTCATGTGGAACATGACCAAACATAAAGATGGATCGCGATAAATGACAAATCAGTAGTAGCGCTTTGACTCTTTGAGCAGTTCCTGACAGGATGAAGCATCGCCTCAGGCCCTAAATATTTAAGAGGTATTAGTGTTATTAATCCATCTATAAATCCTTTGTGTTTAGTTAATAACAAAATAAATGAGATCGTAACACTTAATGAAACCAAACCCCTCTCAAACTCTCCTACACCTAAAAAGATAGTAGCAATAGAAAAAGACACCTAAGAGGAATAGAGAAAGGAGTATAACCTGCGATCACAAAGTTTTCAGAGGAAGGAAGAGGAGTGTGTCTCAACAGGAGAGCTAGCTCTCAACCTCCCTTTAAAATATCAGGCATGAAGAAAATCATTTCTATCAAAGGAACATAAACAAGCCGCTCATGGATGTTAAACAAGGGAGACAATCAACAATAAATCAAGATGTTAGAGTAGAAAAATCCCCAGGCAGGAGTACCTAATGATAATTATTTTTCTCAATGTAAGGGGGTAATGGGGATGTAAAAAAAAAATCCTAAAACGGATGATAGCCACCATAAAACCAACGGTACTGCTATTTCAAGAAACTATGATTGAAATTAAAAAGGACAAGGAAGTAATCAAAGATTGTGTGAAGGATTGGAGTATGGAAAGTATAGACACAGATGGACATTCGAGGGGTATATTAACAGTTTGGAGCCCCGATTCAAAATTAATATCAGCAACAAGATATAGAGCGGTTTTGGGGACCCAATTAGAAGATGGAAATATGGGATTAAGATGCACAGTTTTGAATGTTTATGGGGTTTTTTTATGACAAAAAAGCATTCTAGGAAACATTGGAAAATACAGGAGCCCTAGATCAATCAAACGTGATTTTAGGAGGAGACTTAAACTTCACCCTTACCATGAATACAATTTGGGGAAAGAATGCAAGATCCAATGCCATGTACTCTTTTTTTATCTCGTTCTTTGAACAAAAAGGAACAATAGAAGTTGGAACCTACATGGAGGAACAATCGAGGGGGAGATCAAGATATATAAAAAATATTAGACCGCTTCATGGTAGTGAAAAACCAAATCAATGATTTGCTAATATTGTAGTCCACCATAGAGTCAGGAAGAAACTAGGATCATTGACCAATAGTCCAAAAAATAAGGAATCCTGATGTCATTCCACCATCACCCTTTAATTTCAATCTTCAATGGTTGTCAGATGAATATTATATAACCTTAATACTAAATGCATGACAACCTCTGCATGAAGTTCAGAAACATTTCCTCATGCAATAATTTGTAGACAATCTTGCAAGAGTAAAGAATATTTCTAAGGAATGGGACAAGAAACACATAGCTATGAAGAAAGAGGAGTTAAATGGCGTGGAAAAGAAAATAAAAGAAACGTATGAAAAAAATAAGGAAGGGGTGTTCACAGTGGAAGAAGTAGGAGTGCTGATCACTTAGAAAGGAAAAAGGACTATTTGATTCTCCAAGAAGAACAAAAAAGGAGACTAAAATGTAGAGCCTCGTTCCTAGAGGAATGCGATCAAAACACCAAGTGCTTTCATAGATTCACATCACATCAAAGAAGCATAGAGACCATTCATGAAATCAATTCATGTCGAGGAAATGTGGTTAGGACCTTTACGGAAAAATACGAAGATGCTGTTGACCACTTTCAAGGCATTTTCACAGAACCTGAGGGATGTCCTATAACTGAAATCCTTAAGGTGATAAGAATTTTTCTAACCTTAGTTACAAGTAAAATGAATGAATAACTAACTAAAGATATAACGGAGGATGAGATTTAACAAGTTCTGAACTCATTCAAAAAAGGGAAAAGTATACGGCTAGATGGTTTCACATTAGAGTTCTTCTTAAGCTTCTATGATAAAATAAAGGAAGATATTCTGGAAGTGAAAGAATCACAGAAGTTGGGGAAAGTGTTGGGAAGCATAAAATAAACCTTCATAACTCTGATCCGAAAAAATCAAAAAACAAACACCTTTGATGATTTCTGGCCAATCTCCTACTGCAATATGATTTATAAAGTGATAACGAAGGTGATTGCACTAAGATTAAAACCAATTTCTAATAAGGTAGTAACAATGGATCAATTCAGATTCCTTCACAACAGGAAACTACATGATGCAGTCTCAATGCACACTATCAAATAAGAGAAGCAATGTGCTTTCGCTCTGAAGTTAGATTTGTCTAAAGCACATGACAGAGTAAGCTGGACCTTTCTCAAGCTTCTTCTAACTAAAATTAGAATGGTTATAGAAATGGTGGACTGGGTCTTGGGATGCATCCAATCAACCTCCTTTGCATTACTGATCAATGGATCACCCTCAGTCTTCTTTCAAGCAACAAGAGGTATCTGGAAAGGGTGTCCTCTATCACCCTGTGTTTTCCTTCTAGTAGCTGAGGCTTTGAGTAGATTAATACATAATACAAAAAGGGAAGGAAGAATCAGAGGAGTCAAAGTATCCAACACAGAATAAATAACTCACACATTGTTTGTGGATGGTGTATTGTTGTTTGGAAAAGGAACAAAAGTAAACTTAAGGGTATATGCCTCACTGTTGGAGAAATATAAGAAGATGAGATGTATGCTGATAAATATAGAAAAATAAAGTCTGAGTCACAACGAATTTACAAAAGATCTTGCTCAAAAAGTAAGAGAGATAATTTCCTATCCAACAATCATAATAATTGAAGGATTCACATATTTAGAGTTCTTTCTAAAACCAAATAGTTATTCCTTTTAATTCTAGGCATGGATGTATAATAAAGTTAAATCACACATTTCATCCTCAACCAGTTTTTTTCTTTCCATAGGTGGCATATTGTTACTCTTAAAGGCTGTTTTACAAAGTATCTCTTCGTATTGGGAATCCATATCCTACATTCCCAAGGGAATCTTAACAAAAATAAGGAATAATTGTTTTTCCTTTCTTTGGGAAGCCAACAGGCAAACTAAGGGAATACCATTGGAAAATTGGAAAACTATTTCTCTTCTCAAAGAACTAGGAGGATGTGGGATTAAAAACCCAATGCTTTTTTGTAGAGCATTGACAAACAAGTCATTATGGAGACTAGTTTTAAACCGAGACACATTATGGGGATGGGTCATGTGCTGTGAATACTGTCCAAGTACCTCATTTATAGAATGGTTCAGGAATCCCCTAAAAAATTAAATGGGTCAGAAAGATGGAAAGAAACGTTGTTGGATTTTCCATTAATAGGAAACTAGACAACCTAACGAATAGGCAATGGAAAGAGTGTGAGGCTAGGTGAGGACCCATGGAAAGGAGCAGGAGAGGATTAAAATCTACCATCATTAGTTTTAACACAGTTAAAGTCCCATCAATTTCATAAACTAGTGGATGTACAAGCCCATAAACCTCATCTTGATGGCAGAGCAATCCTGGAAAAGTGCACAGGAGATGAGTTTAGAAGGAGAAGATGCTGAGAATTGGAACAAATATGTAAATAACCCGGTGTCTATATTTGTACAGGTAGATGAAGAAGAGAAGGACAAATTGATATGGACCAACAATGTCATGAATGGGGACTTCGCAACAAATAGAGGTTACAAAGAAACAATTTTTGAACAGTTCGATGGGGAAAAAAGGAGGTGGTGGGAAAACATTTGGGCCTCAAACAACCCTCTGAAAAGCATCATAAGTTTTTGGTTGGAAATGAACAACAAACTCCCAACATGTGAAAATATGAGGAAAAGAGGATTTCAAGCACCAAGAATATGGATTTTGTGCAAATCAAGTGACCAAGATTCCTCTCATTTGTTTCGTTCTTGTCCTCATGTAGGACAGATGTGGACCACTCCATCACATGCTCTCACATAGGATAGGACGATCATGTACCATGAAGCTACTTTGGAGCAGAGGGCTCACATGTGGTGGAGGGACATAGGGGTATTTTTTTTTGATGCAATCCCTGCCCTCTTTGTATATAGCATTTGGGAAACATGCAATAGAGCGATTTCCAAAAATCAATGGAATCCTTATGAAATTACTTCAGCTCTGTTGGTACAGAAAATACAAGAGCACAAAACATCCCCCCTAAAGGGAAAAAGTGGGGTTGTAATTGTACCGACAATCAATAAAATATTTCCATGGGATTTATTTGACGACACAAGTCAAGGATACTTTCCCATAGGAGGAGAAGGTGGTGTCATTTATTTATCTTATCATAGAAAAATATCCTTCAAATTTGCTTTGGGTCATGCCACAAACAACCATTCTAAACTTTCATCCTTATGGTCATTCTTGAGGATTGCCAAGGACAAAAAATTCTGAAGAATACACATCTATGGTGACTAAAAAAAAATGATTGATTGGGTGAATGGAAAAAACAATATCAGAGATCCACATCTACATATCTTGTTAAAGGAAATTCGAGCTCTGCAACCTTCCTTTGAAGCAGTATCTTTCTCTCATATTTACAGAGAACTGAATACAGAAGCAGACACTTTGTCAAAGCTATCTCTAGAAATACAACCATGAAGTATTGAAAGAGAGGTTTTCACTAACACCAAAGCCACAAAAATTTTCATCTGAACTTGACACAAAACAAAATATGAAGGGAAACATTTTTGCAGCAAGCACGCTCCACTTTACCTAGTGACGCAGGAGCAACTCTAAGTGGTGCTGGAGTGCAGTGATTCACGCATGGAGAACATATCACTAATGAATGGATCCTAGACCGAAAATGGAAAAAAGTTTGTCATTTATGTACATATTGTAAGTCTGTAGGTTGAGATGTTGGAAGAACTCATGTAAGTCCTTCTAGACAACCCAAGTTATTCTAATGAATAAAATGATTTTTTTATGAATAATATATATATATATATATATAATAATTTATATTTTCATAAATAATTACTTATATTGAGAATGAATTATGAATCCATTCTCAAGAGGAAGTTTGAAACAATAAAAAACATTCTTTATATATATATTTTAAGTAAAAAACTAAAAACAAAATGTCCTAGAAAAAAGGAAAAGAGGAAAGTATCCCATCAAAACACATAACCAATAGGTTTGTAGCTCTTATAGGACATTTCAAGGAAAATACTCTAAATTCCCATAATCATAAATAAATAATACTTCATTAGACAATACCCTCTCTAGGCATTCAGTAGAAGAATAATCAAAAGATAAAGAAACAATTGAGGAAGTGTTGTCACCACAAAATATTTATATTTTGGAAGCACCAGGAATTTTAATCCTTATAATTATTTTGAAGGATAAAATAATTTGTTAAAAGCACGTCCAGCTAAGAGCCAGAAAGACACAAAATGACAAATGTCCAATGATTAAGTGTGCCAAAGGGAATGACTCCATCCACAACACTTCAATGAAAATTAGAACAACTGAGAGGGTCAAATGTATGGATGTGTTCAAAGTGTTTTTATCAAACAAAAAATGACCATCGAACGCACTAAAGCATGTGACCAAGTCTCAATATCGATGATTATGTGTTAAGGTAAACACCACTTAAGGGTTTGAAAATACAAAGCAAGAGCTTAAATATTGTCAAAGGAAAGCTGCTAGGTTAGATTGAACAGTATTGAAAGTTAATGGCCTGAAAACGTCTAGATGTTGAGGGAATATTTCAAATGTTTCGAAGTGCCAACGCTGTCATTGCAAGTATACAGAAATTTACATGGCTTTAGACTTAGTTTTGCGTGGGGTAAGAAACACAAGCCTTGCCACTATTTTGACATCTATACATGGGGAAGGTATTGCTAAGATGGTTCTCTCTACTATTGAAGCAGAGAATCGTGCATGTGGTGCAAATAACTAGAATCAGGTAGAAGGGAAGTATGTTGAACATTAGGAAAATGTACAAGTTCTCTCATAGGAATCTTTTGATTTTCCAGAAGAGACCTTATTTTCTGGGGATGGGGTGGCAACAACTTTTGCTCCTACCCAACAGAATGCTACAGCTCCGGTTTCGCAACAATAGTCGGTGGATAAACGAAAAAATGAAGACCCATTTGTTGTTAGTGATACTATGAATAAGCAATATGAACTTGCCGGTGGTTTTAAGAAGAACAAGGAGGCACCCTATGATGTCACATCTATCCCTACTGAGTTGGAAGTTACAAAACTAACAACAAATGCAACAGCAAAGTCCATGTTTATTGGAGTAGAAGGGTTCAAAGATTATTTCCATATTTGTGTGATAAGTCGAGCATTCGGTGCGAATTATATTCAAATCATAATTCCAATAAGATAATTAATAAGTTACAGGGTAATTTGCTCAACACTTGGAAATAGGGGAGAAAATTGGATATCCGAGAGGTCAATTCTAGATTTAAAGGAAAAAGCTCCAACAATTCCATATTTCTTCCAACTACTTCAATATTGCTTCTATTTTTCGTTTATTGTTTAAATTTTATGCAAAAAACTCTGTAACTACAGGGGAAATATATTTTTCTATAAATTGGATCATTGTTAACAGGATAGGGGGGAGTACTAGTCGAGAGGGCAGTGAGTGTAATAAGAGATCACACTACTATTTTTTATTTCAGGCATGTATTACATTTTCAATCTGTTTTATGAATGCTTTGAAGTGATTTCTTTTGAGATAAGTTTGTTTGCTTAATTTGAAACGATAATTTTTTTTCTTTACCCATGATTCTTTCCTATATTTGGATTCTTATGGATGGTTTATATGTTTACTAATGATTTGAGAAAACTTGACCTCTCCTTTACCAAGTTCCTACTCGTATTCTCTCGTTCAAGTCTGTCATGTTCATACATCCACTGTTCAGTATTCTCATTTGTTAGCCTGATCTCTGTTATATTCATTTACTTTTCAACTTACAAATCTAGCCATCCTTTCAATAATTTTAAAGATTCCCTAGGCTTTGAACCTAAGCAGCCAGGGTGCAAACTCTAGTGATAATAGATGTAAAGGAAGGAGTCAAGAAATATTAAGAGATTGAAGAAGATACATATGAAGATCCAAACACTACAACAAAAACTGTATTTAGCGTTCAATTTCAGTATAATGTTTTCCTAATTGTGGTGAACAATCAGGCTCTAAACCAGGTGCTATTGTACAATTTCATAAGAATCTGTCTATTGCATCTTTTTTTGTCCTTTTCAACATCCATTTTTGTGTCCATTTTTGTGCCCATTTTTTTGCATCTTTTGTTACGCACTTACTTGCGCCCAATTTTGCACCTTGTATTACATTTTTTTGCATCCTTTGTTACATCCTTTTTTGCACCCAGTTTGATGCTCAATTTTGCATCCAATGTTGCCTCTTATATTTCTCCTAGTTTTTCATGAAGTATTGCACTCAAATTTGCACCATGTTTTGCATCAAATTATGTGCTGTAATGTCCCCAAAAATTGAAAAAAAAAATGTAGGCCAGTGAAAAATACCCTAAGGGGATCATTATTACTCATGCGGAATTACATGCGCTGCTTAAAATTTTGATCTCTTCAGAAACTACCCATATTGTCTTGTTAATCTCTTATCCATTCAGTGATTACTAGTTCATTTACTTATTATGTCTTAATGCGGTTATTAAACTAATTAGACATCTTAGTTATTACTATTGGTGGCTTAATGAATTGTATAGATCTTTGTTTTACTCCTGCACATGTGTACTTTGTTTATTTAATAAAAACTAACTTAACTTTGTTGATGGGAACAAAGTGGTGGAGTTGTGGGACTTGTTCTCCCATGACAATCTGAAAGGTAAGGTATTACTTGGTTACACAGGCTTACTTAGTTCAATCGAACTAAGGCACGCCTTTTATTTACTTACGCAGTTCATTACTTTCTGACGGGATCTGGTGTAAAGTGTGTTGACTGTCTTAATCCTAGAGGACCTGCTGCTACTTGTTATGCTGCTTAACGACTTGGTTTTATAACCTGGTAAGTGTCATTATTGTCAATTTAACTATTACAGCTAAATTTCCTGTACATTAATTATTCTTCATTATGTTTTAAATTCGTTAGTCTATGTGTCATTAATACATTTTACGTGCTATGTACATTTTTACTATATTTATTAACATCTCTTATGTTCTTTTATTTGACAGGTTATTATAGTCAACGATGTTAAAAAGTTAACATGGCATATTGCATTTTCCATGTTCGCTAAGCATTTACGCTTAACCCTTTTCGTATTGGATTTTACTACAAGGTTGTGAGCCTAAAGTGTATTTTGTTTTAACTTCTAAGGTGTATGCCTTATGGCATTATACCTTGTACTAACACCACCTATGGTCTATGTAATATCGTGACCTTGCCATAATGCAAAACTTGTAAAACATTAACGCTGTGATGGGATTTAGGGTGGTGACATGGCATATGTTATAAACCATACAATAGCAAGGTTTAAGCTTTAATGCGAGAGGTAGTCATATGTTTTAATGCAACGAAACAATACTATGGATAGTGGGTTTTTATGTGGGTTTAATGGTTTTCAGCTGGTGCATTCAATGCGCATGTGGAGAGGTGTGACAACCTTCCCTTAGGCTTGGCTCACGAGGGTTGTGCAATGTTTTGTCATTTGGGTTTTTTGTGTTTTGGATCTGCAAAGGAGGAAAGCCATGGAGGTGACCTTCAATTCTATGAGGCACGCCTACATTGAGTTTATATGCCTACACATTAGTCTGGTTTAAGGTTTGATAACGTGGCCATACTCCTCATCTCTCCTTTTTCTCGTGTTTTGCAGGTGCCGATGGTATGAGAATAAATGTGGCTTCAACTCTGTGGGCTCCAAGAGTTGCATTCGTGGCCATGGTAAGCCTATGAGAAAGCCTCTACTTGCTATCTCTCATTCCTCTTCGGTAGACTGCGTATAGATTGGTTGCTCAGTTTGGGTTTCACGCTGGGGGTTTTGATGTGGGGTTTGAATTTCGCCATTGGGCATATGATTATAGACTTGGATTTATTTAAAGGTTTAAATGGCTTTGGCCATAGAGTGAAGAATCACATCTCCTCTAGTTCTGTGTATAAATTTGATATTTGTAAATTAAACAATGGTTTGGGCCTTTGAGCCATGGGCTGCACCGTTGCTTGCAATGGTACTATAGCCCATTGGAATTCCCGTAAGAATTTATTTTTTCTTTGAAAACGATTGATTGGAGATTCTGCTATTTTTCCCTACTGTGTAATGATATTTTGTACCCTGCATATTTAATAAAGGACCCATGTCATTTTTTTGCTTACTGTGTTTGTAATAGGATGTGCTAAGTTATGGTTTAATAGTTTGATTTAGATGCAGGCATTCTCCTTCATTTGAGGTCTGTGTATTATGTATATTTTAATGCATGTATTATGTAGACAGCATGGGTGGTTGAGAGGCCAAGCCCATGAATGGCTTGAGCCTACCCCATCATGGCTGCGATAGCTGTGTGATATTATTTTATATTTTTCTTATCCTGAATTAGATAGTGTAGTGTAAGGTTAAATTGGTAGAGACTGTGTATTAGATTTAAAATTTGGCAAAGGACATGACTTATGTGAGCACTATACATTAGTGGGTTTCGTAGAGGCCAGGGTTTATAGACCCTCGATGGTGGTGGTTGTTTAATAAGTAAATGGACTCTATATTTAACTTTTAATGGGTGTATTTTATAAACCATAGCCCACATATGATTTGATGTATAGTGTGGCCTCTGTGAGAATGGTTATAGGGTTTGGTTGTCGTTTTGTACATACAATTCTTATGGTCTGTTATCATGGATTTTCCTTGGGTCTTGACATCCATGGAAATCGATGTCGTGACCTCTGTTGGAAACAAGGTTTTAATATAATGTAATGAATGCATTTTATTAAATGAAAACAAACTGGTTTTGCATGCTCACGGAATTTGATTCTTGTTACTGTTTGCGAGCTATGGATTTATGATATGATTTTGGTGTTGTTTTACTATGATATGATTTACTGTATAAGATAAATTATTTTAATTTTTCTATTGTAATGTTTATTGAGTTATGTAATTTTGTTTATAAATTATGATTAAAGAATTGTAAAGAACCACATGGATGGTCACAATGCCTCCTCTAATTATTTATAATGTTATTTCATTTATGTGGAGTATTTTTTTAATGTAAATTTGTAATATGGATAGAGACCTTGAAAGGTCCTAGATGGCTTATTTAATTTTGGAAATAAATGTATGGATAATTTTCATAACGGTTTATACCTGATGGTCTTATTTATATGTATATATAATTATCTTATAAAATAGTTCTAGTTGTAAGTGATACCCTAAGGTATCTATTTAGTATATTTATTTCTTTAAACTTATGATTAAATCTACTGTAATCTAAATCATAAATCATGTCTATACTAACAAATGTAATATGTTGGTAGAGATATAAATAATAGGTGGACAATAAATATCAGGTGTGGATTTACCTAGTTTACAGTATTAATTTCTAAATATGGAATGAATAAAGAAACAGACTTTAGAGATGGAAATATGGCTATACACAGCCTATGATAATATTTAAAATCCTAGGGAATATTCAAGAGAATACAAATCCTAGCAGAATGTAGAATGTAGGAAGAACATCAATTACACACGGTTAGTAAATTCATTGGAAACATTCATCTACAATATTCATTATATAATCTAGAAGATAGCATAGACAATATAGGGTTAGATTTTAAGAAATGTAACCCTAGGAGATATGGACAGAACCAATCAATTCCAAGGTTAATAAAATCTATAAAAGCTTTTACATAAAGCAGCCAGCATTTACCCTAGAAATGAACTCTGACATGCTAAGAACTCGTACCTGTAATTTATCTTCTTGAAGCTCCTTTAATGGATGCACCTGCACACTTTTTAAATAACCAGCATTATCAATTTAAGACAGATTTTATTTTGATGACCAAATCACTTGGGAATGACCACGTTCCTCCCAACCATGAACCGAAACCGTTCGTGGTTCTAATCCGTATCCCATCGAGCTGGAATCCAACATGCAAGTAGCTTAGAGCTCCTAAGGTAGGGTTTCCTAGTTGGTATTCAGTTCTGAATCAATCCTCTTTTCCTTGCAGGAAAATTTCTCCAAGAAAACACTTGAGAGAAAAACAGGTAGAATAATAATTCTCCTCCATAAAAATCAGAACCCCAAGCCTTTGCTTGGCTTTAGTTTTTATAGACAGACTTTTCAGTCAAAGTGGTGGTTAAATCAAGAAATCCCAAACCTTTGCTTGGATTGAGTCTTTATAGATAGACTTTTCAGTCAAAGGGGTAGTTAAATCAAGAAATCCTTGATTTCTTGATTTAACCCTTTTTAATTTACTGGGGTAATTTTCAATTCTTAACCTAGGAACTTTTAAATAGTTCCTAGTTCGTCTTTCATAGATATTTCAGTATTTATTAATCCATTAGTAATAAATAATAATTGGTGGAGATTTTATTCTTTCTTTATTCAATTATATAATTAATCATAATTAATTATTTATACATACTATGTATAAAATACATAGTATTAAAATACTTGTTAACATTTGTCTTCGAGCATCATGTATCATGATCCCTAGACTTAATGACACTTATTTATGAAGGTCGAAGAGATAGATGTATTAGGTCTACTAGGATAGGCAAGTATAAACATCCCTGCATGTTGGATTTCCCTAATATAGCGTGGTAGTTCTTCAGCACTTGATGAGAATATATAAATTTGAAATTTCATTTAATCACTCAAAAATAAGTATGATAAGATCAATATTATTCTTGAGTCATTTTCACTCGGAGGTGATTTTAATCTTTTCAGTAACCCCTAGCGCTTACCAGAGCCCATACTCAATTCTTATAATAGGAAGTTACAAACATAGTGCAATTCTAGAGCTCTCACGCAACACTAAATGCTAGGATGTACTTGTATGATACACCTAGGGATACAATGGCAAAGGATCGAATGCTCCAGAGCTTATGCTCAACATCAACATGGAATGATCCAAAGATTATACCCAAAATTTCCAATTATATTTTCATGTGTTATAGAGCTTTATGCTCAACATAAATGTAAGTACTCATGTGCTCCAGATCCTCTCGCTCAACACAAAACATCTCATCGATTATGTGCTTCAAGGTCTGCACCCAACACAAAACATTTCATCAATCATGTGCTTCAGGTTCCATTCCCAACACAACCAATATATATATATACATATATGTCATCAACAATTGTCTTACACCCAATATACAAAGAAAATCATCATGTTCATATGTAGTGGGGTCTTTGACCCAATATAAAAATAAAAAATTAATATAATCATCATTTTCAATAGGCTCATGCATTTAAATGGTAGGTCCAAAATTCAGGATATTACATCCCTCCCCGCTTAGTACACCACTGCCCCTGGTGTTCTAGGGACTCTGAATGATATCATGAGACAAGGTAGGGTAAGCCTTTCTCATGGTGGCCTCACTCTCCTAGGTAGTCTCATCTACCTCAAAGTACTTCCACTGCACTTTCAATTGGAATATGGTGCGCTTCTGAAGCTACATTTCTCTCTTGTGTAATATATGCAAAGGCTTAAGGGAAAATTCCCCCTCAGGTTCCACCTATAATAATGACCAATCAAAGACATGCTTAGTGTCATAAAGATATTTCTTTAGTAAGGATGCATGGAAAACATTATGAATTCTTACGTGTGCAGGTAATGCTAGTTAATAAGCCACGGGTCCTTTCTTGGCTAGAATTTCAAAAGGTCCACAAAATCTAGGTGGTAACTTACCACACCTACTCAAGCTCAATGAGCTTCATTTTGCTTTCACTTTCAAGTAGACATGCTCACCTACTTGATAGTCTTTATCTTTTCTTTTCTTATTCGCATAACTTTTTTGATGGTCTTGTGCCTCTTTAAGGTTTCCCTGGACCTTGGTAACTAACTGTTCCAAGTCCAATAACAATTCGGGCCCTAACATGAGCCAATCCACTGGACTGTCCCAAGTAACTAGGGTCCTACACTTCTGTCCATAAAGTACCTCAAAAGGACTCATCTTGGCAGAAGCCTGATACCAATTGTTATATGCAAACTCTACAAGGTGTAGATAGTCCTCCCACTTGGTGGGGTTGTTCATGACATACATTCGAAGCATGTCTTCAAAAATTTGGTTTACTCCTTCAGTCTTCCCGTCAGTTTGCAGGTGATAAGCGGTGCTAAATTCCAGCTGTGTCTCTAATCCAGAGAATAAATATCTCCAAAATTTTCTTGTAAACTTAACATCTCGATCTGAGATAATTGCTTTGGGTATCCCATGCAATCTGAATATCTCTTTTAGGAAGATATCAACAATGTTCACGCCCTTGTAGGTCAATTTCATGGGGATGAAGTGTGTTTCCTTTGACAACTTGTCAATGAATATGAAGATGGAATCATTTTGCTTCTTGATTTTCAGTAAGCGAGGAATAAAATCCATATTGATAACCTCCCACTTCCATTCTGGAATGGGAAATGGATGTAGCAATCCTGAAGGATGCTGGTGCTCAGCTTTAACTAGCTAGCATTCTTGCCATTTCACAATAAACATTGCAATGTCGGACTTTAACTTAGGCCAGAAAAATTGTCTCTTGAAAACAAATGTAATATTTTGATATCCTGGGTACCCTATGAAATTCTATGAGGATGTTGGACTGAATGTCCCCTCCATATGGAACATACAATCTATCCTTGGACCATAGTAGTACGGAGTCATCCACCTTGTATTCCTTTTGTTGTTGAAACAACCGGTCCTCTTGGACCTTCTTGAGGATTTCCACATAGAATGGGTCAACCTTGCTGGTCATTCTAATATTCTCATGCAAATCTGCATCAGTTTGACTCAGGCTCACCTCATATATCATATGAGTTCGTCGACTCAAATCATTGGAAAATTTTTTCTCTTTGCCCTTAATAAGCTTTAGTTCAAAGTGATACTCACTCAGGAAAGCCAACCATCTGGCTTTCCTCGCATTCAGATTGGGTTGATCGTATAAATACTTTAGACTCGTATTGTCAGTATTTAGAACAAACTTCCTCCACATCTTTAGAGCGTGGATAATGGCCGCTAGCTCAAGATCATGCATGGGATAATTCTGCTCATGCTCTTTTAATTTTCGAGATTCATAACAGATCACATGATCAGTTTGCAAGAGGACTCCTCCAAGTCCTTCCTTGCTTGCATCTGTGCATACAACGAAATCCTCATAGGGATCCGCAATCCACAACACTGGTGCGTTCATCAAAATTTGCTTAAGCTTTCGAAAACTTTCTTCACACTTGTCAGTCCATAAGAACTTGTTTGCTTTCTTTTGCAAAGCCATCATGGGGAAAGCAATTCTCGAGAAGTTCTCTATGAAATTTTGATAATAACTGACTAAACCCAAAAAGGACCTAATGTCAGTGACACTAGTCACGGTAGGCCAATCCTTTATGGCTCGAATCTTTTTCGGGTCCACAGCTATTTTGACCTTTGATATGATGTGACTTAGGTACTATATTTGTGGTTTGTAAAAATCACATTTACTAAACTTACCATAGAGATGGTGTTCTCTCAACACCCAAAGTACTATGCGAAGGTGTTCTTCATGTTCCTCCTTATTCCTGGAATAAGCCAGAATGTCGTTAATAAAGACTAGTACAAACTTACCCAAATATTTACTGAATATGTTATTCATCATACACATAAAGTTTGTGGGTGCATTGGTCAACCCGAACGACATCACTACAAACTCGTAGTGCCTGTACCTCGTAGGAAAGGTGGTATTGGGAATATCTTCATCTAAGATCAATACCTGATGGTACCCAGATCATAGGTCAATATTCGAAAATATTTTGGCTCCTCCCACTTGGTCGAACAAATCATCGATCCAAGGGAGCGGGTAATAGTTATTTATAGTCATTTTGTTCAACTAATGGTAATCAATGCACATCTGGATTGTACCGCCCTTCTTCTTTACGAACAAAATTGGTGCTCCCCAAAAGGACACACTGGGTCGGATATACCCTTTCTCTCTTAACTCCTACAACTGTAGTTTGAGTTCCACCAATTCTGGTGCACTCATGTGGTAAGGGGCTTTGGAGGCTGAAACTGATCTTGGGGTAAGTTCGATGGAAAAGTCTAGGTCTCATTTCGGAGGTAATCCGAGTATTTCCTTGGGAAACACGTCCTTGAATTCTTCAAGAACGGGGAAGTCTTTTGTGTGATGTTCTGTATCAGACTCTACATATCGGATCTTCACTGCAAATAACTTGCAACCCTTCCTAACACACTTCTTCCCTTATAAGGAATACATTTGTCTTACAGAAACTTTCTTTGGGATGCCTTAAACCTTCGCTTGGTTTCCTTGGCTATCAGTACACAAGATAGATTTGTGTAGACAACCGAGCATGACATGGTGCTATTCCAACCAATCCATGCCAATAAGAATATCATATTATCCTAAAGGTAGGATGTTCAGGTTTACCTTAGTAAGGAAACCATTTAGGTTTACTTCACATTCTTTAACAATTTCTGAAACCTTCCATTTCGTAGCAGTGGCGAACTGTACCAGCCAAGCTTTATCATGTTTTACCTTGCCTAACTTGCATAAATCAACAATATTAGGTGCAACATAGCTCCAATAAGCACCAGGATCAAGAAGTATTGAAACAAAGGTGTTTAATATTTTACCTTCAATCTCGACCATTGTAGCTTGATTGTCCGCCTCTCAGCCATCTAATGCTGCATAGCTTCGTGGGGTTCTCGCTATATCCTCAATGGTAGGTTTTTTTTGTAGGTCATGCAAGACTCCATTGTTCTTGTTCTTACAATCTTGGGCATAATGCAACCCGTTGCACTTCCAACACTTGATTGCTAAATGGGTAGCATTGGCTCCACTCGCCACTTGCTTACTACCATTAGGAGCTGGTACATAAGGCTTCGTACCAGTTTTGTTGAAGTTCTTGTTTGCTTGAAAGCTATTATTTTTATTTCTATAAGGCTACAGGTTCTACCCAGGCTTGTGGTTATCAGAAAAAGTTTCTATACTTTTCTCTGTTTCAGTTCTCGTTTTCTTACAGTAACTGCCCATGCTCATAGCAGAGTCGGGCCTTTTGTAGTGCCGTATCCAGAGTCTTTGACATGTTGAATTCAATCCTATCCTAAAACCTAGGAGGAAGACATCCTAGGAACTATTGGATATTCACCTTCTCTTCTTTGATATACGATACATAATGCAACATATCTAGAAATATGTTTATAAATGCGTCTATATCCATGAACCCCATGCGCAGTTCATGGAACTGTTTACCTTGTGGTCAAAGAAACTTTTTGACATGTATTTTCTTGGAAAATATTTCGAAAGTTTTCCCAACTTATTTCTCGCAGCTCATCTTTCTTGTTGTGCTTTAGATCTCGCCACCATCTCACTTCCTTACCATTCAGGTTGTAGACGGTAATCCTTACTGCATCACACTTGAATAGTTATGAACCTGAAAATACTTACTCATTCCCAGCAACCATTTTTTAGCCTTTTCTCCCATATTTACTTCACCTTCATAGGTTGGGGCTCTTATTTTTTGAAACTCCCCCTGAAGATTGTCATCACTTCTTTGCCTCTTTCTCCATGGAGAAAGTGATTCATCACTAGCAGGACTTTGATGATCCCTTTTAGTTTCTCCAGGTGTACCTTCTTTTTCTGCTTCTCTTGGGCTGCTAGCCTGCTCATGGTACGGTTCTCTTTTCGATCTGTTGGTGGACTGGGTAGGTTTTCCTTGCGGGCTCCCTCCCATCATGTTACGCAATAATGCTTCATTTATAGCTTGTTGTTCCTTTCTTTCATTTAGACTATCTTCTCTGATACTTTTCAGTTCATCTTGAAGACTGTGCAAATTTTTTAGCACATTAGATTTTAGCTCGACCACCAAGTTCACTTCCAGAGTGGGGGTGGTCATTTCTTCCTGTCGACCATTTTCTTCCTCAGTATTCATAAACTGAACAATGCTGTAAAAATTTCCATGTAACACAAAAAGTTTAAATAGAAGCAAAAATTTCTGTTAGTAACAAAAATTACTTATCATACTTTATTTTCTCTACGTGAATGCCTAGTGCACCCATAAGTCTCTCAGTATTGAAACTAGACTTTGATACCTCTTGTAATGTCCCCAAAAATTGAAAATTAAAATAAATAAATTGTAGGCTAGTGAAAACTACCCAAAGGGAATCATTATTACTCATGCAGAATTACATGCATTGCTTATACTTTTGATCTCTTCACAAACTACCCATATTGTCTTGTTAATCTCTTATCCATTCAATGATTATTAGTTCGCTTAATTCTTGCGTCTTAGTGCTATTATTAAACTATTTATACATCTTAGTTATTACTGTTGGTGACCTAATGAATCGTATAGATCTTTGTTTTACTCCCGCACATGTGTACTTTGTTTATTTAATAAAAACTAACTTAACTTTGGTGATGGGAACAAAGTGGTGAAGTGGCGGGACTTGTTCTCCCATGACGATCTGAGAGGTAAGGTACTACTTGGTTACACATGCTTACTTAGTTCAATCAAACTAATGCACCTCTTTTATTTACTTACGTAGTTCATTACTTTGCGACAGGATCTGGTGTAAAGTGTGTTGACCGTCTTGATCCTAGAGGACCTGCTACTAGTTGTCATGCTGCTTAATGACTTGGTTTTATATCCTGGTAAGTGTCATTATCGTCAATTTAACTATTACGGCTAAATTTCCTATACACTAATTATTCTTTTTTATATTTTAAATTCGGTATTCTATGTGTCATTAATACATTTTACATGCTATGTATATTGTTACTAAATTTATTAACATCTCTTATGTCCTTTTATTTGATAGGTTATTATAGTCAACGATGTTAAAAAGTTAACATGGCATATTGCATATGCCATGTTCGCTAAGCATTTATGCTTAATACTTTTCGTATTGGATTTTAATACAAGGTTATGACCCTAAAGTGTATTTTGTTTTAACTTCCAAGGTTTATGCCTTATGGAATTATACCTTGGACTAACACAACCTATGGGCTATGTAATATCGTGACCTTGCCATAATGTAAACCTTGTAAAACATTAATGCTGTGATTGGATTTGGGGTGGCAACATAACATATGGTATAAACCATATAATAGCAGGGTTTAAGATTTAAAGTGGGAGGTGGTCATACGTTGTAATGCAATGAAACAATACTATGGAGAGTGGGTTTATATGTGCGTTTAATGGTTTCCAGTTGGTGCATCCAATGCACTTGGACAGGTGAGATAGCCTTCACTTAGGCTTGGCTCACAAGGGTTGTGAAATGTATTGTCATTTGAGGTTTTTGCGTTTTGGCTCTACGAAGGAGGAAAGCCATGGAGGCGACCTTCAATTCTGTGAGGTATGCCTGCATTGAGTTTATACACCTGCACATTAGTTTGGTTTAAGGTCTGATAATGTGTCCATACTCCTCATCCCTCCTTTTGCTCGTGTTTTGCAGGTGCTGACAGTATGAGAAGCAGCGTGGCTTCAACTCTGTGGGCTCCAAGTGTTGCATTCATGGCCACATTAAGCCTATGAGAAAGCCTCTACTTACTCTCTATCAACCCTCTTGGTCAGACTACGCATAGATTGGTTTCTTGGTTTGGGTTTCACACCGGGGGTTTCGATGTGGGGATTGAATTTCTCCTTCGGACATATGATTATAGACTTGGATTTATTTAAAGGTTTAAATGGCTTCAGTCATGGTTATGAATTGATCTCCAGCTTAGATCCAGTAAAGCACATTATCTCTTTATCTGCAATCTACGATTTTCACTTCAAGAGAAATTATATAAATTTTCTTATCTCTTTATATACAGTCTTTTTCTGTCAAGAAAAAGACTATATAATTGAAGCAGGTTCCGTGTTTTTTGATAGAGCCTAGGTTTGAAGTAGGGTTCCATGTTTTTTTTATTACTGAACAAGCACAATAGGCTTATGGAATAAGGGTTTTAGTTTGAAAGCTATTATTTTCTGTTTCAATTATTATTATTTGTTTTAATGTTGGGCAGTTTTGCAGTTGTAGGTTCGATTTGGCATGCTGGACGAGAAAGTGGTAAAGGCCGTAGCTCTGGACAACTGTGAGCATCATCGTGATAAATTCCAATCAAATTATCAGAAACGAAAGGACAAAAAACAGGGGTATGTAAATCTACACTAGTTATTATTTTCTTTAGATTCCTTCCAGATCAGTTTTTATATGTAATTCTACGTTAACTATTCTGCAGGTCGCGGGAGTTAGTGATCGGTTTAACAAAACACTGTTTGAGCAATAAATATAAAATGCAGGAAGTAGAAATAGCAGAAACGGTAAGCTTTCGCGGTGACATACTTGCTTTGGACGACCTCACAAATGTTCTAAACAAGGAGACATGGATAGAACATCTTACTCAAGGAGAGAGAAACAATCTTTGCAGTGTTTTTCTTCCCAACGTGGAATTATAGGATCAAACTAGTGTTGTTGAATCTCTGTTAAATGGCAATAACTTGAACTTTGGGAATCCAGCGATCAAGTGGGGACATAGTGTCTGCAGAGGGGAGCAATGCCCAGATGCTTTGCTGGGAAGAGAACGGGATTTGCAGCTTTCGCAGAAACAACGTTTTAAAGATCTGAAAGCATATCATAACAAATTCATAGACTGTGTTGAAGAGCTGAAGAAGCTCTGTGAGTCTCTTGATGGCGATGGTCGGAAGTTCAGGGAGGTGCTTGAGTAACGGAGGGCCAAAGAGTTAAGGGATCAAAGAACGTAGAGTCCAAGTGTCGTGTTCAAGTGGAGCACTTCTACCATTGAAATAGGTTTTTTCTTCTATATTTGTCTACGTTTACGTTTAGTGATGAGGGCAGTTGAAGAGAATACTTCTTCTTGGCTTGGTTTAATGATAGGCTTAAGTTTTATTGGTCATTCACACATTATGATTTATAATGTGTGAAGATAGTCCTTGAATTTTATTGAGACTTTGAATTCTATTGAAAATGAAATGTGTCTGACTAACCCTGCTTCAACAATTGCACTCCAAAAAACGGTTTGCACCTCGAAATATTTGATCCCTCTCGGCGCATGATAGAGCCAGGTAAAGATGGATCTAAGCTGGTTACATTCAATCATATTCCAAGAAATAAAAATTAATTAACTGATGTGTATGCTAATTATATCTTGGATTGACACTTAACACATTTTGCATAAAAATATACAACAAACACATTACAAAACAAATGTAAATAGAACTGGAAAACTATGTGTGTGTGTGAGAGAGAGAATATATGTCCATATAGATAGGTCGAGTTTCTAATCCTCAAATCCAGTCATAACTGTATAATATACAAAAAATGGATCAAAGTCCATAAAATGCTCCTAGGTCTAAGCTTGACCACCCTGGTCCCCCTGATCATCCTGATCACCTTGCTCTCAGGATTCTTCATCCTCCTCAGCTGCAGCAGCCTCAATGGCATCGATATATACAAGTACTGCTCTAGCTACTCGCCTCATAAGGCGTATCCAGATAGGTGGTATACCAACCACTAGCTCCTGCATAGCGGTAGGGATATGCTCAATGCTTAATGTAGGTACTGTTACCACCTAAGTTGTACTTAGTGGTTTTTTATCAAGTGAGCCTGGTGAACTGGACAAAGATTTTATGTTCGGACTTCAGAAGACCTTCGGAGGTGCTTCTGGGAAGTGCTTGTTGTACTATATCACATGTTCATACCCCCTTGGGGGAGTTGTAATAAATGTTCTAGCATGATAGTGTCCATAAAAGACTCGGTCTCTTACACTTTATTTGTCAATCTGATCAGCCCAGGGTGTTTTTTCCCTTGGTTATTATTGGTTGTTGAATAAACGACTGATAATTTCTCAATTTTTCACTCAATACCTCCAAAGTTGGGGTGGTTGGCTTGGAATTTAGGCCTATTGAGGTTATTAGAGTCTATGTGTCAATGTATAAACATGCTAGGCATCATGGTTGAGTCATATGAACATGACTAAGTCCCCCTACGTTTTTTTTGTTTTTTAATTTTTTCAGTGTTTTTTATTAAAATTTAATTTTTCCAAAACTTAGGCTATTTTTAATAGTTTAATTGGAAAAAAATGGTTTTGTAATAAAAGTGGGCTCGGAAGTCAGATTCAGTCATGTAGGTGCTCATTTTCAAGCTAAGAGCACCCAGTAAACCTATAGACCCACTATTTCCTAGTTTTGAGTGATTTTCCATCACTCAGGTCAAAAAACCCCAAAAAATCAATTATTAATTATTTTAATTAATAAATTGATGAATAATGGAGCAAATCCAAAATCCTAGATCAATGTATTCTCAACCGATTTGATTGAAATCAGTCTCATCGGAACCAGATTGGTTGGATCTGACAAATCCTTAACTGAAGGAGGTGATCTGGGTGGATCCAGAGTTGAACTTCAGCTTCCTTTATGGGAAATTGTGCCCTCTCTCTCTCTCCTCCACATGTGTGGGCTCTTCTGAGAACTCTGTGGTTGATGATTCACTCACCAGGTTGATGTGTTAGCTCAATCATCCCCCCGATTGACATTCAGACTCAGTAGAAACTCAGTTCGGCTTCTGATCAGGCATTGATGGACTTTCCTTCAGCTACAGTGGTCTATCTCCTTGGGATTTGCACCCCCTCTAGGCTGGGGTTTCAATTATGTGTATAAATAAATCTCAAGATGCCTCTTCCAATATAGTTAGAGTTGGATTGAGGAGCCATTGCTGTTGTAATATTGTGTAATATATTTTGCTATTGGAATAAAATGAAGCTTTGGAGGTAAGATGGTGTCATGTCATTGTATGTGTGGATGAGCATTGCCATGTTTCACTGAGGTAACCTATATCTATGTTCATAATTTGTTGATTGTTTGTGGATTCATTGCTAAGATTGATAATACGTTTATTATAATATTGATAGGAAAGGAGATTGTTAATAATTTTACTGGCCATCTCTTTCCTTTTTTATGCATGTTTAGAGATCTAGATTCAGCATGTTTAATAAGTTTATATGCATGTTATTCTGAAATCTATATATATGTATTAACCATATCTCACAAGTATTTTGGAAAGTATTTGGATTCAGTTGTAGGTTCCTAGCTTGGAGAGGATGCGGATCTAGTTTGCTTTTTCACTCTCTCCAAAACCATTCAAAGGCATAGTCCCTCGACATTCCACCGGAAAGCTCCATGGTTGATCTTCAAGGCTTCTAGCAACAAATGCTCTTCTTTTCCTCTTACACCTTCAAATTTTTCTAAAATCAGTACGATTACTTGTTTGTGGCTTTAAAATTGTTTAGATATATCAATTTTAGAGTTTTCTTTACATATATCTTGCTGCCTTAAATCTCATAAACTAGATCTTATTCCTAAAAGAAAATTTACAAGCATTCTAGATCTAGGTTTAGGAAAAATGTCATTTTTCAAGGCTGTGAAAGTAGATCTAAAGCTTGTTGAATGCATGGTTGTTTCCTTAGAGTCTAAAAATTTATATTCAGCAATTTAAGTGCTTCATATTGGCTGCTCCCAAATCAAGCCAAGATCCCAAGGAAATCTTGCTTCCCTTGGTTCCTTTTCCTCTTCTTTAAAAACTAGTTTTAACTTAGAATTTTTGGGTAAAACGTTTGTTCATCCAAAAGTACTTTCAAAGTACTTTGGGGAATATTTAACTATTATAATATTGCTGGGTTTTATCAGGTGTAATAAAAAATAGGAGGAGGCACTGTCCGGAAATCATTTTTGGACCATTCGAAACCACCCAAGAGGTCTCCGTCTTCAAAATTTTCAAATTTTTGCAATTTGTAAACCTTTGGTCTCATTCCATATATGGACCAGGTGGATTAATTTCAGTTTTATGATATTGTAATTACTTCTAATAAAAATAAAAATCTTTTCGAATAGGCTCTTTCGAGCCTATTCACCATCCCCCCGGGGGGGATCCGCATCTATTTCACTTTTTTGCATTTTTCCCTTTTTTCTGTTCTAGTTTAGTATTGACTTGCAGAATTGTATACTTTGATAATTTTTTGCATTATTCCATATTTTCAATTCAAAATTAATCATACTACTTACCCCACGACTTCCCGATTAACTCGCAAAGGGAAAGAGATGCATAGCAGGACTAATTAGCAAAACCGGTGTGGTGTATCTCTCATTCCATTTTCATTAATTGTTTTAATAATCATAATAAAATCAACCCCTCCTTGATTCTCCAATTGAGGTCCACTTGGACTGAAAGAGGTTCCTGGAGGGTTTTCTTTTTAATAAGAACACCTCTTTTAAAATTTATTAAAAATAATGAAGACTCCAGTGTGTATGCTGTGTACTTGGTTGCGGTTTGTTCAATCAATCAGGCTACATCAAAAGCACTTGAGTGACTAGGCTAATTAGTACTCACCTTCCAAATTGACTAACCATCAAGCTAAAATCCAACGCCTTGAACAAACTGTAAGCGTTGGAAAAATACCCAAAGGAGTGCGAAACCCTGGAAAGTGACCTCGAGGCGCTGACCTCTGTCACACCATGACGGGTGCATTATGAACAATAGTCTCCGAGAATTCATTCTATCCCAAAAACACCTTGCGGGTAGTCGTGAAAGTTTACTTTTGGACATACTCCAAGTACCCCTCGGGTATATCTGGAGTCCCCTTTTCACCTAATTTAATTCATTCACATTCCACATTAATTTAAAATCTACCAAGAGACATTAGCAAAACATTCATCCAAGCGCATGCAAGCACATTATTTTCTTTGTTGACTCCATTTAAGGCACTGGTGATTTACTTTGATCATTTCTTTCGATTATATATATATTGAGTGTCATTATTGTGCTTATATGTTTTAAATCTTGCTTCTTGTTATCTTTTGTTTCCACTGGTTAATTTCAAAACTCCTAAACAACTATGATCAATATAACACCATCACACTAAGTAATTAGCCTTAGTAATTTAATAGGGTCTACACCCCTTGGCTTCGTTAGGAGTTAGCCTGAACAGAGGAGTTAAGAACAAGGTGACAGCCTTGACTCGAGACTTGCCCCCAAGGACACACCGAGTGGCTTGAAGATTTTTGGCATGTAACTCAGGTGTGTGAAAGGCGGCAACACTTTTTGGTGCCGTTGTCGAGGATAAATCTTTTTATTCTTGAGTACGACTTTTGTTTTCTTCCTTTTTTGTTTTTTTCTTTGTTTGATGAATTCTTATAGTAGATCTTTAATTTTCATCTGGCGACCCCACTAAATTTTTTCAGTTTTTTATTTTTTACAAAGAAAATAAAAAAATATTCTTGTGATAATTCTTAAATGTATATTTTTAATCTCACATGGCGACTCCATTGAAGGGATAAAACCCTGTTATCTCATAAAATTATGAAGTTCTGTTGTGTGTAGATGAGTCCATGCGACATGTTAAAACCTTTAAAGCTCATCACTTGATAGCTCCACCTTTTCAGTACAATTTTTAATGGTTATATCAAATGCATACTATTAATTTTTGATATGGATGAATTAAAGGAGAAATATGGTGCCCAAATAACCGAAATTTTTTAGCCTATCAATTTCTCAAACATCTCAGGTTTTCCTAACTATTGTAATGGTGTGGGGGATGCATGTAAATGGCTTCCAATATTTCATGTAAATTATGGTGATTCGGCCATCTGGCATGTCAAATCTTTCCTTCAGTTCATGGCTGACTCCAATGTTCTTCATGAACACAATATGACGGAAATGTTTGCTGGTACTTTTTGGGGTGAGGCGTGTTGTTGGTTCTATCAGGACCTTCCTAATAAATGTATAACTTCTTTTCCAAACTTCCTTTCGATGTTTTTAGAGCAGTGGCATGATGGTAGGGGTAGTATGAATGGTTTGAAAAAGTTCCTTGAAAAGATCTATACCTTCTACCTATCTAAAATAGAGTATCACATGGAAACATATGATGGACCTTTTGCCATGATAAAAAGTATTGAAGACTTGGAATCACTTCTTGAACATTTAAGTGAATAGGAGATCCATGATACTCCCATCAAAGAGTTTCCTCATAGTTATTCAAGAAAGGAAGTAATTAAGAAGCTTATTAAAGAATATGAGGTATCTCCCAATACACAGCAAGATTTTGAGGAAGGGAAAATCCAGTATGATCCTATTGAAGAGCTTCAGGAGGAGCCCATGATGGAACACATTTTTGAAGACTCTCCTCATGTCACCATAGCTGAAAACATTGAATATTTGAGGTATTCTCAAGTGTGTTGCAATGTTGATATTTTTCTAGAAATCCCTCTAGAGAAACCACTGAGCAACACATCCCAAGTCATCCCATTGAATATGTCCAAAACGTTTCCTTGATTGAAGACAATATTGAAGATCCTCTTCATGATATCATAAAGAAGCCTATAAATAAACTTACGATAAGATCAGTATGGTGTGTGGTGACACTAGACCTTGTTCTCCACATGTTGATGAAGGTTTGGAAATTTTATTGCCTTGTAACATTTTTTCTAAATAATATTGTTATGAATATAAGGAAGATATGGATAGACATGAGCATGATGCCATGGATGAAGAGTCCCCCACATATGACATGGATGGGAGTGATGACTATTGGAATTTCATAGATAGTCCAACTTGTGAAAATCTTATGGAGAATCCCATTCATTATATGTCTAGGAAGGGGAGTGTCTATTCAAAAATTTGTGGAAGTCCAATCTATGATACATTCGTAGATGGAAGCATGGCTCTAGATACCTGGGAAAATCTTAGTATGGAAGAGGAGCATTCAGAATTTTCACATGATCATTTAGAGTCATATCATGCAGAGCCACACAAGGGTATCAGTAATGAAGACATTGAGAAGCAGTGTTGTGAAAAGTCAGATGTGATGAAGTCAGTGGAATATCAATCTCAGCCATCTTCTTCACATGTAGAGGTTCCTTATGATTTGGAGCAGATTGGTGCTTATACAATGAGTCATCATTTGGTAAGCCTTGATGATCAGTATGATGATATAGTCAGTCTGCCTCATTATGCTGATTGGTATATCAGTCCTATCCAGTCATGGATAGAAGCATCATGCGTGAGCACATACCAATTTAGGAAGAAATTTAATGACTTTATTCATGCCTATGATTTCCCATCCATCCCACCCATTCCGAATCATCACACAGGTTTGC
>LPNX011207628.1:0-172994 GCA_001517045.1 Pseudotsuga menziesii
GGAGGCATTTTAGGCCTTTTGGAGGCATTTTAGGCCTTTTGGAGGCTTTTTAGATGGTTTTATGGCCTTTTAGAGGCATTTTAGGCCTTTTGGAGGCTTTCAGTGGGATTTTCAGGGAAATATGGTAGGCAAATGGACAAATGAGCCATGTAGTGAGGTAGATGAGGTAGTTAACCATTTTTGGGTGTTAACACCTCTTGGCCACATGAGGACTTGGCCATCTACAAATGCAACCCTTATGCCTTTTGCATCTAGTGCTGATATGGAGAGAAGATTCTTCTTTAGTCCTAGTACAAACAAGACATCCTTCATTTTCATAGACTTTCCAGAGTCTAGCTTATAAGAGGATTCACCACTACCTTTTATGGGATATTGGTAGTCATCCCCAAGTTTCACCTTATGGGGTGAATTATGTTTGGATAGTTTCTCAAAGGCTTCCTTGAATCCTGTCATGTGTTTGGAAGCCCCACTATCAATAATTCAATCTTTGCTTCCATGTGTGATAGTTCCCATGAGAGTGGAGATCAGAACATATTCTTCATCACTTGAAGAGTCTTCACTTTCTTGTTTTACTCTCTTTCAGGGAGGATCATCATCCTCAGCAGTGTGAGCATGATGTCTTCTTTTGGATTTATTCTTCTTATTAGATCCACTCTTATTCATGGGACAATTTCTAGAAAAGTTTCCTCTTTCATCACATGTATAACATCTGAGTTTGGATAGATCCTTTTTCACAAAATTATCTTTCTGATGAGAATGCTTACCTTGGTGATGATGATTTTCCCTTTTTCCTTTCTTGGAGTGTACTATGAGAGCTTGATCTTTGTTGGAGGAGCAAATCGGTAAGTTGACTTGAACAATGGATGACTTAGTCGATCAGCTGACTAAGTTGATCAGTCGACTAAGTCAGTCGACCGACTAAACTAGAGATTAGGTCGGCCACCTAAGGTCGTGTCGGTTCACCGAACCAATGGGTAGTTATTTTGTAACTGTTTTGTAATCATCTATATTAGGCTGTTGAGCCAGATGAGAACTTAGTTCAGTTCTCTGTATTGTATGGACTCATTCATGTTAATATAATCTGTTAATTCACCTACTTGTTCTTATCTCTTGTCTCTGTTATGTACGTATGTTTTGGTATGTATTATTGGTAACCTTATGTGATCTGTGAGATTACAACATTGGGTCCATTGCTTGTAGTACATGTCTGAGGTGTATGCAAGGAGATGATACGAGAACAAGAAATTAAGGATTGTTGGGAGTGTAAAGTAGCAAATTATTTGCATAATTACGCATGAAGAAACAAATTAATGATCGCACAAGCAAAAGAAAGATTCTTTACAGAGACACATGAGAAGTTTGTAGAATCAATGCCCCAACTTCTGAAGAAACTCCTGGATGAAAAATCCAAAAGGAACTAAAGATCAACAGTTGCTAGAAAAACTGATCCAAGGGGGCAGAACAAACTTGTCGAAGTGGTTCGAAAAAATTGCCGATGACTTCTACGAGGAGCAAGCAGTAGAAGACAGAACTTCGGTGGAAACCGTCAAGGATAAATTTTACACAGACCTCACCGAGCAATTTATGTGTTCTTTACCGACCTTGTTGTTTAAATTCCTAATCGAGAAAGGAGTGGGTCATATTGTTGAACCTCATCCATCACTTCACAAACCACCATTAAACCCTAACTGGGCAGAAAAACAAAAGAGGTGGGAAAAATTCATTGCAGAAAAAGAGTGGGAATACTTCCTAAGCAAGTAGACCGAACCATTACAGGAAATTTGGGGTCTAAAATGGGCCTTACAATAAAACATGCCAAAATAAGTTCTTGTGAGTTGGAATTCAAGAACCAATAGAATTTCAATGAAAAGAGTCAACCATAATGGTTGAATTGACATATTTGTCATAAAAAAACTACTTTTTGTGTTCGTATTTTCGACATATCTCCCTTTCTTTTACTCAAATTTCGATCAGGAGAGCTCGTTGGATGCGAAATTCGATTATGCATCCAACGCGTACCCACACTGCATACTTTTGACAGACCCTGCTACCCCAAAAACAAGAAATACCTGGAAAAATGTGATGATGACATCATCATCATGTTTTTCAGGTATTTCTTGTTTTTGGGCTAGTAGGGTCCATCAAAAGTATGCAGTGTGGGTACTCGTTGGATGAATAATCGAATTTTACATCCAACGAGCTCTCTCAATCGAAATTTGAGTAAAAAAACAGGGAGATATGTCGAAAATACGAACACAAAAAGTAGTTTTTTTCTTTCTTCCTCCAAAATTAAAAAATATTATTTTATTATTTTAACTATTATTTTATTATTTTCCGTAGGAGGCCCATTTTAGACCCCAAAATTCCTCTAATGTATCCAGGCTTTCTAAAGCGTCGGGTAGGCTATGGGGGGGTAGCTGGTCATATGTCGGGATAAAGTGGAGTGGATTCTAGTCGACTAGAAGCAGATACCATTCACCAATAATGAGAAGTCAACCAAAAGGGAAATCAAGAAGATAGTATCACACAAAGGTATGTCGGACGTTCAGAAAATAGAGAGGGAAAAGAGACAACAAAGGAGGGAAGAAATAAGAGAAAGAGCCTTAGCGTTGCACCGAGGAATGTGTACTAGGGCAACCGACCAAGAAAAAAACCCGCCAGATTTGGGTCATGACCGACAAGAAGAAGGTGTAAAAGAATAGGCATCCCATATGGAAGAAGAATTGTGGATAGAGCAGCCAGAAATTCTCCAATTAAGAGCTCCCCAAGAAGGAACAACTCTATCTCTATTGAATCTGCATACCCGGATACAAACTATTGTCGAAGAGGACCTCCGACTAGGAGCTGGTGACTTTGGTATATGGATTCGACTAGACAACGAGACATACACTAGAAGAAACCTCATTATGCATCGACCAGAAGAAGGAAATTGGGTTACCTTTCAAGTGGTACCCTCCAACCGAAGTATCCACTTACTTTTACTGACACATGAAGGAGCACCCCCCCTGCCAAATACAACTTTGGAGGACACAGAACATTCAGAACTCCGGACAGGTAATTGCAGTTGTACATCGACAGAAGAATTCGAAATCAACAGACTGCCGATCGAAGATGAAATGACAAAAACAACCGACAGAGACAAAAGTTCCATCGACGATAGCTCTGCAGAGAGGAATAAGCAAATAAACCCACCGCCCCCGCCCCCACCTCCACCACCGCCACCTCCTGAAAGCAGGGACAATGATTCCAACATGGGTCATGGGTCAGCACACATTCCTCTATATGAGGGGGATGAGGACCCCAAACGACACTGGTTCATCTGTGAATCGACTTGGGAGGATAACCAAGTTACAGACAAAGACAAGCAAATGGCACAGTTTGCCGGTGCCTTGAGGAAAAGGGCATTAACTTGGTATATGACCTTTTCTGAAAGACAACCTTGAGCAACCAAAGCCAAGATCAAAGCGCAATTTCTATCATTTTTCAAAACATCTGGCAATGAAAAAACTAAAAAAAACATCGCAGAAGCCAGGAGAAACTGTCTGCGACTATGATAAGCGATGGAAAGACCTTCTTAGCCAACTGGACTATGTTATAGATGAACAATTATTAATCCAATGGTTTCTTGCAGTTTTATCTCAGAAAATCCGCTGACACGTAAGTCTGGAAATATTCAAGTCTTATGAAGATGCGCTTACAAAATCTCTCCAAGTGGAAATGGATGAGGACATGCCAGCATACTTCACTGATCACAGACTAGAAGAACAGCTTGAGATCGTGCAGAAGTCATTAAAAGAATTAAACCTCAAAAGTCAGGATATCTGGTGCGCGAAGTGCTCGATGACCGGACATTCAAAAGACAACTGTCGATAGCAAATCAGCCAACAGGACATTTGATTCGTGCAGATGAAATGTTTTTATGACGTTTGACAGGAGCATGGAGACCACTCAACAAAAGATTTCCTGTTCAACATGAAGAATGCCAAGGCATCTTGGTGTGCAATCTACGAAACTAAAAATCATAACACATTCGACTGCCATTTGAACTTGAAGAACCGACAGAATTGTCATGCAGTCTACCATACCACTGCAGTTGAACAAAATAATGAGCAAAACAACTCACTAAATGATCAGAACAATTAGAGATATGAAGGTCAAAGATACGAGTGCCTATATGACAATCGACGTGGAGGCTACGGAGGACGAGGTTGATTCTCTGGAAATCGATACAACCGACCACGTCGACCCATCCAATGCTTTACATGTTATGAGGGACATTGGTATGCAGATTGTCCATATAAAGACAGAACTGACCTCAAATTTTGTACTCATTGTGGAGTAGGGGATCACTCCTTAGAGGATTGCCCTACCATGTTGGAAAAGATCAATAAAAAGAAAAATGTTAATGTCTTGTCGTGTGTGCAAAAAAATGATGTAATAAATACAAAAAATTTGCATATTGTAACTCGACAAGGAACAAAAACAGGAAGTGATAACCCACAAATAAGTAGAATAAAAGAAAAAATTGTCTATCCTGATCCAATTAAAGAAAAACAAATATATAAAGAAGCAACAAAAGTATTCAAAGAAATTGCTCGACAAGAAGAGGCTAATGACAATCGACATAACACAATAAAATAATTAATACAGCTAGTACAGAAAGATAACTCAGTATCTCAGTTCATCGACTTACTATATGAAATAAAACAGAACAACTCCAAAAAACAAACAAAGAATATCTACAGCTTAAATCAAAAATACAAAAGTGATGCCGACCCACTTGTCGACCTCGAAATCGAAGGGTACCATGTTCGACAAGTAGTGCTCGACTTTGGATCACAAGTAAATATCATGACTCGTGACACTTGGGAACAAATGGGCAGACCTCAACTATATGAGTCAAGTATATACCTGAAACTAGCCGACCAGGGCCTAATTGAACCTATTGGAGTCTGGAAAAATGTTGACGCAACTATAAAAGTAATCTCTACCAAAGTCGACTTCAAAATCATTGACCCTAATGAAGGATCCAATTCCTTCCCAGCGTTAGTCAGTCGACCTTGGGGTCGGAAGATGAAAGCATCGATATCCCTGGACAAAGGGAGAATCAAATTAAAAGGAAATGGACAAAAGGTCATTGTACCTCATCCATCTCAAGGAGAACCTTGGATTGAACCTATCGATGAAGAAGTCGACATCCGACAACTTTCTCAGATACAAAACAATGCAGATTATACAGAACCTAATATCTACAGAGAACTTCATTTAGGCAACCAAGACTCAATTGGTTATAATTCAGACATAGAATTATATGATTGGGAGATCGAGAACTACAAAACACAAGCAAGAGGGTGTTGGACTATTCAAAAAGTACAGAAAAATCCCACCCAGCAGTGCTTCATAGTGTCCATTGTCCCAAAAATCTTTGAGAAGAAAATTAGGGGATACCCTACTTTAAAACCTACCAATGTAAATACCACACAAATACCAAGATACAAGGAAAGAGAATCACCAGTCATGCATGTAGAACAAGTTTCCAAAAATATTGGTAAACATGGCCGACTTCAAAGCCTAGTAGAAACTTTTACAGGACAAGCTGCTAGATGGTGGGATACCCACCAGACAAGACTGCAGACCTGGATAGCAGCTTCAACTTTCTTTGTAGAAATATTTGGAGGAAAGAAGTTAACCAAACAGGCTCAGATACCATATTCATCCAAGGACAGAATCCAGAAGATCATATTAAGACATGTGAAAAAGAATGGAGAAAACTTGGATACAAGGATGAACGAGCATGGCCACACCTGTTCCCATCAACCCTCATCGACTTACCAAAAAATGGTATAAAATGGAAGAAGCTAGAGGTGAAACATTCTTATGGCATGAACTTAGAGAAAATTTCATTAAAGATTTAAACTTTATACCACAAAATGAAAACTTGGTCGAAATAGCCAAACAGATTAAAGAATTTATACAGCCAATAGAAAACAAACCCTTAAAAGATAACCAACAGACAATGAACTGTAACAATATATAAACCAGGAAAATACCACAGTCGACAAGACTACAGTTAGAAAATGAAAATACAGAAGGGAAAATATTTAGATGGAAATCAAACCATGTCGAAATTACCAAACCTATTAGTACAGTATTCAAAGTTGAAACAACCGACAAACAAGATACCGACAGAATGACTACAGCTGACTTTCCTACCACATTATCACAGTTTAAGGAAGGAAGTCGACCAATCAATGAAGCTAAAGCACCAGAATGGCTAGATGCTAAAGTCAAAACTAGAGAATTCGACATCTCAAATGATGACCGACCAAAAATGGCAAAGATTGGTGACTACTGGAGTGAAGAGCAGACCACAGAGATAGTGAACTTATTAAAAGAGTTCCAAGATGTATTTGCTAGATATTATAAAGACCTCAAAGGCTTAGTCCACGAAATGGGAGAAATGAAGATGGACACTAAACCTGATGTTTGACCTGTGAAGAAAAGGCCATATAAGCTAGCTCACAAATACAAAGAGATAGTCAAAAAGGAAATTGATAACATGCTTGCAGCAAGCATCATCTATCATATTGACTAATTAGAATGGGCAAGTCCAATGGTTGTACAACCTAAGAAACATGATCCGACCAAACTAAGAATCTGTGTCGACTTCAGAGAACTAAATAAAGTGACACTAACAAACCCATTTCCAACTCCTTATGCAAATGAAATCTTAAATGAGGTTGCAGGACATGAATGCTACTCATTTACAGATGGATTCTCAAGTTATAACCAAGTGCCAATAGCTAAAGAGGATAAAAAAAAACAACATTTGTATGTGGATTTGGCTCATTTGCTTACAAGGTTATGCCTTTTGGATTAAAAAATGCACCTGCAGTATTTTATAGAATTGTTGTCAAAACATTTCAAGAATATATTTACAAGACCATGGCTGTATACTTTGATGATTGGACAATCTACTCCATGTTAAAGGATCATTGCAAGTGGCTAAGACTTATGTTGGAAAGATGTCGACAAATCCAATTAGCCTTAAATATCAAGAAGTGTATATTTGTCACCCCTATAGGGATATTATTAGGGCACATTGTCTGTAAGGAAGGTATTAAGGTTGACTTTGCAAAAATTAAAATTATCCTCGACCTAAAATCACCAGTAAACCCAAAACAAGTTAGGGTGTTACTTGGCCACACAGGATATTACAGAAAATTCATAAGGTATTATTCAGATATGACCTATCCACTTGAAGAACTATTAAGGGAAGATAAAGAATTCAACTGGACAGAGGATTGCCACGTATCATTCGAAAAAATAAAAAGAAAACTAATCGAAGCAACAATACTAAGGTTTCCAAACTGGTCGATCAAATTCCATGTTCATATTGATGCATCAGGCCTAGCAATAGGAGCAATCTTAACTCAACCAAGAGATGATGGAATGGATTATCCTATAGTTTATAGTAGCAGAAAATTAAATAAAGCTGAAAGAAAATATTCAACAACAAAAAGAGAAGCACTAGGAATGGTCTTTGCATTACAAAAATATCGACATTATCTTCTAGCTAACCCATTTATATTCTATACAGATCATCAGGAACTTAAATATCTTGTTAATAAACCACTACACCATGGAAGAATCTGTCAATGGCTACTTCTCTTTCAATGGAAGAATCGACACTGGAGAGGAACCGACAGGAGTCGAAGATGACTTACTTGATGCACATCTATTTCGGATAGAAGCAGTTCCAGCAGAATTAGAAGAAATAGTCCAATTCTTAGAAGATGGACAAACACCATAAAGAATGAATACAAAGAAGAAACAAATCCTAGCTATGAAAGTTGCACCATACAGCCTTATAAATGGATTTCTTTAGAAAATGGGATTAGATGACATCCTCAGAAGGTGTGTACTGAAACATGAAAGAGACAACATTATGCATGAAGCACATTATGGCCCTATAGAAGGACATTTCCAAGCAGACACAACTGCAAAGAAAATCCAACAGTCAGGGTTATGGTGGCCGACACTTCACAGATATTGCAAAAATTTTGTAAGCCAATGTGACAGGTGTCAATGACTAGGTCGACCCCTGCCTAGCATAGAAATTCCTTTGATATCAGTAAACCCAAGTTTGACATTTGAAATTTGGGCCATAGACTTCATAGGACCATTTCCTATACCAGCAAAAAGAACAGGCGCAAGGTATATCATAACTGCAGTCGAATATGTAACCAAATGGGTATAGGCAGAACCAGTTGACACATGCTCTAGTGAGATAGCTGCCAAATTCATCTATGAAAATATCATTACCAGATTTGGATGTCCACCAACCTTAATCAGTGATCAGGGAACACACTTTATCAATAAAACTATCAAAACCCTAACCGGCCAATTCCAAATCAACCATCATCAGAGTACAGCATACCATCCTCAGTCGAATGGAGCAATTGAAGCATTTAATAAAACATTAACAAGAGGACTAACCAAAATATGTAATGCTGATAAGGACGATTGGGATGAGAAGATACCTGCAGTATTATGGACATACAGAACAACATACAAACGCTCGACCGACCAAACCCCCTTTCGACTAGTCTATGGACAAGAAGCAGTAGTTCCATTACACTTTTGACAACAGACACCTATCATCACAGAGATCCTACATGTCGACGTCGAACAAGGAAGAAAGGACCGACTACTACAACTGAGTAAACTAGAATAACATCGACTATTCGCAATGCACCATCAAGAAATCCAGAAACAACAACAAAAATCATGGCATGACAGAAACATCAAGAACAAAAACTTGTCGGTAGGAGACCTTGCTTTACTATACAATAGTCGAGTAAAAGGAAAACCTAAAAATTTGCATACATAATGGATGGGACCCTACATTGTCGAAGAGCTACATACCAATGGATCAGTCCGACTAAGGACATTACAAGGCATAGTATTTCGGAAACTCGTTAATGGATCCCAACTAAAATGCTACAGAAACTAGAAATAAACATAGTTTTAAAAAAAAATATCCTATAACGACCATAACGATTAAACCAAAAGCTATAAAAATCTAAAAATCCAAAAAGCAAAATAATACTGTACATGTAGAAAACTATGACAGAAAATTACCACTTCGACAACCGACATCATACCCATCGACATAACACCATCGACTATTTCCATAACCGACATCGACCGACGACCTCAATAGTCCCATCGCGCATTCATGACCTCGAGCGCCAAAATCAATTCGCCATTAACGCACACTCAAGTGTTCCAGCTAGAACATCACGTCCACCATTAATACACTCATCGACGAAAACATCCAAAGCATCCCCTATAAATACTGGACCACAGAAGGATCATTCGACGCAATTCATACAGAGAGAGCATCAAAGCATCCAGGTGACTGACAGCCGAGAATACCTTAGTGACATAGACCACCAAACCGACAAGATGGCACCCAAACAGACTAGAGCCTCAACCAAAGCCAAGGAATTACAGACTGCAGAAACACCTTTAGTCCACAGGCTAAAGAATATTAAGAATGCTAAGGTGCAGGAAGGCTCGTGGAAAAAAATTTGGGCCTAGATGAAAGAGTGGGCTTATGTCAATAAGAAGCCTACTCAAGCTGCAGAGAAAATACAATACAGTACCATCTTCAACTACGCCAATGCACCACTCATTGCCAGTTTCGGTGGCACAAAAGAAACAGTCATCACGTTTATCATAAGTCGGTACCACAACGGTCGGTTCTACTTTGACCAACCGGTCGACATCTCTGGGGAAGTCATCTCCAAGCTGACAGGTCTATCAAACAAAGGAGACCCAGTACGAGTCAGTATCAAAGAAGGACTGGTCGAAGAACTTACAGGCTCAGTGTCAAGAAAAAACTCGAAGTGACTGATGATTATTCAAATCACAGCCTGAACGTCACAAATTGTGGCCAAAATAATAGCCATCACACTCACCCTGGAAGGTCAAGGCAACGACCTCAAATTAGACATGTTAGAAGCTGTCGACACCATTACGACAAAGGGAAAGATATACATATGGGATGAATATGTCGCCGACATGGTCAAGACCATCTATGAAAGATGCCAAGAGATGGGAGGAATCATCAAGTTCCCCTCCCTCATACTATGGATAGTCATGTACCATATTTTCCCCGACAAGATTCCACATGTGGAGATTCAAACCATTCTCCCATAAAGGAACCTTGAAGGAACTTGAAGATGAAAAAGTGTTGTTGGAGAACTGGCTCCAATAGCTAAAAATCTACATGACTAGATGGAGGGTGCCCCAAAACATCCGATGAAGTCTACTGAAAAAGTCCCCCATCCAGCTAGAGCTCGACCATACTTCGGTGTGGTACATGCAGGGTGAAAAATCAAATGCAAAGGCCCTTGATTACTATTTGTCGGTCGAACAGATCTTTCGAGAGCTGTCTCGACAATCTGGGACAAAAATAGTAACTCTAGCGAAGGCCAAGGAAATTGACTTCTCAATAGAGGAGCCGTTAACAGACCAGCAGAAAGAAGAGGATTATGAGTTGAACCTCTACATCAATACCTTTGTGTCCGAGGAGACACCAGTTGAACACACTGACCAAATTCAAATCATCATTAAACCTCCAATAGCACAGAGGGCAAAACCACAGATAGAAGAAACACAGACAGAGCAGCAGGTAATCACTCCGGCTGTAGAAAGTCTAATCCTGACCCACGAGCCAAGGGGAGAGACAGAACCACAAAACCTAGAATATGCTAACACAAAGGACATTATAAGAAAATTGTCGAAAGAGATAGCAGCTACAAGAAAGAAGTTAAGGAAACAACAACGACAACAAGGAAAAGGTAAGTGCAAGATTATCATTGCAGAATCATCAGACGACGAGGAGGAACTGGGAGCTACGGCCATTGACATAATAGAAGATGCCGCAGCAAATAAAGTGTTGGTGGAAACCTAGTTCCAAATATTTGTCGAGGTAGGAGCACTACCAGGTCGACCAAAGAAATCCAAGATCACCCACACGTTGACACCTAAAAACGTCATCGATCTTGTGTCTACACCTCCACCTCCATCCCAGACAAAAGTAACAGAGGAGAAAATACCAGAACAGCTTTCAGTAAGCCCACTCGACTTGTGCAAAAATGCTATGTCGGAAGCTGTGAAGGCAAAGTTTGATAAAGACAGATATTTGCAGGAATTTATTGAAAAATTTCCTGAGATATTCACGTCAGTATAGAAACTATCCACAAAATCACCTCTCTTCGAAGTCGGTGGATACCAACCAGGAAACAAATTCTAGTCACAAACCTTTGCAACTATCACTTTGACTTTCAAGAGAAATCTCGACAAGGAAGCTAAAGTTACCGCATGTCGGACCATGACTATCACTCCGACTGTACCCCAAACCAACCTGCCAGCCGCTGTACCGACCGGAGGAGAAGAAGAAGAAAATATCGTAGACATAAATTGAGAAATCAACCAATTCTTCTCCGACAACCCACCACACATCCACAATTCCACCAACCCAATCACACCCGACCATTCCCCAACCCCATCACCACCACCACCACCCACCGACTCAGAACCCCTAATCCCAATAGTTATACCAGAACCACCCCCACCTCAACCATCAGCACCAACTGCATCCACTTCTGCACCCACTACATATAACCAGCCAAAGGCAGCAGTCATCCCACCTCCCCAAATAGAAAAAACCATCAACCACTGCTATACCACAAACCAAAAATACTGACTCTACTTTTGCAGGTACATAGGTGCCGACACAAACAGAGATGGAAAAGCATAAGAAGAATAAGGAGAAACAGAAGAAGGAGCATCATGGACAGCCATCAAAGGCTCATATCAAATTGAAAGATGCAACTTCAATGACCAAAGCAGAGCTAGGACAACTCCTGAAAACCCTAGCATTCGAAGCAAAGACAAGGAGACAACAGAGACGTAAGGAACTTGAAAACAAGGTCGAAGAACAGGTCAAGTTCCTCAACAAATGCAGAAACCTTGCATAATCAGTAATGCTAGGATCCATAGAGGTCGACACTGACAAACCGCTCGAAATAGCTTATTAGCTATTTGAGAGCATGGTGTCAACACTCCAAGCACAGATTCAAGAAACAAAGGAGGAGCAAAAAGAAGAAATTGTCCGACTCCTTATGGCGCAGCACACAACCTTTTCTGAAGCCTATAAAGTGCTGCAAGATCACATGGAGGATTCTGTCGTCACTAAAGAAATACTGCGAGACTGGCCTGCTTACTACTGGAAAGTCTATCAGCAAACTCGACAGACTCGACAAGAGATCCAAGCACTTGAAAACAAGAAAACCACTGATGAAGCACTTAGAAACACAATAGAAGAACAAATAGTGCTTGAGACAACCAAGCTGCAGAAACTTGAGAGAGAAGCACATCAGTGGGTGCACCAAGCTATCCCCAACTTGGAAAAAGTTGACATCATCTGCCCACAGATGAAATGACTTGTAGAGACTACAGAGGAAAAGGACCAATTTATGGGTCCCAACATCGAAAGAATAGCTGAAATCTCCATTTCAGAGAAGATGTCGATCTTATCAAGTCTAACTACACTCACCATCGACATCTAGAAAATATTGCAAAGTTGGACAGATTTCCAACATCACCTAGCAATGACAGCCCCAGCAATTGTCGAAGTCTATGTATAGAAAAGACCGACCATCAGACTTCACAGCCCATGAAGACCAAGCACATCATAATGACTACTAGGAGAGATAGTAAGATTTGTGTACCTCCCTGTTTCTTCAGGACGAAGAAATGTTTTGTTCATGGGGGAGATGTGGGAGGAGCAAGTCGGTAAGTCGACTTGAATGATAGCCGACTTAGTCGATCAAACAACTAAGTTGATCAGCCGACTAAGTCGATCAGCCGACTAAGTCAGTCGACCGACTAAACTAGAGATTAGTTCGGCCACCTAAGGTCGTGTTGGTTCACCAAACTCACAGGTAGTTATTTTGTAATTGTTTTGTAATCATATATATTAGGCTATTGAGCCATATGAGAACTCGGTTTGGTTCTCTGTATTGTATGGACCCATTCATGTTAATATAATCTGTTAATTCACTTACTTGTTCTTATCTCTTATCTCTGTTATGTATGTATGTTTGGGTATGTATTATTGGTAATCTTATGTGATCTGTGAGATTACAACAATCTTCATTTCCCATCTTTTATTCTTGAGCTACTATTCAAGCTTCTTCTTGTGAGCATTATTCCCTCAGTCTGTTGAACTTGATTAGCTTCTTTCTATCATAGATTCCTTGGATGAAAGAATTCCATGACCTAGGGATACCATTCAAGGTTGTCATCACAATTTCTACATTCTCTACTTCTTCATCTAGTGCTTCAAGTTGTTCTTTGATCTGGGAGACCCTTGTAAAGTATGACTGTATGTTCTCCTCATTCTGGATCTTTACATTCTTCAACTGGTTCCTCAAAGTCATCTTCTGGTTTATGTTCTTCCCTTCAAACCATTTGGTTAGGGCATCAAACATGGATTTAGGTGTCTTTAGGGAGGACACCTATGGTATGAGGTGATCCTTGATTGAATCAACAATAATCCTCTTAGCCATAACCAACTTCTTCTTATGTAAGGTCTTAGCCTCATCTTCCTCTGGAACTGGAACCTCCTCATTGATGTAGGAGTCCAACTCATTTTCTTCCAGGACCAGGGAGATCCTATACTTCCAAACTTGGAAGTTATCAGCTCCTTCAAGATTTTCATCAAACTTGGGATGGTGAGACATCTTAACTGATAACCTCAAATAGAAATACAAAAGATTTAGTTCTTACCAGGTCAAGATGTCGGATCTGGATTTGGAGCTGAATTTCTGCAGTGTTGGTTCAGGAGCAGATTAGGGTTTGACTTTCCTAGAGTTCTATCCAACCAAATTCTTTGATCTTGATCTATAAACTTTTATTTTGACGATTATATCAATCCAGGCCTGGGCTCACTCAAAAATTCCACTTCTATAGAAAGCCCTAATTTCTGGAAGTAGTGTCGGGTCAAAAACTGAAAATGCTCAGAATCAGATTCTGCTTCAACAGAAAGATGCACCCTAGGAAGGAGAGTCGTCCCAACCTTCTTTTGCTGAAAATATGTGGAGAGAGATCCAAAAAGTAGGAAGCCCTAGTTCACACAGTTGCATAGTGTCTTCTTCTCAGGTTAGCTCTAATACCATGTTAGATTTTTAACATTTAAGCTAGCATTATATTAGCATCTTTAACTGAGAGAATAACAAGCACAACAATCAAACACAAGAGACAATGAACACAGTGTTTTTCCTCTGGGAAACCATAAATGGAGAAAACCCCGCAACTTCCTCATAGATAGAATCAGCACCAAAAGTAAAACCCCAAAACAATAAGATGATCTCCTGATAGCAGTAGCCTCTTTCTTTCTAGCCCCGGCAACTTCTTCTCCCTCAGCTATGCGCTACAACTGAGTGTGAGTGGGTGTGTGATAAATAGAGAGGCTCACTCTCTATTTATACTAATTCCCGAATTGACAATAACTCACTAGGGCCGACTTCACTAGGTGAGTCCGACAACCCTAGGGCCCCGCAACTGTGGGGACTTTAACCCGTGATCAATAGGAGGGTTACCCACAATGACTTCAAATGACTTGTTTACATTATATAAACTCTCTATCGGAACATCGGGCCATGATATGACTCAATTACATTACAAACACTTCCCGAAATAAACATCGGGGTAAAATACATAAGAAATACAAGTGAATACATTTCGAAGTTACAATTACATCAACAATTTGAGTTCATCTTTGCAGAGAAGTGTTCCAGTTTCCTATGTGGGAGACCTTTTGAGAGATGGATTCAAATTTCACATGCTTGGTTTTCATGGAATTTCATCATAAACATTTCACACCATGCATGTATCAGGATCATATGGGACCCTGGGATCAGTTTTGGCCTCACTTGGTTTCAATTGTGGGGGCAACAAGCAACATTGGAGATTTATTCACCACTTGAGAAAATGATTGTAATCAGAGTAGTGCAGCAACAAGCATGGTGGTTCCTCTCTGAAATTTTATTGGAACATTAATAAACTCAAAGTTTGGTAACTCAGCACCAACTTAAAAGAATTATACATAAGCAAAAAAAGGGGTGAAAGTTCAGAAAAGGTTTCCAAAATATGGAGGCAAAGATTATTTGTACAAATTTGGTTTTTATGGATTTGATTAATCTTTTTGGTGTTAGTGGTGATGTTACAGGATATATCAATATGCACAATTCACATCTCTTTACTTTTGGGAACACAAAATTGCATTACATGAGTGCCACTACTAAAATTGCAGCTAAAGAAAATTAATGAGCAGAACCATAACAAAGCACTTGGTGCAAAGGAAGGAGTACCAAATGAGGATGCCACTTGGGAATATGAAAATATTTTGCATCATCCAAATCTTAAATTTCTTGAGGACAAGCAATCTTGGGTGGGGAGGACTGTAATGTCCCCATTTTTATAATTGCATGGCAGAGCAATTCCATCAATCCTACTAGTTCCCTAAGTTGGATGGATACATTTGGAATTTTCATAAGGGAGCTAATAAATGATGTTCAAACATTAAAATGGAATAAATATTTAATAATGGAGCTAATTAAATAAATACAAGAGAAAATTGAAGTGACAATGGAGCATGGAGACACATGGAGACTATGGGGTCCACACAAGCTAGAATTTTTGTGCCATATGGCATCCTCCTCTTGCAAATTCGAATCCATAGGAAGCCTAAATGTTCTTGGATGAGTTATAAGGCTAATACACTTGGCCATATGCATCATAGGTCGTGTTTGTGCCAGAAATTGTTCTCATACTACGAAAGAACAAGCCAACACAATCTCAATAAACACAATTAAGTAAAATAGGTTTTTCTATGGTTTTGGTTGTACAGTTTGTAGACAAGAGGACAGAAGATGCATAACCAAAGCAAACACTAAATCATGAGCATTTAAAGGACTGAGATGCATAACATATAAACTATAAACCAAACGCAATAATCACTATTGTACAGGATTATACACCTAATAACCTAAGGTCTGGGGTTACCAACATACTCAATTACTTGTAGACAATTGACTTTTAAAGTACAGAATAAGAAATAGGAAGATCAAAAGGACTTACTTGTTAAACGAAGGTCGATCCTTTCTAATCTTCTTCTTCTCTGTTCCACTTCCAAAGTCTTCAAGATTGCTCCTCTTTCACCTGTCAAGAAACACTTTTCCAGATACAAGATGATTCATATATGTATAAGCAGGTTAGATAAATCACATATAAGATGCATAAGCATAAACAATTATCAAACCAATACACATGAAACACATATGGAAGAAGTAATCTCTTTATTATCAATAATGGAAAGAGTTCAGATGCAATCCAACGTCTGAGACAAGGACTCCTTTGCAACCAAAGGATTCTGAGTTCGCTGCTCCAAAGACTTCTATATAAACTCCACCAGCATAACTTTGCTCTCCAAGTGTAAGTAATCAACACCCTCCCTAAGGCCTGTATTTATATGGGTGAAATAAGGCAGTTCTAGAAGGTTAGGGATGTTACAGCAGTTAAGGAAATTAAGTTAAATAACTTAACTAATCTCCCATTAGCACGAGTGTTTTTATGTTTTAATGTTGAGACACATTCGCGGGTCTGTAGTAGAGCAACCCGTGAATGATTTGCGACTATGTATAAGCGCAACCCGCGAATACATGGATTCGCGACTTGCTATATAGGAGACTCGCGAGTGATGTGCGAGTTGTATATAAGGATAGTCACGAATACATCTCAATATAGGCAAAAATGGCAAAGTAACTAGCTGTATGGAGGAAGCATGTATTTCATGACAAGCCAAGCTATAGTGTTTTGGGAAAACCTCTATCCATAAGTGTCCTTTTGTGTGCCAACATGACGGATGTCGGCACTCGGACGGAGAGGTGCCATTCAGGTGTATAACAGATGCCCCCTAATGTGTGAGGTTAGAGGGGAACGATGGCCGAAATACATTATAATATTCATCTTTGGAGAACTCAGAAATCCAATGGAGCAGAGAGAGTACCTGAAACAAAACATAGTGATGTCATATACAAAGTTACATCTGAGGAGGCTATGTTCAATTTACTGGAACATTAGCTCCTTTACAATATTTGATTACATCATATGATACGGGTATAAAACCACGTATATTACAAAGGTGGATCGAAGCCACAATATACAATAATGATGAGTCTTCAAAGATCTGGAAGCTATGTAGATAGATCGAACATAATCTTGCGCAACTTAGTCCATATGTGAGAGACTAAGGTCTTCATAAAGGATCCCAAAGAACCAGTACAATCCAAGCCATGTGAATAAGGGTAAGCTGAAGTCGAACATGGAGAGGATTCAACAGTTTGTCAACCAATAGGTGATAATTAACAACTGAAGCAAAGGAGTTCACTAATGATGAAAGTGAATCCAGAGGTACGATCGTCAAAACTCTAGGTCTTCGCCATCAGGAAGTACTGAAAACAGAACCATGCTGTGATAAGGAAGGCAACAGATCCTCCAACAGATCACAAGAGTGACTAGGAACTGGGAAAAAGAAGGGAGACACAAATAGATAACAGATATAACAATGATGGGATCGGGTGATAGATCAGACATTGGGTAGAGTCCTTGAATAGTGAGCACAACACAGAGATGACCCAAGGCAGCATACAACGGATAGATAGAACAACTAGAATTATCTGTCATGTAGGAGACATGAGTAGATTCCCCAGGATAATGGACAAGAGGAGGAGTAAGAAACTCAAAGTGATAGCTGAACACAAGTGTATACTAAAACATGGATATCGAAAAGCAAAGAGTGCTATGTTCAAGGACGACATGCTGCCATTACTGAAAACAAGAGAAAACTTCTTCCTTACCTTCCCTGTTAAATTTTAACGAGTCCAGGAAAGTAAACTCGGTTCCCTCTTCATTTTTTAACAAGCTTGAAGAGATGGGAAAATAATGCTTGATACACTAATTCGTGGATTTAATGAGCCCAAACTAGTACATGCTCAGACGGTGTTTTCACATTTAGAGAGTCTGAAAACTCCAAAGAAGACTCCAGGGGGGTCCTTTTTCGTCCAATTTAGTCTCCTGAGGCCGAAAAAGTATAAAACAAACCACAGAAGAACTCTCTTAACTTCCGAAGAAGAAAAGGCGCACCTTTTTCGTACTTAGTTAGGGAGGTCTGAAAAAGGTTAAATTACCACCTACCCAACGCTCCTTCCAAAATAGCATAATATAGCTTGAGTTTTACGAGTGTGAAGGAAAGCAAGATCACTCGGAAAGATCCATTTGGTTACGAGAAATGGGGCTTACAACAATAAACTCGTTGCTTTGTTCTTTAGTGTTTAACGAGCATGACAAAGACACAAAGTACACTTGGAATCTTTTTCATGTTTGGGTCTAGAGCACGAAAAAGAGAAAACTAAGCTCAAACCGGGTGTTCCTTTTCCGTAAATTTAGTCCCTCAGGTCCGGAAAAGTGATAAACCTATACCTGAGAATACTCTTCTCAATTCAAAAGAAAAGAGAGTGAACCTTTCTCGTATTATTCCGCATGGTCCGAGAAAGAGATAACCGACCACCAATGCGGATGCCCATTCACATATTCTTAATGAGCTTGAACGAATGAGATAACTCGGCAGTCAAGTATGTTTTGAAGGAGTTAGACCTGGGCCTAAAGAAACTCCATAAGGTTGGGGAGTCCTATAAAGTGATAGCTTGTAAAAAGAGACTCAGAAGAAGCTCTATTTGGCGTGAAAAATAGCTATGAGGAAACCCCTGGGCCTGAAACAGTGACGGTATGAGCACCAAAGGATGACAAAGGCATAAAAAGATGATACTCATAAAATAAGGACCCTAGCCACGGAAGAACAATGGTAGAGACAAGGGACAATGGCTTAGGATACCATAGTCTGTGGCAAAACGTTGAATACTAAGGTTAATGTGGAGTGATAAGATGCCAACATGTGTTGGAGATAGCAAAACCACCCTATAGAAGCATCAACACTTTGTAAAAGTTGGTAAACCTATTCCAAGGCACAAAGAGGGTGATATTAGTCAATTGACATTTCAAACTATATAAAAAGACCCACTTTACGAAATATTATTTCTATAAATAGCTTGAAAATTAAAACATTTCTCACCATTTGCACTTTTTGGACCAAAAAGGAAAGTTTACCCTCTATCTTTGATCGATTACCGTGTACAATTGGACCGTCGGAATCCAGATCCGTCAGTTTTAGGTAACTCTACACCCTAAACCCTTCAATTTGATCCAAACAAATATCAAAATTAATGGTTAATTCAGTATTTTACATCATCCCAAATTACATCATGGCGCATTCACGGGTTGCAAGGAGTAAAAGTCGCGAATACGCGTTTTACTCGTGAGTTTCCTAACTAGGCAGTCACGAATGACTCGCGGCCTGCCTAATTAGACAGTCGCGAATGCTGCGCGATGGGTGAAAACTCAAAATTTATGCCCAATTTTTTATTTTTTAAAGATGAAATACTGAACCAAATTGTGTGTATTTGCCAGGAAAAATATGGTGCTGGAGTGGAGGGAAAGAGAGCATGAAATAATGGATCATGCGGCGCTCCAAAGCGCGCCCACAATACACGCATTGAGAACTTGTGGGCTGCTGAAGTTCTTTTGCACATCGCCCATGCGGGCAAATGTCCGTTTACTGGAATTCATGGTCAATTACTGGGATCATGACATGGGGATGTTCAATCTTCAAGGTGAGACCTTAGAGCTTACGGTAGAGGATATATATTTCATAACTGGGTTATCACAACGGGGGGCACCGGTGAACTTGGAGGGCACTGGTAGGGGCGGAGACCCCTTGAGTGTCCAAAACTATATTGACATGTTCTGTACACCGGGTACGCAAAAGAGGGGCAGCAGTGTTATTATTGCAGACATCTAGGATTTCACACTCCAGGTACTAGCTAGTACTATTGTGAGACTTTCAGGATCATCAGGGTTGCATATGGCCACCAGGAATCAAATGAGGGTGGCAGTTGATTGCTTTAGAGGTGCCCTCTATGATTGGTGCGTGGGAGTTCTCCCCATCATGAAGAGGCAACTATTTGACTGTAGGAGAGGAAGACGCAAAAATTTTGGCTATGCCAGCATACTAGTAGCATTCTTCTTTGAGAGAGTACCAACTATGAGCCCTGTGATACCACTACAGGTCAGACATCCACGTCATCCGAGGCTGAGCCGGTGGGGAGACATCTTCCTCCGTCAAGGAGGAGGAGACATAGTACATAGAGTCTACGATGATTACTTTTATATATGGTGGGAATGACAGCTGCCGGCGTTGGAGTAGTTTCCATACACTGGGATGGATTTCTGAGGTGATCCCGACCTTGTCCTCCCTCCAGGACGAATATGGGGCGAGATGGGTAAGTGATTTTTTAATTTTTTATCATTTTCAAATTTTTATGAATTTTTCAAATGATAGTGATATACATGTGTACAAGTCTTAATCCGATTTATGTGTCAAAATACAGATATTGGACCAGTCCGCCCTGAAGGGCACCCCTGCATGTTCGTGCGTCCAGTTGTAGGAGGAGACCCAGGATTGGTTTGAGTACTAGAGGGGAAGCTAGCCAGGCTAACCCAGTGAGTACCTACGATACGGATTGAGCATATACCTACAGCCATGCAGGATTTTGTAGTAGGGGTTCCACCGATATGGCTACGTCTGTTCAGGCGAGTAGCTAGAGCAGTACTTGTATACAGAGATGCGGTGGAGGCTGCCGAGGCCGAGGAGGCTGAGGAAGCCAGGGTTCTTAGAGATCATGGGGACCAAAGTGGTCCCAGTGGCCAGGGTGGTCAGGCTTAGTTCTAGGGCATTTTGATGGATGATGATCCACATTTTGTATATGACAGGATCTACGGATCAGACTCGATCTATCTACAGAGAGATATTTTACATATATATATATATATATATTGGTTGTCGGCTTATTTACAAGTGTTCTTTACATGTTTGCTGTATATTTTATGAAATGTGTGTGAGATGCCAATCCAAAATATAATTAGCATATGCATCAGTCAATGAATTTTGGTTACGTGGAATATGATTGAAAGTAATAAATTCAAAATGTCTTTCCAATAAACGAATTTGCATGAACTGACGTAACAAGGTAGGATTTTGTACCTGATAAGCTCGATTGAGCTGGGAAACTACCAACTGAGAATCCAAACGGACCTCAAGATGGGTGATGCCACATGACAAAGCATCCCATAGGAGCTCAATAATAGCCCTATACTCAACAACATTATTAGAAGCAGGACCTAGACAAGCACCACCAGTGGCAACAAGTTGTCCTGTGGAAGAATAGATAACCCATGCTGTCGAAGCTAGGTTACAAGTGTGACGACTGGTGCCATCAGCGAAACCTACATACATTTCGGAAGACGTCTGCAACAACCAGCAGATAATATAAAAAACAAAACTGACAACCTAATGTACATAAAAATGCATACACTAAAAATACAAGAAAAAGTGCTAAGCCTAAGCATAGTACTTCTTCAAGTAGAGCCCATTTCTAGGCTTAGGCAGCTTATTCCCATCATAATCCACTAATTCATATGCGCCTTTACTCAATACTTTTGACACAACATAGGGTCCTAACCACATAGCCTTGAATTTTCCTGCCCCCAAGGGTTCTTTATCTTGGTCCCAAAGCAAGACAAGTTTCCCTTCAGAAAAAACCCTAGGTTTGACCGTTTTATCATATTGAGATTTAACCCTATTTTTATGAGCCTGATTCGCAGTCAACGCATCTCTACATTGCTCATCAAGGTGTTCTAGATGTACTAGACATTCTTCAAGTTCAGTCGTGTCAGGTAACACATGAATGGCTATCTTCAAGGACGGGATTTCGCATTCAATCGAAGTAACTGCTTCCACCCCATGAACGAGTTGGAAAGGTGAATAACTCGTGGTAGTCTTAACATTAGTTCTGTAAGCCCAAAGAGCAGGATATAACATGATGTGCCAATTAGAACGCACTATATCAATTGTTTGTTTAAGGATAGTTTTCAAAGTCTTGTTTACAGCCTCAACCTGACCATTTGCTTGCGGATAGTATGGAGAAGAGTGTTCTTGTCTAAATCCGAGCATGGTGGTCAGTTCCGTGATCATGCTATTTTGAAAATGAATGCCATGGTCAATGACAATCACTTTGGGAATACCAAACCTTGCAATAATTTGATTGAAAACAAAGAAAGCTGCAGTTTCCCCGTTATCTTTGAAAGTAAGCATAGTCTGCCCATTTCGTAAAATAGTCAACAGCGACAATGATGTATTTGCGCCCCCCAGCCGAGACTGGATTGCATGTCATGTAATCAATCCCCCATTTCATGAAGGGACCTACCGAGACAACAGGAAATAACGGAGCAGGATGCGACCGCATTTTTTTGGTGTAAAGATGACATGGATGACAGCGCTTCATGGCTTCCACACAATCTTTAAAGATCGTGGGCCAGAAATAACCAGCACGCAATATATTCTGGGCCATTGCTAACCCAGATAAATGACCCCCACATGCTCCACTATGAGAATCATTTAGGACAATCTCCGCTTCCTCATGAGTAAGGCAGCGACGCAAGATGGAATCTACCCCTCGTCGATATAATGTATCTCCTATAATGAGGTAGTTCTTGGCATGAAGGCGTAACTTACGTCGTTCCTCCCTATAGTAAGTGGCAGGATACTTCAAAGTCTAGAGATATATTAGAATATCCCCATACCAAGGATCAGAAGTGGATATGAGGAAGATGTGCTCATCTGGGAATGAGTCATCCTCCACCGCTACATTTTCTTCGGTGGGAAATTCTGCTATTAGCTCAGCAAAAACTAAGGACTTTTTAGACTTAGCGGATTGAAAATCCAAGTCAAACTCCTGAAGAATGACTATCCACTTATTAAATTTTCCCCCAACAATCTGTCGGGATAAAACATATTGGAACGGATTCACATCCGCCACTACTGTGGTGGTCCTTAGTAAAATGTAGTGGCGCAACCTCTGCACAGCATAAACAGCTGCTAAGGCTAACTTCTCGACATGGGAGTACCTAAGATCAAGTCCGGCCAAAGCACGACTAAGATAATAAACGACATGCTCAACGAGCTTATCTTCCTCCTGAACTAGCACTACCCCAATGGTCGACTCCGACGCGGCCAGATATAATATAAAATCCCTAGAATAATCTGGTGGGCGTAACAAAGGAGCCAACAGCAAAGCTTTTTTCAAAGCCTCGAATGCAAGTTGTGCGGTTTCATCCCATACAAAAGGAGTGTCTTGTTTGAGCAAGCGCATGAAACCTTTAGTGATATTGGCATAATTAACAATAAAACGTCAAAGAAAGTTGGACTTTCCTTGCAGGCTTTGAATTTGCCTGAGAGAACGAGGAGGAGGCAGATTTACAATGGCCTCAACTTTCAATGGATCCACCTGGATGCCTCTACTAGACACAATGAATCCGAGTAATCTTCCTGACTTGACACAGAAAACACACTTGTGGGGATTCAAGCGAATTTTATAGTATCTGCATCTTTCAAAAATCAACCTCAAATGATCTGGATGTTGGACCCTCTTGTGAGAATGTGCAGGCAGATCATCAAGGTACGATTCAACAATGGCTTTTATGTCGTGAAAAGCAAAGTTCATGGCTCGTTGAAAGGTAGCCCCAGCATCTTTCAATCCAAAGGGCATTTTTCTATACGCAAATGTACCCCAAGGGAAAATGAAAGCAGTTTTATGTTGGTCTTCCGGTTTGATTTGGATTTGATTGTAGTCGGAGAAACCATCCATAAATGAAAACACTTCACTCCCCGCACATGCATCTATCATCTGGTCAATGAATGGTGTGGGGTAATTGTCCTTAGGACAGGCTTTATTAAGGTCTCTAAAGTCAGTACAAATGTGAATAGTCCCTTGCTTTTTATCAACAGGAACAGGGTTGGACACCCATTCAGTCAAAGCTATGGGATATATAAAACCAGCTTTCAAGAGCTTTTCAACTTCTGCCTTCACAGCCGCCGCTTTACGCGGGTTCACGGGTCTTAATTTCTGTCGAACCGGCTTGGCATCAGGATAGGTTTGGATTTCATGTTGAACAATAGATGGATCAATGCCTGGCATCTCCTCATATGACCAGGCAAAAATATCGCGGAATTCCTTGAAAAGGGCAGTGTAGATGGAAATCTTTTTCGGAGAGCAGTTTGCACCTATATAGATGTTTTGCACAATATCTAGGTTTACAGAGATATTGATGGGTATAGTGGCGGAAATGTTTGCCATATTCCCCTTAGCAAACACCACTTCTCTAGGCAAAGGGTTGATAGGTACCTCAATATCATCTGACAGTCTCACTTTAAACTCTTGGTTTTCTATCTTGCTCAGATCTGGAAGGAAATAGGATCGATCATGAAGATCCTCACAAATCTTATCACGTCCACTCATAGCTTCCAGAATAGCTTCATCGGAAGGTAAAACAATATCTAAGGAATCTATGGAATGTAAAGAGTTTTCCACCCATGCGGGCAAATAGACTTCTTCCAGGTCATCTGAGACTAATAGAGGATCTGGAATGGGATCAGCAGTAGCTTGAATGATGGCTTGATAAGCTACCTCTACTGCCGATAAGGGCACTTTTGGTTCATGGGGAGTTGGGAGGACCCAAGGATCAGCCCTATCAACAACCGTAGTGATGGACCTCCCCACAGTAGTAGAACCAATGTAATTCACCGGGGCTGGAAGGTCAAATGTGCCCATCAATGACGCGTACATTCCAGCTCCCAAGCTTTGTGTAGCAGGTTTGGCCTGATCAACCAATGGCACAGTGGATTCCTTAGACTCTAAACGGCCTTTTCGGGTAAAATCAAGTTGGTCGATAGTAACCAACTTGCCCTCATGTGGAAAAACCATGACAAGAAGAACAGCCGATGCAACAGCAGACATTGCATAAGTCCAATTCCTTCCTAGAAGCAAATTATAGTCCAAAGGAGCATCAATCACTTCAACTTCAACAGACACTGCTTTGCCTGCCAACTTAAGCTCGAAAGCCGATAGGATACCATGAGGACGGAAGGATCTTCCATCGAAAGCAGTAAGTAAAGTGTTTGATGGGACCAGCTCTAGGGATCCAAGAGCTTTCCAGCAGGCCAGGGACATGACACATGTAGAGGCTCCCTCATCAATAAATGCCCTTCCAATGGTCTTACCACCATGGACAACATCTATTGATAGGGCTACATGGTAATGCAGGCGAATTTTGACATCAGACAGATTGAATTTCTCCATGAGACTCGAAGAATCCATGCTACCTAAAGCTGCTAAGAGAGCATCCCACTGGGCAGGACAACTCTGTAACACCTCTAAAGCTGACATTGCACACAGGGTTTGAGCTAAGTCTTCAACCACTGAGTATTTTGAAGTAGCCCTAGCATTAGGGTTATGCAAAGTCTTCTTGAAAACACCTTTCGGTATCTTCGGTATAGTTTCGGAAGGTTTCTCTATCGTGAGAGGGTTGTAAGGTTCAACTACAGCTTTACCCTTCTCAGAAGTCTCAGTTTCATAGTTTTTGTTCCTGGTTTGCAACAAAGTCAAAGATCAAACCATGTTGATATAATTAGGGTCAGGGGCAGTTTGAGTGCCCCCTGCTACATTCGAAGCTGAAGCAAAGTTCTGTCCTTGGGGAAACGGGTCCTTCAGGACAGCCGGTTGTTGAGATTTGAGTAGCTTCTGGGCTTGATCCATAAGGGGAAAAAGGTGAGTAAGGTGGTCCTCTTGGCACAACTTACAAGGAAACTTGACCTTCTTCTTTTCTTTTTTTCCCCCATCAGCATTATTCGTGGGATTTGGCTTGTTTTGGTTTCCCTCTCCCTTCTTACCTTTCTTTTTCTTCCCATCGGGCTGCTGATTGCCCTTCTGAGAGGTTTGAGCAAAGACATTTGCATTCTGGGGAGAGGGGGCAGCCTTTGCTGCCTCAGCCGTAGACTGTTTGACAGACAACTGGTGAAGTTTCTTAGTTAAAGACTCTACGGTGGGAGAGTTAACAGACCCAACCACACCATCGGCATGGGGTCCAGGCTTAGGCTTCTCCACCTCGTGCGAAGGCCTCGGTGCCTTAGGGATGATCTCATACAAGATCCCAGACTGTGAATAAATCAAGTCTAACTGCTAGGCCCTGAGTATGGATTCTTCTTCACTCGTTACTCCTGATGTGGAAACATCCTTAGATATGTATGGCAACAATTATTTAAGGAACCATTCTAATAGAAACTCGGGAGGAATGGTGGCTTTTATAAGGCTCTTTCGCCTCCTCCACTCTTGGATATGATCCGAGATGTGGGTGGCCTTGTTTTGTATAAAAGTAGACAACAAGTCCATTCCGAAATCGTATCGAACCAGAAGCTGAAAGTGGCTAAGGAAAGCACTAGCCAAATCCCAAAAACTACTAAAGGTAGCAAAAGGCAATTCAATATACCATTTTGCAGACGTACCCATCAAGGTCCTCTGGAATAGCCTCAATCTAATTGAGTCCTCATTCAACGAATTGGAAGAACACCATAAATGAAAAGTGGTGGCATGTGCCCCAGGATCTTCACCAGCTTTACCTTCGAACTTAGGGATGTCCGATGGCAATTTGGTGGGAACAGGTGGCCATAAGGGGTCATGCCTCACCGGGTCATTCATCAAATTTGACAAGTCTGGCAAGTTTAAAGTTGCTAGGAAAGGAATTTTGGGCCTAACCGGGGTAGTAAACGAGCCAACTTGGGGATTCGAGGGACCTGCCCCCGAATGCCCATGGGTAAAAGTGGGGTTGCCCCCAGCCACCGGTTGTGAAGTGGAAAGGTTGCTTTGAAATGGATTCCATCCGTAAGCCACAAGATTTTGTGTGGGAGGTGTAGTATAAGTGGTTCGGGCCGTCCCCATAGAAGCAGGGGTCTGAAATACTGGAGCAGGTATCCCTCCGCTAAACAACGAAAAGGGAGAGCTCGTGTATGGGACCAAAATAGGGGTTTGGAAGCTCTGCCTGTAAGAGGTGTTGCTCCCAAACTGCACTCCTACATATGAAGGAGATGGACCTACGTATGGACTGGATGGGGGAATGTGCCCCCCATTCCAAGGAAATCCTTGGACATAAGCCGAGGATCCTACCGGACCACTCTGGGTAGTGTAAGGGAAGGAAGAAGGAATGGTAGGTATATTGGGGATCCCAGCAACCGTGTTACCAGAAGTACCTCCTATGTTGGAGTGAACCGGTGGTTGAACCACCTGACTCGCTGGAGTCAAAGGTGTAGAAGGCAAACTATATCTAGGGGTACTTACTGGGGGAGGTATTACCCCTTCAACCGGAAGGGTTGAGGTAAACACAAAAGAACTTTCTTTCGTAGAAGACATGACTCTACCCACAAGTACACCTAGCACTGGTGAATCAAAAGGTCTAACCTGGATCGTTTAGATCAGTCAAGGGGGAGTTAAAATTTCTTGCAAACTCATCAGTCTGCAATTCTTCTATCTCAACTGTGTCAAGATTGAAATGGTTAGCAATGAGTTCTGGTTCACCAAGAGTCTGACTTATTCCTACAGGTTCGAATGAACCGTCTGTGTCTAATCTCCACCTTTGAGGTAAAGGTGGAGGCTCCAATGCAGTGATAGGAGGAAGGTTTCTCATTTTTCTTGACCTTCTAACAGGTTGGTCCTCCAGAATTAAAAATTTAACAAATCACACCCTAATGCCAACTAAACACAGGAAAAACCACAAAGCATACACTAAAAAGTTCCTAGAGTCTCAAGCAATCAAACCAGGGTAAAAGATATACTTTCCCGAAGAAAGATGATGAACGATTACTTGGTGTCCTTGAGGTGGTTCTTAGGCACAAGCGGAGGAATCACCCACGGCCCTCTTACACTTTCCACAAGGGTTACCTTCCAAGCCCGTTCAAGGTGAACCAGAAATAGCCTTTCGGTTTACCTAGGTATGAACCCTAAAAGACGAGACTAAAGGCTACCTTGGCAATACCAGCTGTCTGGGGGGACAGTCATCAGCCGAACTCGTACACATGGGCAGGATAGCTGAGCCTGAAACTCTGTCTAGGACAGAATCCCCAGATGCGTAAAAGTCATGGGTTACGTTTTGACAAGGATTCGGAGGGTTATCTCCTCTGTCCAAGCCTCCACGCGACCTAGTGCTTAACTTCTGTTTGAGAGGAGCTTCCCAGATATAGTGATAGAGTCAAGGATTTCCCTAAAGAAAGGTCCACTACGTCTGATTTTATAGCTTGTGGGAAGTTTACACTTCCTAGCCCACAAGTCTAGCCTAAGCTAGTAGGTGAAAGGCCCCTATAAAACAAAACTTACTAGTAAATTTTAATTTATGCGTTCATTTTAAAGGGTTGTTCTTTACTCAAGAGGAAATGGAGTGGTATACTGTATGATGTTTTGACTCAAACAAGAAAGAAATGAAAGTAAAGGTGCATTCCAAGCAAAATTACCATTAGAAAAACAAACTTCTTTTTAATTTTTTCAATATGTATTGATGAATTGAAAGCAATGATGAAAGAAACTAAGCCTATGTTTTTGTAGTTTTTGATATAATATTTTTAAATTGAAATAAACACTACTTATGCAAAAATCACAATGCAAAATCTTTAACTATGTTTTCTTTTCGCTTTTAAAAATAATCAAAACTCTACTATGCATCTACAATGCACTATGCTTGAGAAAACTTGACGCTTATAAACTGTATAAAAGTAACAAACTAAAGAAAACAGGCTGACAGGACCCAAAAGACCACCAACAAAGGGAGGCTAGGAACCCTAACTTGGGTGCTACTAATGACAAAGAATCAATGCAGACTTATACAGGCAAGTGACAACTAGCCATTGTCAGAAGACAGACTGGAAAAAATGAGCCCAAGACCCTGATCACTGATCTGGACCAAGACACTTTAACCCACAACCCAAACAAGCCAAAACACTTCAGTATGCAAGCAGTAAACAAACCAAGCAAAAAGACTCAAGAGCTTCCGAAAGAGAAAGGAAATGTGATCACCAACAGTATTCAGACCCACTACACAGCATTCTTAAAGAAAGACCACTCAGAAACAGGGACCAAACAAAGAAAAGAACAAGCAAAACTTATCTTAAAAATCCCCACTTCCAGGAGTATTCGCGACTATCACTAAGAGAAACTCGCGAGTGACTCATGAATGTCTAGTATAATAACTCGTGAATGCATAGTAGTATTCGCAACTGTCTATAAAGACAACCCGCGAATGGGTATAAAATTTTTCTCAAAAAATCAAGAAAAACCCAAGACTTTCAAATGATGAAGCAAGTATTGAAATAGGATAACAAATCATAAACAGACTCACAAGCAAAACTGGTCAGGAGGACAGAAAACAACCTACAGCAGTCCAGGCTCCCCAGCGGAGTCGCCAGTTCTATTGTACAGGATTATACACCTAATAACCTAAGGTCTTGGGTTACCAACATACTCAATTACTTGCAGACAATTGAATTCTAAAGTACAGAATAAGAAATAGGAAGATCAAAAGGACTTACTTGTTAAACGAAGGTCGATCCTTGCTAATCTTCTTCTTCTCTGTTCCACTTCCAAAGTATTCAAGATTGCTCCTCTTTCACCTGTCAAGAAACACTTTTCCAGATACAAGATGATTCATATATTTATAAGCAGGTTAGATAAATCACATATAAGATGCATAAGCATAAAAAATTATCAAACCAATTCACATGAAACACATATGGAAGAAGTAATCTCTTTATTATCAATAATGGAAAGAGTTCAGATACAACCCAACGTCTGAGACAAGGACTCCTCTGCAACAAAAGGATTCTGAGTTCGCTGCTCCAAAGACTTCTGTATAAACTCCACCAGCATAACTTTGCTCTCCAAGTGTAAGTAATCAACACCCTCCCCAAGGCTTGTATTTTTATGGGTGAAATAAGGCAGTTCTCGAAGGTTAGGGAGGTTACAGCAGTTAAGCAAATTAAGTTAAATAACTTAACTAATCTCCCATTAGCGCAAGTGTTTTTATGTTTTAATGTTGAGACACATTCGCGGGTCTGTAGTAGAGCAACCCACGACTGATTCACAACTATGTATAAGCACAACCCGCGAATACATGGATTCGCGACTTGTTGTATAGGAGACTCGCGAGTGATGCACGAGTTGTATATAAGGATAGTCACGAATACATCTCAATATAGGCAAAAATGGCAAAGTAACTAGCTGGATTGAGGAAGCATGTATTTCATGACAAGCCAAGCTATAGTGTTTTGGGCAAACCTCTATCTATAAGTGTCCTTTTGTGTGCCAACATGAGGGATGTCGACACTTGGACGGCAAGGTTCCATTCAGGTGTATAACAATCACAGCACTGAATTCCACCCACAGTCAACAAGCATTTCATGCATAATAACTGTTGGTCTATAGGGCAGACCCAGGTTTTATACCATTAACTTCGCAACAACAAAAGACCCACAGTGTTGGCCCTTTCGGAAACAACATGCGAACAGGTTGCAGTCTCACCCAAAACAGTTATGGGGTGCTGCAGAACCAGGTTTCTGCAAGCAGAAGAGGGATATTACTATACCTTTAGCCTTTAACAAGTTATAATCATACAAGACAAAGCTTCGACGACACTTATATAAATTCGCAATTAGATAAACAATCAGTTACTTGCTTAACCCTTAACTGGGAGTTCACAGCGAAGTTATTATTTAGCGGTGATATTACTTATCAGATATTTACTTATCAATGCATAAAGAACATAACAGAAACAACACAAAAGAACCACAACACAAAATATAACGTGGTTCACCCCCAGTGTATGGGTTACGTCCATAGAACTGTGTTTTATTAAACTCTTTACAAAAACCACAGTTATGATCTGCGCACTCAGCTGCAGATCCCTTCAAGTCCTCAAAGCCGCGCACACAGCTATAGGCCTCTGCGCACACAGCTGTAGATCTTCTTAATCACCCAAAAACCCTCTGTGCACACAGCTGCAGAGGTCGTACACGCACACAGCTGGTACTTAACCTTTCTTACAAACAAGCCTTAGCTTCGCATCAATTCATCTTACATCAAAAGCCTAAACTGACTTCTTTACAAGAGTGCTTATTTATACAGTGCACTTATTACAAAACCATGGGCTGAAACCATGGGCACCCCGAACCCTAAACCCTGGACTTAAACCATGGGTTGATTACAAAAAGAGGGATTTGACTTAACCCCGACACCCCTAAGACTATTTTGAGTCGTAACTCCGCTTACAAGCTCCCACAAAAACCACGAAGTTACCAAAGTTAAGGAACGTTAAGGTGCGCGCCCAAACAGGCCCCTAAGACTCACTAGTGTCTTGTCCCGGGACACTCTACTGCTCTTCTGGTGGACGAACCTTGTTGGAAAATACGGTAAACTGCTTGTTTAGGCCACGCATAATATCATCGACTTCCTGCTCCTTCTTGACTAACTCCTGTAGTGCTGCTGCTGATGCTTCGCTGGCTTTTTCTTGTACAAATGCATCATAGTCCTTACGAACTTTGAGCTGGCTGTCCACAGCAGTGCTCAACTCCAAGGCTTCATTGATAAGGGGCTGCATATAATTTTCCAACAGTGTTGATTTCGCTCTACATGACTCGATTTCCTGTTGGAGTTCCTTGCTTTGTTTTAACTTGAGCATTTTATGCATAGGAGGCAGAGTCTTAATTTCTGCCTTTACTACATCCAGCTCTGTCTGTCGCTGCTTGATTACTTCTTGCAGCTCTTTAACTTCGGGATTTTCCTGTAAGGTTGTCCAGGCCTCAACACTGTCCTCTATAAAATTTGTTGCACTGCTCACAAGGTCAGAGATTTTTGTTGTTGAAGCTTGAATGTCCCTGCAACGCTGCTCCCTCACCTCTGGGGGACTTTCTGGTTTGATGCGAAGTTGAAGCTCTGCAATTTGGGCCTCATGTTCTGCTTTCAGCGTCTCTACCTGGTTCCGTGACTGTAGTGCATAGTCTTTCAACTTGACTATCCTTCGCTCTAGTTCTTCTTCGGCCTATATGTCGAAGTCAAGGAGACTTCAACATGCCTCATCCACTACTCGCGCTAGTGTGGCCTGCTTACTTTCTGCTCCATTCTTCCTTTGATCTGCTTCCTGCAGCTGTGCTGTGAGGTGCTCACTCTGCTCTGTGGCCTTTTGTAGCTATGCGTGTGAGTAATTGTCTCATGCTTGAATCTCCTTCATTATGGCCAGCTGACAAAGATGCAGCTCCGTCATAGACATCTTGGTGTAGTCTATTCCCACTATCATGCTCATCTGTGAGCGTGATGCTGCATCAATTATTATGAGAGCTGCACTTGACACTTGTCCTTTGTTTTCTCTAGCCGGCCATTGCCTTGTATCTGGCTGTGTGCTTGTTGGGGCACTGCTTGCTGCAGCGCCACTCACTGATTTTTCTGTGAGTTCCCTGAGCTCTGAGATTCTCCGAGCTACACCGGTAATTGCATTAAGGTGCGTAGCTGCAAACTCTGACCATTTCTTGGTGAGAAATGTTGTGGACTTTGACAGAGCCTGATCAAGCTCCTCAATTGTCAGGGCAGCCTCTTCATCGATATGTTTGTCCTTTGATGCCTTTACTTTCTTCCTGGATTGGGGCTTGGTCACTTCTGCTACTTCTGGAGACTTGCGCTTGTCTCGCCGGTTAAGGTCTGAGACGGTTTTGACAGATTCTTCGTCTTCTTCATCAGCTCCGCTATCTCCACCCTGGTCACCTTCACTCTGGTGCGACTCACTTTGTTCTGTCCTCTAGTGGCTCTTACTGCTGCATCTGACTAGGACCTGTGCCCACATTGGTGACTGGGGGGACTGGAATGTTTGGCTTTGTCCCTACATCCTTGAGCCATTCAGCTAGCCATTGCTGAACTACTGCGAGGATGTCTTCCTTGGTCACTACGTATGGCAACTTCCAGTATGCATGTTTCTTATCTGCGCGGGCCTGGATAAAGACATTGTGCATGTCGGCTCTGAAGTTGGTCGCTCCATCATATTGAGAAAATAGCTCATTACTGAGCCACGGCATTTGTAAGATCTCATAGGATATGCTCATGGCGTAAAAGGGGAACACAGTGTTCGTCATCTACTGGGATTCTTTGTCCTGCGACATCCAGAGAGATGCGTACCTTGCTGCACCAGGCATGCTTGGAGGCACATCAATAAACTGCGCCTCGGTAGGTTCTTTCCACCCGACCAATGCAATAAGCACTATCAACCATGAATAGGGAAAGGGTCTACCTTTCTCCTACGCGTCGCAGGAATCTTCAAGGAATTCCTTAGCAATGTATGCTGCCCAATTGTAACTGTAGCCTTCTGCATAGTTGGAAGCAATACTGACAATAGGGGCAGGTACTTCGTTTGGTCTGCACTTCCGCATGAGCTTGCATGCTAAGAGCTTTACGGCGAAGCGAATGTTTTGATGCTGAATGGTCAAGGTTTGATACCCTCGCTTCCCTTTTGTGAGCCTGAAGCATTCCTTCATGCTATGTGCTAGCTTCGTGTCTTCATGTTTTCCCACAAACTCAATACTAGGGTCAGGTCCTTCCTGCGGCAGACCCGTAATCCGGTGAATGAGTTCTCCATTGATGGTGATTTTCTGGTTTCCAATCCATCGGTACCCATCAAGTAGCAACGTCAATAACTGCTTGACCACCATGGTCACCTGTGTACTACGACCGAAGTGGGGAACATTGAGCATCTTCAACAAACCGGCTTTGTCCAAGCCAGTAGCCCACTGTTTCACTTCTAGTAATGTCGCTCCAGTCTCCGGATAGTAGACAGAGTGTAAATATGTCCCAGGTGTGAACTGTGGAAATTTCCCCTGATCATTTGTATCGTGATCGACATACTTGAGGTGGTCTACTTTCCATGTCATGGTTCCGACCAGCTGCACGCCCGGTGGCAGCGACGGGGTGCGTAATGTGAACTTCTTTGTCCGCCGAGGTAGCTGAACTCCTGGTCGAATTGGTGGCAAATATGGTGGACGCTGTAGTGCAATTTTCTCATCCCCTTTGTGGTGGGATCTCTACTGAACCTAACGGATTCATCTTGGGGTCCTCTGGTGTTTTCCCTATTTGCTTGTGTCTGTCTTCGTTCCACTTAGAACAAACTTCAGGTTTAAATTTCTTCCTGGTAGATCGTATCTACATTGGTTGAGGCGGTGCTGGGGAAGTTTCTTCGTGCGGTGCAGGGGTAGGTGGGTGGCTAAAAAGGTCCTGCAGACCCCCCTATTTGAACTCTCTCACTAAATCCTGAAGCTCGTGCTCAGCGGTCATGGGCTCAATTGTAAAGCAAAAGAAAATGCATAATGCGACTTCCGCAGCCCTGGGTGTCCTCTTATAGAATCCATCGATCCGATCTACCCTAACTGTGCATTGAAGACACCAAATCTGACAGAGATCTTGTCCAAACGGTGGTATATTTCCCAGGATCTCATTAATACAAGCAGTTAATACAGGGAACGTACCGGCGCCGCCAAATTTGGTTTCCTCCAATGGTCGTATTTTAAACTTCGACAGATCTTTCCTTCTTTGGCACAAGCAGTAACTCTGGTTGCGCCATAATGGGGACATTCAACACTTCATGATACCATCTTCGACATGGCTTCGAACTTCAACCCACGACAGAATGTCTTTCATCGCCTCAATTATTGCTTTTAGTTATGAGAACTTCGTCAGAAATGGGTCCTGATAGTCATGGAAAAGTTGGGTCACTTTGCTCACCATTTCTTCATCCCAATAATCTCCAATGGTAGCATACTTAGGGTTTTCTTTTGACCCAATGTTTACGGTCCGCGTCCTCAAGGGCTGAGTCACTTCAGGTGCTTCAACTGCTGGTCCATGTACTTCGCAGTGTCCTTCTGACTCCGGAATGTTAATGTTGTGTGGATCGTCATCCTCGTAAATTGTGAGGTTATAACATTCTACTGCATTAGCTTCTTGTTCCTTCCAATCAGGTTGGTATTCTGCGATTTCTTGATCATCAAATACTTTAGTATGGATCAACCTAACAGCTGCGTCCAAAGCAGGACAAACCTCATTAATAGAAAATGTTAGCACAAAACTATCAACAAGACTATCCCAACTTACAGTACCATGGCGAAGCTCGACCTCCGCATACCAGTTCTTTGCTATAGGTTCCAGGGTGTGCACAAACCTATGTACCCATTCTTCACGAGGTACATGCTTCCATGCTTCGTAGCATTGCTCCAAATGGCCCTGAGGATTAGTCTTACCATTAAACCTGCGTCGCACCTCCTGAGGTCGATCCATGAATCTCAGGCGAAGGGACTGTTGACAAACTTCCCAACTATGGATGTACTTTTTGTGACCATTCCACCATCGGGCTGCTATGGCTCTGAATGTTGAATCTAAAGTCTCCATTTTCTGTGAGTCTGGTACCTGCACTGAGAATTGCACAATAAACTCTTTTGGGTCTGTCGAACCATCAAAAATAGGTAAGGCTCTTGTCTATGAGCTAAGCCATCTGAGAGACTTGGTAATTCTTGCACATCGATGTCCATGTAGCTCATACAGTCTGTTCTGCCAATTCTCTAGGCCATCATCTGAATCCATCATGCAGGAGTTGTCACACTGCCAATCCATGATACCTTCGGTAGTAGGATCAACATAATCTTCTTCCTTCATTATGATGTTGTAGATATGATCCAAAACATCCTGATCTTCATCTCGGAGAGGTTCTGTGTACCTTTCTCCTTGAGAAGGGTCCAATGGGACTATGACTCTCAAACCTTTCCCTTCGAAGGTCATCTGTCTCTTTTTAAGGTTAATGACTGCATCATTATCTAGTTCCCATTCAATACCTAGCAAGGCCAGATAGGGGTTACTGTCATCAATTATCTCAATGACCTCAAAGTCTGCTAAGGTACTGACTCCATCAATATCTACTGGGGCCCGAGGGAATCTTCCTAGGGGCACAATCTTCTGCCGATTGGCTAATCTCAATTGTATAGGGGACCATTCCAGAGTAGGTTTTCCCATTTGTTCCCATGTCTGCTTAGTTAAGACATTTACTTCTGATCCTAGGTCCAAGATGACATCAGTCATGTCATACTCTCCTATCTGAGCATTCAATCTCATTTCCCTGCCAGTTCTTCTGACTCTATTAATAGTTTTGTCCTTACCAGAACTTCGTTGAGGTTCACAAGAAGCAATAACTTTCTACAACTCATTTAAATCATTCTGATTCCTTAATAGCTTCATACAACTCTGTAAAAAGGAGGACAGTGTACTTACTTTATCTGTCGAAGCTTCTTGCGGCTACGACTGCTGCTGAGGTTGTTGCGCAGGTGCTACCAATGTGCTGGGGTCAGCAAAGTCTCTCTTGGCTTCCATAAATGTCTCTTTTTCTCTTTCGACATCAAATGCTAGGATTTTCTCTGGGGCCTTACAAACCCAAGCCTCTTCAGGTTGTTTCCCCTTGTTCTACACTTTCGTCGTAGCTCCACTTCTGGTAACAACATTAATGTCTGGGATAGGTCATTGCTCCACAGCAATCAGCTGAATATTCTAAGTAGGGGCACTATTTATTTCTTGAATCTTGGCTATCAGCTGCGGGCATTGCTCAATCACATGGTCGACAGCTCTGCAATATCGACATGTCGTAGTTGGGTTCCGACAATCTCTAGATAGATGCCCTGCCTGGTTACAATTATAGCACACAACCTGGCCTCATTCTCTTCCATCCATACCACCACGACCATGACCTCCAAAAGTTCTGCGACCTGATGTACTACCGCGGTAACCATATCCATCATTGCCTTGTCCATCGTTTTGTACCTGGTAAGCATCATAAGTTCGTTCTCTCATGAGGTCAAAGCTATGACACTCATCTTCGTTGTGTCCAACTGACTTACAGAACTTGCAATAAGGGTTCTTAGGGACTTGCACATACCTCTGCATTAGATACCAGTCTTCAGGTCGATGTTGGCCGGTTGTCCTACAGATATCAGAATATAGAACACTAGGGTTGAATGGGTTTGGCGTACCAGAATTCAGGTAATTTCTTACCACAGGACATTGTTCCTTGTCATGACCCTCTGTCCAACATCGTGTACACCAAACCTCTTCTCGAACAGCTTTGCCTTTCTTCATGTCGTGAAGCTCCAGAGCCATCACTTCCAACTGTGCTTGTATTTGGGCGATACCAGAATTATCTTCGACAGGGGCTGTTTCAAGCTTCATAGCGATTTCCAAAGCTTCTTGCTCATCAGCAACCTTCTGTTGCATGAGTGGAGTCCTGATATGCGGTAACAAAGCTGCAATGAACCATTCCTTATGCTATGCTAGTCCAATAGTGAAACTGACTTGATCTAGCAGAACTTTGAACCTTTGATCAAAGTCCCAAACTGATTCTCCTCGCCTCTATTGAATTTCCTTTAGTTCAGTGATACACTGGGACTCTGATTTCGGCTTCTTAAATTCCTTTATCATTGCTGCTTTTATATCTGCCAAGACATGGTTCTGAGTACTGGAAAACTTCATGAACCAGGTCAAAGCGCGTTCTCTAAAGGAAGTAACCAGTTGTGCTCTTCTTGTATCTTGATCCGTAATGTTCTTAGCATTCCACACTGCTTCACATAAGAACCAGAATTGTTCTGGATCCTCTGATCCAGTTCCTTTGAAAACAGTGAGCTTAATGTCACCATTCATGTGGGCCATCGTAGATCTAAGGGGGGTTGGAGGGGGACTGGTATCAGGTGGGGGAGAACTTACTGGGGTAGACTGACCTGCGACAAGAATACTCGGGCTAGGGTTACTTTCAAACTGCGACGAGTTCTCAGGGATAACAGGTCTACGCTGCGGGGTTACCAGAGGGTTTCCAACAGAAGGGGTTTCTTCAGGTTCTGAGGCGGCTGGACTGACGGGGGTAGACTCGCTATTCTGACCTAGGGTATAGGACTCAAAATTTCTCTTGTACCTTTTTCCACTTCGCAGCAAACCACTTTGCTCGTCAAAGGTACTTTCACTTGCAAACATAGGTTAGTAATACTAAATCTAACAGTCTGATTCAATAAGCAATATACCGTTTTCAGCCAATAGCATTTTAATTCTCAAACTAAATGAATTCAAATACTTACCCCTTGGTCCTTTGAAAAACTGTCATTCGGCTTCGCTGAAGGACGTACTTGTGTCAATGGCAAACTCCGTCACAAATGCTTCAAGGGTTCGCTTTGTCCAGAAATCAACAGCTCGGGATATCTCGTTGTTCACCCTTTTCAATATATTAATTCTTGTGGGGGTCCAATTAGGAAACTGAACTTCTTGGAAGTTCGTCCTTCTCTATGTCAACCTGGATAACCACTGGTGCAATTCTATGTGGATACTACCAAAGAAAATTTCATAAACATCAGAGAAAACGTACCTTTGTAAAAAGTCGTCTGAACTGCGATGCGGATCTTTGTTTTCTTGCTCAGCAAATTTCAGAGAAGTCTTTTCAATCCAATCATCAATTTCTTTCACTAAGGGCCTCCAAAACATAGCCCTCTAGGCACAACGTAAACCCCTCTTGAGCAGATACTGAGTTCAACCGACAACGGAATCAATTTGTTGGGATATAGGGTAGACTCGGGTTTTATACCATTAACTTTGCACCAACAAAAGACCCACAGTGTTGGCCCTTTTAGCAACAACCTGCGAACAGGTTGCAATCTCACCCGAAATAGCTATGGGGTGCCGCAGAACCAGGTTTTTGCAAGCAGAAGAGGGATATTATTGTACCTTTAGCCTTTAACAAGTTATAATCATACAAGACAGAGCTTCGATGACACTTATATAACTTCGCAATTGGATAAACAATCAGTTACTTGCTTAACCCTTAACTGGGAATTCATAGCGAAGTTATTATTTAGCAGTGATCTTACTTATCAGATATTTACTTATCAATGCATAAAGAACATAACAGAAACAACACAAAAGAACCACAACACAAGATATAACGTGGTTCACCCCCAATGTAGGGGTTACGTCCACAGAACTTTGTTTTATTCAACTCTTTACAAAAACCACAGTTCTGATCTGCGCACTCAGCTGTAGATCCCTTCAAGTCCTCAAATCCGTGCACACAGCTGTAGGCCTTTGCGCACACAGCTACAGATCTTCTTAATCACCCAAAAACCCTCTACGCACATAGCTGCAGAGGTCGTCCACGCACACAGCTGGGACTTAACCTTTCTTACAAACAAGCCTTAGCTTCGCATCAATTCATCTTACATCAAAATCCTAAACTGACTTCTTTACAAGAGTGTTTATTTATACAGTGCACTTATTACAAAACCATGGGCTCCCCGAACCCTAAACCCTGGACTTAAACCATGGGTTGATTACAAAAAGAGGGCTTTGACTTAACCCCGACACCCCTAAGACTATTTTGAGTCGTAACTCCTCTTACAAGCTCCCACAAAAACCGCGGAGTTACCAAAGTTAAGGACCGTTAAGGTGCGCACCCCAAACAATAACCTTAAACAAGAAATGAGTATATTAACTGAGTGATTAACACAAATCAGAAATGAAACCAGTCAAAATTCTAAATAGGGCTTATAGTTGCATATATTTCATAATTTAGTCATAAAAAACACATAAGGGTTTTTACACTTAGCTCTTAAACCACATCCTAATATCCTCCCCTTGCAACAAACATCAAACCATTGGTCCTTTCTCATACTTACATTTATCTTGTTCCTTCAAAAACAGTTACATAACTGAACCAAAACTACTTTTAGGTCATCTATCGAATTGTTCAATATAAACTATCATTATACAAAAATGAAATAACTTTTTCAAACTAACTAATAACTGCTTTTCTTAAAGTACTTTTACAAGTCTTTTGTTGCCTCTGCTAAAAGAGCAATTCCTTCTAAGGCCTAGGTCTTCCTTCTGGCTTTCTGGTGATCTGCTTCCAAATCTGCAACTCTTTTTGTCAGTTCCTCATTTTGTTGTGTTAGCACTTGAATAGTTTGTTTTAATTCTGTAAACAGGCTCTCTATCTGTCTCTTTCTTTTTAAAGCCTCTTTAGAAACTGAAATCAATTCCTGATAGTGACTATTTACTTCTTCCAAATCTTCTCTCAGTCTTTTATTTGCAGTCACTAATCCTTCATTGGTTTCATGCAGGTACTCAATTTGATGTTTGTTTTGCTTGATACTCCTCTGCAAATTTTCATTTTCAGAATCAATGCATTTTCCTTCTAATACTGGCTGCATTCCTTCAGACATCCAATGGATTTTCACCTTCCTAAAAATTTCTTCATCTTCTTCCATATGCTCTGTCAAGGTCACAGGGATTTCTAAATACTTTTCAGCGTTAATACTGCACTGATCTGATTTCTCAGCAACCTCTCCTTTCTCTATACAAGAGCTCTTTAAATCATTTTGATGTTGTTCTAGAATCATCTTCTTTCGAACCTCCATGAATATTTCTGAGATCTTAGTTTCAGTGAAAACTGGTTTATTTTCTGAAACTACTTTCTTTTTACCCTTCATAACCTTTTTATTTTCATCTTCACTGTCTTCTAATTTCTCCTGAGATGAAGAATCTTCAATTACTGTAATCTTCTTTTCATCCAATTTAGGGTTTAACATCTTCTTCATATTTAATCTGAGTTTGTTCTTTGGCCTTGTCTTGGGCCTCCAAACTGCTCCAACCTCTCCTAACATTTTCAAAACTTTCCCTTGATGTGTAATAAAAGCTAGTTCAACAACTTTCATTTTCTTCCTTCATGACATTGTCCCTTCTTCAACATGTGTATGTATATCTTGTTTGATATGAACCCTAGCTTCATCAGATAATGACCTCTACTCCTCTTCAGAGAGTACTGTAATAGAACCTATTTCTATTCTTTTACATCTTCCTTTACACCATGATTCAATTCTACAGGAAAAGCATCTTCTACAGGCTCGATTTCCTTCACTTCTAACTTTGAAACTTTGTTTTCTTCAATATTAATTTACTGTTCAATTTCAATGTTTTCATCTTCTTGGTTCAAATATTTTCCTAGTTCACTACCTTCTTCATTCTTGACTGTGACTTTCTTTTTAAGTTTGTTGATCAAATTCTGACCTTTATCTAACTGTCTCTTCTGAGACTACTCTTCCTTCTCTATTTGGAAACCAGACCAAAATAGGAAATATTCCCATGTCTTCTCTCTTTTTTGAAGTACAGTGCTGATGACTAGTTTTATAAGCCCATGATGAAATACTAATTGTTTGGTGTGATCCTAATGTTCTTTCACCATGCTAGACATCTTCTGTAAACTTTTCAAGAAGAAGAATGGGAGATTCATTTTGGATTCATGGCTTAGATGTTGCAAGAATCTAAAATTATACTTAAAAACAAAATCAAATCTCCCTTCACAAGTGATATAAATTTGTAGGATTTTGATCAGCTCTATCCATTCTGGTTTAAATTTTTGACTAGGTACTCCCTTTCCCCAATCTGCTACTACATCTGGAAGTAAATATTTCTGAGCATCAAAAGTGAAAGGCACTTTTGTAAACCAGTATTCACCCTCATCTAAAATCCCTGTAGCTTCTGCTAACAATTCCCTGGTCAGCTTAAACTTCAAAGTATCAAAAGTCACCATATGCTTATCCAAACATTGAGCAAACTTATAAGAGACTTCTGAGTGATATCCTTCAATTATTTCAAAAACCACTAACCACCCTACCTCTGAAAACAGTTTTGCACAATCTGGAAAAGTTTGAACCCAACTCATGTCTAAAGGTTCTACTCTATTGGTCTTACCACTTCTTTTCATTTTGAACAATTGTCAAATTTCTTCTGTCAATAAAACAAACTCTAAATATCTTCAAGTCTTGACAATCTGATAGACAATGCTATATTGGAAAACCTAAAACCCCAAACTAAACTCTCTCGTTTAAACTGATAAATGCCTTAATTCCATTGACAGAGAATTCATCATTTAGTATGAATTAGGTTTATATACTAATAATATTCATTCAATTCCGTCATCAATCCTTTGCTTAGTAAAAACCCAAATTCATAGACTTTGATATCAATTCGTAGCCTACCTGTCAAAGTGATGAATCCAGGTGCTCAAATCGTGCTTTCTTGATTGTCAGGTATCCAATTGCATTCCTCAATCTTCTCTAACCACTACGATAACTCCAAACAATCACTCTTCAAAGCCCTAGATTTGTGACCTGTTTCAAAATTTGATTACACACTGCTAATTCTTCGCCAAGAACTTCATCTAATATTCATGCACTTCATGGGATACGAAATTCAAGGCAAATTTGTCTCATCATGTTTAATCACTATTATTCCATCACTCAGCAACAGACCACCGCGACTCGCCCTCATGATGATTTGCTTGAAAGATTAACACTTGTCACAATGATCATTCTAGAGGAAACATGTATCAAATACATCAACCAAGTATGAATGACCTCTCATGTGTGAGAATTTTAAAAAAATTGAACCAAAAATGATGATATGATGATTTTTGAACTGCGCGATTTTCTTGTAGCGCATGTGTGTAATTTTTCCAGGCTTGCGCTACAAGAAAGTTTGCTTTAATGATTTTCAAAAATATAACTCATGATAATGGTTTAACCTTGGTTATAGAACCTTGATCAAGACTTTCTGCTATTTTTTAAGACCTTTTAATTCATATAAACATTCTATAAGCCCTCTAACTATGAATTCTAATAAATCAAACCAAAATTTGAAAAAAATAAGACTATGACTCTTAAATATAAACATGAAAATTAAAGGAAAAGATTAAAACTAACCTAAAAACTAAATATTTAAAAATAAATGAACCAAACCAAGCTTTAAATCACAAATAAATGCAATAAAAATGAGAAGCAAAAATAGGCTATAACAGGTCGAATTTGGAAGGAAATGTAAGTTACACGGGAGTGGAAGAGTCATTTTGGAGCTAGTGAGACACTTGGACTAGATTCCCTAGCTCTATGACAACAATGATGAAGGTGTTATGATACCTATGATACAAATCAGATCTAAAGGTTGAAATCTAACATATCTGACATGTCAGGTCAAAATAGAGCATCCAAGAGGGTGCTCATGTGAGTTGGGGAAGCTCAATGGGCTCCTACTCGAATTGGGGGAAGATGGAAGGCTATGAAAGGGTGGACACATGGCAAATATTGAGCACATGCCCTAATTAGAATTGGCTTGAGTTTGTGGATGAATTGGTAACCTTAGAAGTATAAGTTTGTTTATAAAATACATGGATCAACCAAGATAAGATCTTTTAACCATTTGAGAAATTTACATTTGTGAATTGAGAGAGCTAATGGATGACTAGTTTCTTGCCTTAGCCAATTTCGAGGGTGAAAGATTCCCATCCAAGTTGGTGTTTGGAGAGGCCACTTAGGTCTTTCATGGAGATTTAATGGAGTTTGCATTTGTAGGTTTAAGCTACAGGGAATCTCGTGGTTCCTTCTAGTGCATCACTTTCTCTCAAACATTTCTAGTTTTTATTGCATATTCTTGCTCATGGAGGGATTGCGCTTTAGGTGAGCTATTGTACTCTTTAAGAGAGATTATCCTAGTATATTTATGATTGTAATAAGTTTTATATGCTCTATTATTCATTCTCAGAAATTCTCAGGTTGAAATATCAAATGGTTGAATGTAAAAGTGATTATTAATGAGCAAACAATGACCATTTCCCCACTAGATTGATGTATGCCATTGAATGCTGATGATTTTGAGCTACTCATGGTACATTTCTGATTGTAATAAGTTTAATATGCTTTGTTATTCATTCTTAGAAAGTATGAGGTCTAAATACCAATTTTTTGTATGTAAAAGTGAATATTAATGAGCAAATAATGATCATTTCCCCACTATATTGTTGTATGCCATGGTAATGTTGATTACTTCGAATGGGAAAATGTATCTCTGATATATTTATGATGAATGGACTATCATTTATGAGTATTACAAGTTTCATGTTCAGCACTTAAGCATTTGAAGTCATCTTACTCAGTTTAATTGCATTTGGAGAAGATTTGATGGCATTTCCCCAAGGGTCGAATTAGTGATTTTGTAGCTATTTGGGAGAGGGTTATAACAGTATGTATAAAATGAATAATGATGCATATGATACCTTAACAATTTCCCTTAACTATATTGGGAGAATTGATGGGAGTTTAATTTTTTTACGGTGCGGGGAGAAGGGAAAGTGACAGAGCGATCTATGCTTGGCTTAGGCAAGGTGGGGGCTGCGGACCCCCCTGTACAGGCATGACAACGGCCACAGAGAGGAGCTGAGGTTCAATAGAAAATATTGGCGGCAAAGAGGGGATAGGTGAGGGGAGGATATTGGGCATGGGAGAATGTCTGCCGAGGGCACAAACAATCCTGGTGATCTAGATCCAATCAGAATCGATCCGAGGGAAAATAGCGATGTGGAAGGAGAAGGCCTTAATTGGGAAATTTGTGGGGATATGGCCCAGGGAGAAAGATATGGTTTGTTGGATTTAGATAACATGGATCACAAAGGGTCATTATGACCTACAGTTGGGAGCGAAGATTTTTTTCACCATCATCTTCTTTAACCAGGAAGATCGTGACAGGATCTTGGAAGGAGGGCCATATTTTTTCTTCTTGGCGGGGCTTTATCTTCGGCCATGGAAGGAGAGATTCAACCCTGAATCAGAGGATATGACAGTAGAACCGATGTGGATTCATCTGGTGGGTCTTATTGGGGAATACTGGGATATGGAAGTCCTACATGATATTGGGAATTCAATTCTGGAATTTGTGAAAGTCGTTGAGCAAACTAGGCTCCAAAGGTATACCACGTTTGCACGAATCTGTGTGTATATGGATCTCTTGAAGGACCTCCCTGAAGCAAATAGCCTAAACCGAGATGATGAGGAATGGATCCAGCAAATTGACTATGAGCAGTTGCCCTTCTGGTGCAGGATCTGCCATGAGTATGGCCATTTTGGGAGGAACTTCCCAAGAGGGAGTCAGGAGAAGAAAGAATAGGGTCAGGAGGAGACACCAGCAAATGACGGATTCACTCAAGTCCAAAATAGGAGGAGAGGCCGGAGTAATGGAGGGTAGAGAGAGCATAAGGAAGGATCTAGAAAACCCATGATCTCTTCAAACCCTTTCCAGGTCTTGGAGGAAGTGGAAGAGGAGCAAGGAAAAGAAGAAGAATATCCAGCCAAATCCCAGGAGATCGAGATGAAGGAGGCAGCTGATGAGAGCAATAGTGGCAACAGGCCAGTCATCATGGAAGAAGATGAAGCTAAGGACATGGATCTCAGTGATCTGGATCTGGATGCCCTAGAAGAAGAATGTAGGAAAGAAAGCTCGGGCTATGTATCCCGAAATCAGATCGAACTTTTACAACGGGCAATTATCCGATCTAAAGCTCACAAGGATCTGGGGATAAGTGTGGAGGGGCATAAGGGCAGCAAGAGGAAAACACCAGAAGAGGACCAGAAGAGAGGTTGGAAAACAAACAAGCAGAGGATAACAGAAATTGGAGTCAAGCAAATCGAATCAGGCCAGTATCCCACAATCAAGGAGGCCTTCTCTGAAGTAAGTAAAGTTACCCTATGAAGATAGTTACCTGGAATATTACAGGGTGTAATCACCCAAGGAAGATTAGAACCCTAGCTAGGAAGATAAAGCAGGAAAAATCAGACATTCTCTTTTTGTAAGAAACCAAGTGTAGTTTTGAGACAATGCAGAAGCTAAGGCAAAAGATATGGAAAGGTAGTAAGGTTATGGCATTAGACGCAGAAGGCTTGAAAGGGGGGATGTCCATTTTATGGAAACCCAGAGAGGTGGATTTACTGGAGCGAAGAGCTGGTCATTTCTCCCTATTAGCAGAGTTCCAAATCTTAGGTACAGAAATCAGAGGGACGATTGTGAATATATACGGGCCAAGTGCCTTCCCACAAAAGCAAGCATTTGTTCATCACCTGCACTGGCTCTGTGTAATGGCCAAGGAAGGAAACTAGATTTTAGGTGGGGATTTTAATCTAATAACATCTCTCTAGGTAAAAAAAGGGGGGAAGAAGGATGTTGGACAGATATTAGGAGGAATTTCGAGAAGCCCTCGCCCAAAACGCCCTAGTGGACTTGGAAACTGGGGATGGGTGGTTTACTTGGAACAATAGGAGAGGAGGATACCACTTGGTTGCCTCAAGATTAGATCGATTCCTAGTAATAGACAATATGGTTATGGGTGCATGGGAGATTAGGGAAAATGTGATCCCAGTGGCTGGCTCTGACCACTAGCCCATGTGCCTAAGATGGGATGGGGTGGCGGCTCAGCTGCCTAAAACTTTTCACTTTGAACAGTTCTGGATAGAACACAAGGACTTCAAGGGTCTAGTAGAGTAGTGGTGGTAGGAGATGGATGACCCAGGGGGAAAAAGGATGTACATCTTCCAATACAAGCTCAAGGCACTAAAGGCCAAGATCCGTACATGGAACAAGGAAGACTTTGGCAACATATTTGAGCACAAAAAAAGGATTGTTCGGGAAATGAATATCATCCAACAAAAAGGGATGGAATCTGGGTGGGACCTGGAGTTGAAAGAAAAGGAGAAAGACCTTTGTACCCAGCTGGAAGCCAGAGAGAGACAGGAGGAAATCTTCTAGAAACAAAAGTCACATGTCAAATGGCTAAGGGAGGGAGACAAAAATACCAAATTCTTCCATAGCTCTACGGTTAGCAATAGGTTGGGGTCAAAGATATAGAATCTTAAAAATCCTAATGGGACACAAGTGGGAACCAAGGAAGAAGTTGAGGAGGAGCTAGTAAACCATTTCAAGGAAATCATGACAGAAGACAATATTGAGAGGGAACAAGATATTGATAGGATCACATATTTGATTCCTAGATCAGTATCGAGGGAGGACAATGAGAGCCTCACCAAGCCTATCTCCATGCAGGAGGTCAAGGAGGTAATGCAGCAAATGGCTCAAGGGAAAGCTCCAGACCCTGATGGGTTCACATCCAACTTCTTTCATTTTTTTTCTGGGACATGATCAAAGAGGAGGTATGAGCCATAGTTGAGGAATCACGGAAAAGTAGAGGAGTGCTTAAAACATTCAATGCAACTTTTCTATCTCTAATTCCAAAGAGCGAGGGTGCAGACATCCCAGGTAAGTTTAGACCCATAGCTCTATGTAATTTGATTTACAAGATAATTGCTAAGGTCGTAGAAAACAGATTTAAACCCCTACTTCCAGGGCTCATTAGCCTAGAGAAATCAAGCTTCATTGAGGGACGGCAAATCCTAGATGGTATTATCATGGTACAGGAAGCTATTCACTCGCTAAAATTCATTAGAAGCCCAGGCATGCTTATCAAACTGGATATAGCCAAAGCTTATGAAAAGCTTAGTTGGAAGCATCTAGAGAGGGTGCTTCAGGATTTTGTATTCTATCAGGAATGGGTGGAGTGGGTCGTGGGTCTAGTATCCTCTCCTTTCTACTCAATCCTCCTAAACGGCTCCCCGATAAGGGTTTTCTCGCCTTCCATGGGGATCAAACAGGGAGACCCCCTATCCCCATTTCTCTTCATTATGGCTATAGAAGGGTTAAGAAAACTCATCAAAGCTCAGGCAGGACAGGGGAGGATCATAGGACTATCATTTTATGAGGATATGGATAAGAAAACTCACCAACAGTTTGTGGATGACATGATGTTGATGGGGCACCCTTAAGTCCAAGAGGCGAGAGCCTACAAAACTAGTCCAGTGACCTTTTCCAAGGTGTCGGGACTTGAAGTTAACCAGGAGAAGTCCCAGATATTTTTTTTCAACACTCCACTCGTAACCCAGAGAAACATTGGGAGAATTTTGGGATTTCAGAAAGGGATGTTGCCAACTAAATATGTAGGGGTCCCTTTGGGACAAGGAGTCATTAGGTAGGCTTCCTGGCAAGATCTGTTGGACAAGGTAAAGGCTAGATTGGTGAGTTGGGTTCTCAAGCCACTAAACCTTCCTGGGAGGTTAGTGATGGTCAAGTAAGTCCTCTAAGCCATGTCGATGTATCTATTCTCATTCTTATCTGCTCCAAAGTCAGTTTTAAAGGAAATAAAAAGCATCCAATGAAATTTCCTATGCACTGGGAGAGAGAGTAGAGCAAAATTTTCCCTAGTTAGATGGGAGAAGGTAAGCATGCCTAAGGAGAAAGGGGGCCTTGGCCTCAGAGACCCCAAAGTGGTGGGGGACGTGTAAGGAGCAAAGATATGGTGGTGGTGGTGCAATTATAAGTAGGAGGCTTGGGCCAAGATATGGTCGCGGTGGTACAATTATAAGCAGGAGCCTTGGGCCAAGATATGGCATATTAAATATGTGAGGGGATGGCCAATCTCTTAAATGGTTCGATTCAATGGGGACCCCAAGAAAACCCACATATGGAAGAAGGTGAGGAAAGGTCAAAGAATGATCCAGGAGCATAGTTTCTGGGAAATTCAATCTGGAAACCTTGCCAACTTTTTGGATGACTACTGGAATCAACTCCCAAAGTTAGGGGCTGACCCAAAGTGGCAGCATATTAGCATCAGATGTTTGGAAGAAGGTAAAGAAAAGGTTCATCAGTACTGGGAAGGAAATCCTCAAGACAATAGGCAAAAGTGGATGATGTCGATCAACCAGGACGATAAAATTTTGGCAGAAGACATTAGAGCCTTTAGGGAGGAATTATAAGAGCGATGCATTCAGATCAGGAATGGGGATGACAGACTCAGATGGGGATATTCTTAGAAGGGGACGTTTAGCATAAAAGAGGCATATAACATTAAAATAAGGGGGCAGGTGGAGGAAGATGAGATTTGGGGGAAAGTATGGGCCTCCAATCCCTGGCCGAAGGTGGCCACATTCTGTTGGCCTGTGGTTAGATGCAGAATACTAACAGGGGAAAACCTAAGGTGCAGAGGGATTCAGGGGCCATCTCGGTGTGTTCTGTGTACTAAAACAGGAGGAAAGCATGGGCCATCTTCTTGATGCATGTCCTTTCACCTCTGACCTTTGGGACAAAGGAGCACAAAGCTTCAGGAAAAGTAATCGAAGCAGAGGGAACCCGGATCAAACCTTAAGAGACTGGAACCCAGAGGCTTTCAAAAAAAAATCTTACATTTTCTATGGCAAGCCTTTCGAGGCATGGTGATATGAGTAATCTGGAAGGAACGAAACAACATAATTTTTAGGGGAAAATAACACTCTCATGAGGAATCCTAGAAAACCATAAAAACCAACTTGATGGAGACAATGCGCAGTATGCAATGTAGTGATGAGGAGAAGGAATTCGCATTGCTGGAAAAGTGAATAGCGGAGGCATGGGGTCTGGATAGGGGAGTCATCAATGAGCTACTCCAAAAACCAAAATCCTGTAGAGTGGAGAGCCCGATGTCATGGTCTCCCCCACCGAGTTTGGTCTTTAAGGTAAATTTTGATGGAGCGGCCAGAGGCAATCCAGGGGATGCAGGATATGGAGGGGTCTGTAGGAACTGCAATGGAGAAATTATTCAGGTCTTTTACGGATCGTTAGGAACATACACCAATAACTCAGCAGAGCTGGAAGGGATGATCCAAGGCATTCAAATTATCATTGGGAATGGGTGGCTGCCGGCGATAGTAGAAGGAGATTCTAGGATCCTCATCCAAATGGCACAGCAGATGGCTAATGGCAAATTAGCGGAGAAGGTGGCATCCAGCTGGGACCTTGCTGGTAGGTTGGATGAGCTTCGATCCATGTTAGTGACGTATCCGGTGCTATCCTTTCACCATGTCAGGTGGGAAGAAACCAGGTGGCGGATTTAATGGCTAACGGTGGTGTCAATGACGGCAGGGCCAGTCAGAGGGGACAACTAGAAGAATTCGAGGGGTAGCAGTGGATTCCCAGATGGCGTCAACTAGCTACTCATGATGTGGGTGACAGGGGGTAGATGATGGGAAGTACGAGAGAGGAACATGGCAGGGACAGGAGGCAGCAAGGTCCTCCCACGCGTCGACTCCTTTAACGCGTGTTTTGCATGTGGCCTCAGATCATGGTAATCCGGGATTATCGTCAAACCATTAAGATAGCGTACGAAGGAGGTCATGAGAGGAAAGGTCATTCATAATCCACATGGATTGTTGAACCAGGTATGATGAATGCATTAAAAATGTATCTCGTGTGAGGTACAGGGACGGAAGGTGGCTAGATATGGGCCATCATTGCTCGAGACAGAACCATTAACGCATTCAAGGGAATTTTGGTTATTTATCTGAAGAAGGTTGCAGAAGCAACTACCTACACACATAGGAGCATTAGAGACAAACTGCTAAGTTTAGAGTGTGAGCTGTGGGTAGAAGGAGAATCGAGTGTTTTAGTTAGGAGCAAGTCTGTGAAGCGTAAGATGGCCTCGCCTTGAGGTGGTCTGGGGAAACCAGGGGGCAATATGGGACCGGCTGTCAACTGAGGTAAAGGTAAATATATTATTTGGGAGAGGAAGAGAGTGGCGACTAGGGCCCAACTGTAGGCTCAGGCAGCTGCAGAGGCTTTCAAAGACCAAATCCCGCTCATTTCTAGGATTGCAATGGAGAACGTGGAAAAAGCGCTCTGGGACCAGGTGAAGTCTATCCCGATTGAGGAGGTACATGAGGAAGTGGATGGCTAGATCTCCAAACTAGGCTCCACTACAGGGAGATCCTTGGCCCATGACAGGATGGTGATGATATATTGGTGTTGAGGCCTGAATTTAGTTACCCAGTTGAACCTCGATGTAGCAACAAAAGTGGAGGAGAAGCTTGCAGAGATAATGGCAAAGAAGGAGGGAGATGAAGAGCCTCTCAAGGCTTGGAAGGAACACAATGAAGAATGTCAAGATATTCATAGTAAGGTTGAATCTCTCACCTCGAACTACTGACTCATGCATCGAAAGGTGGACTAGATTGCGTCCTGCTTAGGTATTGCATTGTATCATTCAGGGATGGAGCAACATGCAGTGGGGGGGTCTGGTCGATGTGCTAGTGGGAGGAACATCTGAACTACTCCAGAGGTGTGTAGGGTAGAAGCGGTTCTGCATCCAAGAGGACAAATCCAATTTGAAGGCCCAAGCCTAGGGTCCCCGGTGCTTCCTTGAGACCCTAGTGTGATCTCTTTTGTTTTTATGTGCGTGTCTATGCGGCTATGTATTCAGCCTGTAGGTCTATTTAGTATTGTTATTTGTATGCTTTCAGCACTTAGGATCGTAGCTCTATATGTATTTTAGGGATTGAGATCTCCATAGTGGGAACTCTCCCATTTTTTTGGGTAGGGGAATATCTAGTAGTCTGAATGTAAATGGGAAGGGAAGAATCCTGAGCGGGTTGTCTAGGGCCTGCGATTCTGTGGCTCCACTGTAACCAGTTTTAAGCAGTAATACATATTTTTATTTACAAAAAAAAAGTCCCTTAAACATCCTTTGCCTCTTTTCATAAATTAGAGTGGGTTTTGGACCATTTGAGAATCCATTTTCAGCATTTACCCAGGGGGAATTGGAACCCCAATTTGCTAGTAAAGACTCCTACTTTGACCAGAATATTAAACAAGTTTCCAGAATTAATTGGAAACTCATAAATCATCTCTAAACATCATATTCAATTCTTAATATCAGTCATATACTTTCTCAAAATATTTGGGAACATTTGGGTCAATTTGGAGACCTAGACATCAAAACTAGTCAAAGGTCGAAATAGGGAAAAAAATGAAAAATTGGTCACTGTAATAACATTTCCAAAAAGGGACATTACATTATCCCTTCCTATTGAGTGGTGGTGACCACTTCCTAAAGTATTTCCCTCATCGTGAAGAGATTTGTAAATTTTTGAAAAGTAACCATACACCAGTGATGCATACCGACCACTTTCCGTCTCAACAACAATTGATAGATCATATGTCCTCTCAAGGAGCCTCTAATTCTACAGAAGAAATCAAGATGATGTCCTTGAAAAATATTAGTTTTACTACTCATAGTTAGTCATATGACAAACCTACAAAGAAGAAGGACGAAAATCCTTCTCTCGAGAAAGCTCCTTCCACTAGTTCTTCTTTGTCTTCATCTAATGGTCCTCTTACAATCGAGAAACCTAATCTTGACTTGATTTTGCACCCACCCAAGAATACCCTTAGGAAGTCTATTTTTAATCCCAATGCCCGAGCTGCACAATTCTACAACGTTGTTGCATATTTGGCTCAAGCACCTTGCGCAATGTCTACCCTGGAGGTACTCCAAAGTTGTCCCACATAACGCAAAACCGTGTGGACAGCTTTAGGACCCTTAGACCCATATAACACTAATTTGATCCATTTTAATGTGGAAAATTACAATTCTGGATTACCCCACCAGCTCGCGTTTCAAATCGTGACCAGATTAGTTGGAAGGAAGTTCCATAGGACCATTTTGGATGGAGGATCTTCCACATCATTATTGTTTATGGCTTGTTGGAGAGCCATTGGTTTTCCTGAACTTACGAAATCACCCACAACCTTGAAAGCTTTCAACGGATGAGGTTTCCAACCCCATGGTCTGTTTCCAGCCCTTTTAGTAAAGCTTGGGGGCAAGACTATTTCCATTCAGGTGGAGGTAGTCGATGCTCTGTTGGATTACAACTTGCTATTGGGGAGAAACCGGTTCAATGCTATGACGGCTGTCGCCTCGATAGTTTTTTGAACTCTCCAATCCCCTCATTTAGGGAATATTGTGACCATCGATCAACTTGATTTTTGTTCACCAAATGTTACTACACCCACTGCAAATAATATTCCTATGCTAGGTCAATCCCCTCTGCCTTATCAATCGGTTGGGGTAGGTGCTAGCCACTTTTCCCCACTCACACGACCCAGGTTTTGCCCATCCCACCGATCCAACAACTACCTGAGATATCGGCCCGATAGAGCAAACCCCATCACAACACCTACGAAGCAGGCGCAATCTCACTCAAGATATCTCATAGATGGGTAACCACCGTAACCATGTTTCCACAATTGTCGAGGGAGTATAGCCCCTTGGCTCGCATCCAAGGAGCTCAACGAAGGGAGCAGGATGGCTAGACAAAGGAGTCAGTTTTGTGTGACTGAGCACAAACATATGTCATCACACGTGGTCTAACCTTCCTTTCCACCTCGCAGCTGGTGCAACTCGTGCGACATAGTGGATTCACATATAATTGGCTCTATGACTTAAGTCAGGGTTCATAACAGGAATCATACAGAATGATATACATACAAATTCAATTCAACAATGCATCATGTTCATTTATTTACCAATTGCAAGAAGTTAACAGAGACTCAAGCACATTCAACATGGTACGAAAAGCAACTTATAATCAATCACATAGACATTCACCATATCAACCATTCTTTCAGGCACAAGAAATAATGTGGAAACCCATCTAGGAAAAACCACCAAGGTGCTCTTCATCTGGCATGAGAAAGGATGTAGCACCTTGCAGTCTGCGGAATGCAGACTGATCTTGAGATGTATCTTTTAGTTCAGACTTATGGTTCTCATGCTCTCTGTCTTATTTCTCCTAATCTACTGCTACTACCTACAGATCCACACACAGCCTGGATTGACTTCCCTAGCATCTACACCGCTCTAGCAGAGCTCTCCCATTGCACTATTCTAACTTCCTTTTGCAAATTCCTGACTACCCTCCTCTTAGATCTGTTCTCTGCAACAGTATACAAATCTCATCTATCAAACCTATTCTGTAATTATGACTAACAAAAAGAAACCTTTTAACTATTAAATATCTCCTATTTATATTATATTACATGATCGCACCGGGTCGACTGCTTAAAGGAAATATGTTAACTGTCACCATCAGCCGTCCCCCAGGCTACAGCTGTTGTGATCATGACTCGACACGAGGCACTAACGGTCTTACTTACAGGGTGCTTCCACTAGTGTGGCATCAGCCGACTTAAGCCTACTTCTGCACCCACGACTGCCCTGTCGCTTTTCGGTTGTTTATTAGTTGCATGCTTTCTGCACTTGCCTTTCCTATGTCGCGCACCTCTCTGATCTTCTTATGTGGGTCCTCTGGTACCTTAGTGATCTTCCCTTTCCTCCATCACACGCACGGCATATCTTCTTCAGTTGCACGTGTGAGTTTCTTTCCTACGCTCCTTTCCCAGGCCACCGAGCCCCCAACACTCACCTGTGGCTCGTCCCGAGCCACTAAGAAAGGGATATCTAATGGTCGCCACCTACGGTGCATATTTTCCAACACTCTTTTTTTTTGTGCAGTTTCTTCTGTTTTCTAGCTTGCGCATCTTGTTCCTTGTGTGCTTTTTTTAACTTGGGCTTATACGACTTCCTCTTCAGCCTGTTCTGATAAGTCTATGCCCACAGTTTTGTCTTGTGTCTGGTCTGTGCCTTCTTGATGGTGCTCCTATTTCTCTCCTTCATGTTCATGTATGCCTTTATTTATGTTTTGCTCTTCTTCTCCTGCGTCTTCTCTTAAATCTTCTGCGATCACCACTATGGCTATATCTTTCTCTGCAAGTTGTTATGCATTGTTGATGTTTTGCTGGAACTAGGCCAGAATAGGAGTAAGTCGTTCTATCTCCCAACAAGCTTCATCTGCCTGCTGCTCAAGTTCCTACACTCTACCGCTGCTTGGGTGTTCTAATGAGGTCCTAGCCAATGCATGGGTGAACTTGTGGATTTGTTGTTGAACCGGCTGAATTAACTTTGTTATCCTTTCAGCTTCGGCTTGTTGCTCAGTCATTTCCTTGTTATGCATACTTTCCTAGTCACACAGGGTTCTGGCCTTATCAAGGATCTCCTTAAGCTCAGTGCCCCTGGAGATTTTCTCCTTCATTGGCAGCATCTTAATCTCGGCCTTTAGTGCCAAGATTTGTAAGTCTGCTTGTCGTGCTTTCTCGACAAGTTGTTCTGTAGTCTCATCATCGATGAGTTGTTCCCATGTTGCAGCAACTGCTTCCATTGCTTCTACATAGATGCTCTCGGCTTTCCGAAGCCAGGCAACAACTTGAGTTGCCAATTGCTACCTTTGCTACAGCACTTCATGGGGCGTGTCGGGCTGTGGGTTGGTTTTCATCTCGTGGATCTATTTCTAGAGGTCTGCAACCAGTTTGGATAGACATCTCAATTGATGCACCGGTTTGACCTCAGTCTCTGCCTCCTCTCCTAAGAGTTGCGCTGCTGCCTTCTTTATTGCTTTCTCTAGTGAAGCCTGACTCTATACTTGTGCTGCCAGGTCTGCCCACTGGCAGTTGATAACTTATTTTCGCTCCCTTGCTTTCCTGGTTGCCTTAGTTTCTTGAGATGTAGCTGTATTTTCTCAGATTCTAATTTCTATGACATAGGCCTATTGAATAGAGTATATCTGCGGCAAAGTTAACTTTGAAAAATTTAAAATTAATGTGTCCAAGTTATGGAGACTTGCTCGCTTTCTTCGCCTTTCTTAGACAATGCCTCCGTAGGTATTTCTATTGTTAAGGGCGGGAGCATTATTGGCGCTGCTAAGGTGTCTGCTGGGGTGAAACCATAGGTTCCAGCCTGCATGGTGTCTCGCACTTCGGTGACAGTCTGTGCGAGTTGGTTAACCTTTGTGGAGATGGTTGTTGTCCAATTGATTTCCCTGGTCACGAGCTTTCCCAATTTTTTCTCAATGACTTTGGCAATAGCGTCGCGCAGTAGGGTTAGGTCCTCGTCTGGTATGTCCCTGACATGGGGTTGGCTAACCTTCTGCCTCTTGCTATATGGGAAGCTCAATGTGTCTTCATCTTCCTCCTCTTACATAGGCTGATTGCCCCTCTTTTTTCTTGCTCGCTCAGTGCTCAACTCCTCATTTGCAGTGGGGTTGTTGAGGTCGACATTGGGTAGGTCTCGATCATCTTCCACTTCATCTTCTTGGGAGCCATCCTGGTGCTCTTGCATACTGGTATTAGAGCCATATTGGTTTGGGTTCTCGGGTGGATTCCCAGGCGGCACTTGTTGTCCTGCAGGTACCTTATCATGATGGGTAAGCCATTCCTCAAGCCAATCTTTGATTTCTCAGTCGATATCCACATCCCTAAGGATGAAGAATGTCAAAAGCGCTTACTTCTTCGGGTCCCCATGCCATTGCAAGATGATATTGTGCTGTACTGCATGGAATTGAATGAACGGATACTTTGCAACCGTTGCAAGAATCAGTCGGTACTACGCGTGCATAATTTGTCGAAGCCTTTCTCCCTACAAGAAAAATGTAATTCCAACATTAGTGTTGCGCTTGTTGTCCTTATGGTCCCAAAGGTTTTGGTAAGGCTTTCCAAGGAGCTCTACGGGGATATCCATAGGATGATAGTATGGTGGTGGCACCCATACTGCAAAGCAAATTAAAATTAAGATCCAGGAGAAGTGAAACTTAGCTGTGGGTTGTTCCTGTGCTTCTCATGCATCGCCCATCAATTTGTTCAAGAGGAACTGGGACCAGTTAATGTGCACAGCCTACGTAAATTTTTCTGCAAGTTCTATTGTTGCAGTCATGCACTTAGTCGACCTCATCTTGTGCAGGACCTTGCTACACAAGATCTTTGTTGTCGCCTGTACAGCACTACCCTCAATGGACGTGATGAGAAAACCCTTTTCGTCGTGGAGGAGCTGGTACTTAGCCTTCATATCATTTTTGTCTGTCTTTTCCCCCTCAATATGTAAGTATGGGATTGGATCAAGTCCATGCCACGACAAACCTATAATGGCCGAAATCAAGTCCACCGTCACCTCATATGGTTTGTTCATCCAAAGGTAGCCACCATGGAAGCACATGAGCAGTTGCTTGACATACATTTCGACTAGCCCAGAGTGGCTGAAATGGGGCATAAGGAGCAGGTTTAATATTCCAGACTGCTCCAATCCGTGCGCATACTCTAGTGTAGAGACAACATCTGCATTTGGTGGTTGACCGGCTTTTACGACCATGAATTGATCTCTGGAGATGTGTAGCTTCCAAGTGTTGTAGTCTTCAAACTTTAATACCTAAAGCTTGTTCATGATGGAATCCTGGGGTTTTGTGACGCCCTATAGAATAATGGGTTCTTGTAATAGTTACGGAATGTTCACCATTACTACTACGGTACCGGGCCTCCTGGGTGATACATAGGGCAGCAGTAAGTTCTTCTCTTCTTCAATGAGGTCTTCTTCCAGTGATGATGGTGGAACCGGATCGGCTCTATTGGATTTGGGTATTTTTGCTACAGGGCCGGAGGAACTTGGGGGTTGGCATTTGTTGGCGCAACCCACCAACAAAGCCTCATTGACAGGGGTTCCAGCTCTATCGACATCCTGGAGGGCAACCTCCCTGAGCACCAGCCCGAACAGGTTTTACCTTGCCCAACAATTTCTACGAAGCAGACGAGGTCTCACCCGAGGTGTTCAAGGGAGAGCTGTCAGAACTGAGTTTTTAACAGTGGGGAAGGAGGACATGGGGATTCGACTGGGGGGGACCATGAATTATGCGATCACCCTATCTTATCACAGCATTAATCATGAAACATCATACTTCATTCAACAGTCACAGAGATTTAACAGGGCAAGGAGAAACTAAGTCGCATTATTGTATCAGAAATAGAATCATGGCATCAGAACAAATCTACATAAGTCGCATTGCAGCATTATAACAAAAAGCAGTACTGTCGCATCATACCAACAACAAATAAATATTGAACCATACTCAACACATCTTATATCAATATTGCACAATCATGCCACATTACACCATCCTTCTCCAAAATTGGAGAGTGCATCAAAAGAAACCCAGACAAAATCACAATGAAGACAAAACAATCCCTAGCACAAAGTGCGCCAGTTGCGATGCCAAAAACATGTATGTTTATCGTTGCAAAAATGGATCTATAAATAGTCTTAAGCCTTCACCTCAAGGGTCCACTATTAACTAATTCCTAGCCGCTACTGACCTATTACAACAAAATTAGGCCCACATATACATAAAATATTCAAAACATGGTTACTTCTCCGCTTATCGCGCTAAACAAGCCTTGCGCCATTTCGCGTGACCTTGCGCAGCTACCGCGACACTGCGCAACTTACTCTCCCCAACCCCTTGCCAACAGGCCCCCAACACATTTTTGTGGCTCGTCCTTGAGCCACGTCAAGTTGACAAGGTGTATGCGACACTCTTATCCTTAAAATCGGCAAATTGTTAGGCAACGTCCCGAAATTGGAGTACCACTTTAGCAACGGTATTTTGAAAATTACTCATTGTTTGCTAGACTAGGTGCTCCTTAGTAGCCTTGTTGTCAACCATTTGTCAACTCTCCTGAACAACCTGAAGTGTGGCGACAGATTTAACATCCAATTGGCTACCAAGATCTTGGAATTCATCAAGTTGCTCATGGTGCTTTTGTTGGCACTCTTGGGCATGGGTAGCATGCTGCTGGAGATACTTCAGTTCTACGACCCAGGTGATTTGTACCATCAATGGCATGGCCTTCAGTGTTGAATTCAAAGTTGTCAATTGACCCTCTACTTTCTGCACCTGCATAGTGAGTTGGTCTAGCTTCTCATCCTGAACAATACTCTGCCAAAACTATGTGGTTTCCTCCATAATAGCTTTGGCCTCTTGCTCCATGTGGCCAAACTTAGTAGCAATTTCCTCAAGGGAGGCCTTATGCTCCACAACCTGCTCTAGTGGGGTAGTGGGCTGCGCTTGAGCCTGAAGCAGCAAGTTATGGTCCTAAAGTTGAACCGAGGTCTACCCCAATTGTTGGGCCTTCTCGACTAGGGTGAGCTCGGTAGTGGCATCAACCATGTCCTGAAAGGCCATAGAGATAGCTTGCTCCAATTCTCTATACCACACACACAGTTACGCTTTCTCCACAATCAAGCGATCTTGTGCCTTCTTGAGATCCATAATCTCCACAGCAGCCTTCCACTGCATCTCATCCTGTGTCGCATTAAGCGTGTTGATTTCTTGTAATTTTTCTTTGGCCAATTGCACATAAACCTGGTGCAGCTCCTCATCATCTTTCTTCAGCTGCTCAGTAGAATCTCAGGCTCCGATATAACCTGCCGTCAATGCCTGCTGTCGGGCTGCCAACTCTAGTGTGGCGCCATGCTGCAACTCAACCAATTCTGTAGTGGACAGCTTGTTTAGGTCCAGAGCCATGCTCTAGATTGGGTGCAACTATTGAGAACCTTCTACATTGCCTGCGTCGATCGCAGTCGGGGGAACTTGCACGTTCCAAACCCAGGGCTTAGTGCTGATCGATGAGCTATCCTGCAATAGAGATTATGCTGATGGTTGCTTGGAAACAATATCAAAAATGGATTCTAGCTTAGTTCTTACCGTACCAAATTCTACTTGATTCAATTCATGGATTAACATAGTCGCAGCTGTAGATGAATCCATGACAGCCTTGATAAGCTGTTGCAATTGATCTTCTAATCTAGATTTAGTATCGTTGCCAGCCTCGTACTCCTGTCACCATTTGGTGCAAGTCTCCTCCTGTATCTGATGCACTGCATCTTCAGGGTCCGTGGATGACTCATTGTCAGAGTCATGGGTGCTTAATTTTGGCGGGACAGGGTCTTTAGGGGTTTTCGGGGGTTTTTCCTTATCTAACTCCTCTTGACTCACTAGGATGCACCAGTCGCTCAGCCATTCTTGCACTATCGTGTCCAAAACGTATGTGGTAATCCTGTAAGGCAATGGCAGCCACTGCTTATCGGGATCCCGCCTAGCCTGAATATTAATGGAGTGTGGTCCAACAGCAAACTGAATGATCCTCTAATACTTGGCCATGGTGTAGGGAGAGATCCTTGAAACATCTACAGTGGCCGCCTACAGTGCATCCTAGTAGATCCAAAAATGAATCGTGCAATCTGTTTGGCGACTAGGTTCTTTGACCCACCACAAGTTTTGATAGCGGGCACCGCGGCAAACCTTGGTTTCCTCAACCATCATTGGCTGGTAGTCCTCTGGCTCCCCCCAAGCAACCAGGGTGATAAGAATCAAAATCCAATTATAAGAAAAGGGGCACCTGCTCTAAGCAGCGAGCACATCGTTGAGCAACTGATTTAACAAAAATAAATACCAATTCATCTGAACTCCTTTCGCACATTTCTGAGCATAGGCGACAACTCTTGAATTGCATTGCACAAGTCAATTGTCGCGAACAACTTTCCTAGCCAGAATTCTGGTGTCAATTCGCATCGTCTACGAGTTGATATTGTCGATGTGATAGGCACGACCATCCCATTGTAACCCGAAGTGCTCCTTCAGTTGCTTCACAAGCCTTTTGTCTGTATCTCGTCCACGGATATATTGTGTTGGGTCCTCCTTAGCCTTAGGCAACCCAATAATGTTGGCAATCAAGTCGACAGTAATAGGGATCAGCGTAGTCAGCCAAAGCGTCCCTCCATGGAAGCATGCCAACAGTTGCTTTACACATGCATGCACTTCGTTCAAACGACCAAAGTGTGGCATATTGATGAGCCCCAGCAATCTAGATTTCTCTAAGCCACTGGCCCATGCCTTCGAAATTCGTTGAACAGGGCCACAAAGCACTGTCATAATAGACTCGCAGGGCTCGTCCCAGACATCTTTTAGCAAAAGAAAGTCATGGTCATCAAACTTGAGCCTGATCAACGCAGGGATGATATCTACGGAGCATTTCATCCCTTCTGGCAGTGGTGTCAACTTGGGTGGGTACTTTTGGTTTTTCGATAGCTGCTATGGCTTAGCGCCTGGACACGTGGGAGCAATGTATCCCAAAATAGCATTCATCAAGACACCCCAAGGTGTCGTGGACTCAACAGCTCCTGATCTCGATAGCCCCATCTGGGCAATGCTTTCTCCCCGCATTCACACAAAGGTGCGAGTTTCCCGCTTCTCAAGGGGTATCGGACTGGGTTGTTGAGCCCGTTGTTTCCACTTTGGAATGGACAATGAACCCACTAGCATACTCATAACTTCCTCTTCCACAGCTATGGGGTGAATAGGGGACTTGTATTCACTCAAAATTTTAATGGCGTCAAGGCCACTCAGCATCCTGTACCCCACAGAACCAGAAGATACACTAAACAACACGAACCATGCTGAACACTTAGCTCAATGCTCTGCACCAAATTCACCTTCTACTTTGGCTCTCACAACTGACTAATGCCAACCAACACCTCCCACGCGGTGTTTTATAATCACCTCTAACTCCAAATCTAATTGCACCATTATTGCCAAATTAGGTATTAATGACGTCGAATCTGCTGGTGATCTCATGCGGCTAACGGTCGAATCACCCATTAATGCGGGTCGCTTCAACAAGCGTTGCTAGCCAACTGGTTTAACTACCAACATTTATTACCTAATTTGACCATCCCGTAGCTCAGCAACTATCGCGAATGGTCAACCAACTATCCAAGGCTCACCTCTTTATCCTGAACTCAGAAATGTTTTTTTCTTTTCATCGCTTCAGGTGGTGTGCATCATCAACCCCATTCTAAAGGGCTTCAAGTGACTCCCATTAATGAGCTTTGGTAACATGACACCATCTAATTGTTGTAGCTGCACAACGCCTCCAGAGGTAATAGACTGAACAAGATAGGGACCTAGCCAGTGCATTTGTAACTTACCTAGATGCTTGATAAAATTATTGTCATATAACAGCACCAAATCACCTACCACGAACTGCTTGTGCTTAATATGGTGGTCATGCCATGCCTTCTGTCGATCTTTCACAACATGTTGCTAGAATCATGCGATGAAGTGATCTGCGTTGAGCTGAATCAACTGCGCAAAACGTGTTTCTAATGCCTCTGCATCTTCCATGCCTGTTGCTGCAGCAATCCGCAAGCTGGGAATGATGTACTCCATCGACATAACTACCTCTTGCCCATAAACCAACTTAAACGGTGTGTGACCTATGATCCGTTTGCAGGTACTATGATAGGCCCATAAAACTGCAAGAATTTTCAAATCCCATTCATCATGGTTAGTGTTACATACCTTGGTCAGTGCTATCTCCAAGATTTTGTTGAAGGCCTCAATAGTGCCATTTTCCTGTGGATGGTAGGGAGTACTTTGCTTATGTTGTACCTGAAGTTCCTTGGTTAGCACCTTTATCGTTTGATTGACAAAGTGACTACCTTGGTCGCTCATCAGGATTTGAGGACACCCAAAGCACGTCACAATGTTCTCAAAAATGAACTGCATTGTTGTCGCAGTGGTACAATCAACAACTGGTGCAGCCTCCACCCACTGAGTCAGGTAGTCAGTTGTAGTGATAATATAATGGGTGCCAGTGTGCTTACCAGGCGGATTGATAGGACCCACAAAGTCGATGACCCATTTATCAAATGGTTGCAAAGTCACCTACGGTACTAGAGACATCTGATCTATCCACGATGGTTTACCGATCTGTTGACATACATCACAACTCCGAGCATAGTCTGTGGTATCGTTATGAAATGTGGGCCACCAAAGCCTAGCACGCAGCACCTTCTAGGTAGTGGAATGGCCTCCACAGTGACCTCCCACAACACCTGTGTGCACTTCCTCGAGAATGAGACCCTTCTCATGTGGTAAGACGCATCGTCGCAATATCTCATCTGGTCCAAGTTTATAGAGTTGTCCCGCAATGAGTGAAAAAATAGAAGCTTTAATGACCAACTGCTTCTTCTAGCTAATCAACATATCTGCAGGGGCGATGCCAGTAGATAAAAACTGAACAATAGGGCCATAGTAATCATCTGCGATTTCAACTCAGAAAAATTACGCATCAGGAAGCCCATCATCAATATTAGTGGGTTCTTCACCATTCTTAATACAGGACAGATGATCCAAGCCAGCGTTCAACCATCCTGGATTTACCATTGTTTCAAAATCAAATTCTTGGAACAAAAGCAGCCACCTGTAGATTCTTCCCCCCAACATAGGCTTATTTACTAGGTATTGCAAAGCTGAATGATTAGTGAACATCTTAAAGTGTCCACCCAACAAATATTGCCTGAACTTTTGCAGAGCATATACCATCACCAGGCCTTCCCTTTCAGTCATGGTGTAATTTTGTTCAGCAAACGATAACTTCCTACTGGCATACACTATGGGATGATCCAAGTTGCCTTCGCCTTGTTGCGCAAGAACAACCCCTAGCATAGTAGAATAGGCATCAACGTGCACATGGAATTCCTTATTCCAATCAGGAAAAACCAGTATGGGTGCAGAGGCCATCTTGGCCTTCAAAGTGTCGAAGTTGCCTTGACATTCCTAAGTCCATTCAAATGCAGCATCTTTCTTTAGCAGCTTCTTAATAGGAGCGGTAATCGCACCATATCCCCTGATAAACTTGTGATAGTAGCCTGTGTGGCCTAGTGTTGCTCGGAGCATTTTTACGTTCGTCGACGGTGGTAAACTGAGGATTAGCGCAATCTTTGTGGAATCTACCAACAAACCTTCTTTGCAAATGATGTGCCCAAGTAATATACCAAAGGGTGCACATAAAATACATTTCTTGGAATTCAATGCAATCTGATGTTGTCGACACCATTCTAGCATTAATCATAGATTGTCCAGGTGGTCTTTAGCCAAATCGTAGATGGTCCAGTCATCCATATAGACCTACAAGAACTTTTGAATAAAATCCTTAAATATTGTGACAACGACACGGGAGAATACGGCGGGGGAATTTTTCAGCCCAAATGGCATGATGGTATACTGGAAACAACCCCACTCAGTGAAAAATGTAGTCTTATGGCGATCCTCCTTCATGATCCGGATCTGGTGGTAGCCTGAAAAACCATCTGTGAAGGAATATACCTCCTCACCGCCTACACCCTACAAGACTTCATCTGTGAAAGGGGTTGGGAACAGGTCGTGCATACATGCATCATTCAATTTTCTTAGATTGACACAGATGCATATTTCTCCAATCTTCTTATCTTGGACCACCATCAGGCTTATCCACTCTAATTCTTCTACCAGCTCGATGATCCCAGCATCAAGCATCCGATCAAGCTCAGTTTTCATGCGATCCTTATACCTCGAGTTCAGTCTATACGGCCTCTGGCGGACTGGTTTTGCATTTGGATTTAACAGAATCTTCATTTCTCCCAAATTTCCAAGGATCCCCTTCATCTTGGAAAACCACGTGGGGAACAGATCCTGGAATTCATGCAGTAGATCTGTCATTTCGGCTATTGTCACCTAGCCCCAATAGTCCCCAACATTGGCAAATTTTGGGTTTTCTGCCGTCCCAATGTTAATTTTCCTAATGCGTAGCGGCTAGTTCATTGAGTCCGTCGGTATGTCGGGAGCTATGACACCGCGACTTCCCTAAAACTCTGGGATATTAACATTCTGCAGCTCGTCATCGCCTTCAGATTCCCCGGACAAGTTGTAGTACATCATCATGGATTGGACGGAGCAATTTGCATGGGGATCAACTGAGTATGCGACAGGGGTGACTTTTAGTACTATGTCCCAGATAATGTGTAAAGCATTACATACCTTAGCATCGGCGTCCTGGAAGTTAAATGTCTGCACGAAGCGAACTGATAGCTCCTCCCAAGTGGTAATGGTTCTACGCAACTCTACCACTACATACCATGACCGTGGCATTTCTTTGAGAGAATGAACAAAAGTGTGAACCCACTCATCTCTGGGTCGCGATGTCCATAACGTCTGACATTTGATCAAATGACTGGCAGGGTCATTCTGTCCATCATATCTCCCAGCATGGTAAACCTATACATCACCAAAATGGACCATCATCAATCTTCGTCACTGCTCCCAGGCGTGGATCTTCCGTTTGTGTCTCCCACCAGTGGGTCGGGGTAGCCTTTAGTGCTACGTCAAGAGCCAATATCCTTTGCGATTCCAACACTTTCTTTTCAAATTCTTGAAAGAACTCATAGATTCCTAGCAGTCCTTCATAAATGGCAAACTCAACCATCTCAGTTGCAACATGTCAGAGAGACTACGTAATTAACCCGCACTTCTGGAATGATACCTCATGCAACCGATTCTGCTAATTTTCTAGAGCATCATCTGAATCTGAGGATGCAGAACTTGCATTGCGCCATCCAAGTTCGTCGTCGACAATGGGATGGATGTAGTCCGTAGAGATGTTGTATGCCTGATCCCAACTTCTCCTAACTTCATCCTTCACTAGTTCAATATAGCGTCGTCCTTCCTGAGGGTCCTGTTGCAACTGCAACAAATTCCAAAAAAATTTAGGACCCTCCTTTGCTTGGATTAGTTCTTTGTCCTTGATTTAATTCTAAATGCTTGGATTGAGCTACCAATTGTTTTTTATTCCCCCTCGGATGCTTGAAGTAATCCAATGTTTGATCAAGCTTTATCATTGCCTTTGAATGCATTTGAAGCATGCCTAAATCGGAAGTTATTTTGGTCAGTGCCACGCCGTTGCGGGTGGATCTTTGTTTTGGTCTTCCGCCGTTGCGGGTGGATCTTTGTTTTGGTCTTCTGCCATTCCGGAAAGAAATACATTTACGTCTTCTGATCCATTGGTTTTGACATTAGCCGATCTTTTGGTTTATGTCGGAAGGATTTGTGATTTCTTTCTCCACCGTTGCGGACGGAAAACCACCTCCTCTCCTGATCATTGCTTCAATGTTCTGTTTCCCGCCTGTGTTATTTTTGCCGATCCTGTAAGTCGAGGGGCTTCCGCCGTTGCAGCTGCGGAAGGCTTTTGGTTTTGGGATGTTTAAGTCGTTCGATTCCCGCCGTTGCGGAGGGCCGCATCTTTTGTGGCTCCGTCGTTGCGGCTGCCAAAGCTCTAAACTCTCCGAGCCTTTAGTGTTTTCGCTTCCGATTCAAGTCCCGACATTGCGAACGGTGGTACGCTTTACGGTTCTACCGTTGCGGATGAAAGAAGCACCAGCCCTTCCGATGCGGAGTCGTTTCACTTCCAATTCAGATTTTACTCGTTGCGGATCGATTTAACCTCTGTGACTCCGCCGTTGGGGCTCCAGTTTCACTTTGGTCCCGACGAATGGTCTACCGAGGTTCCGCTAAGTATGGTACGCGAATGGCTTAGTATTTTGGTCATCCGCCGTTGTGGAATAAATTTGGCTTTCAGTTTCTGATCCAAAAGTGGTCCGCCATCCGATATGCCGCGAGTGTTGACCTTATATATACGGGATCGAGGGGTTTATTATTCTATTGTTATTTTTTAATTGTCGTGCTATGTCGCTATCATGCTGTCGATCGCTCGAGTTTGTTCAGACCCCATTGCCGGTACCCGCATCCAGGTGGAAACTGTAGAAGCCTGATCATCTTTGTCCCGCCATACACGCCGGATACACATCAGTGCCAGGTAGGCTTCTATTTCCTTTCCCCGTTCCATTGAACGTTTGGTGGTTTTGGTTTTCCACAGTTAGGTGTTGCGGCTATTTCTTTCCCCATAATTGCGTGTATATATTGTGGTTCTTGGTGGCATTGTTGTCCGTGGGGAGGGGCATTTTGACCTGCATAGTATTTTTTCCCCGCCGCCGTTTTCATGCGACCCTGCGCGTAGAGAATGAGGAGGCTTGGTGCAGACGTCCGTTACGTTGTCTGCACCAAACCACCCTGTATGATAATATTGTGGGTTGGAATAGGTTCACCGTGACCTTTTCTTTTAGGGTTGGGCGGTTGGTCTCGATTTTGTGCTACCTGCATCAATTAAACCCCAGTCGTTTTCACCTATACATTTCCACGCGACCCCGTTGAGCTCAGCATCGATGTCCTAGCCAACTGAAAGGGATATGCCATTGCTCTTTGTTTATTGACCATAAGTGCGTGGGCATGGTTTTGTTAAGGCGTCGTTGAAAACCTGCGTAACTACTACTATCTTTCCCGCGCAGCGAGATGACCATGGCATGCATAGAAAGCCGAAATGTGTTGCATATTAATGTAGATCTATTTCCGTCCTAAATGTGGTTGATAGAATTGTTTAATATCATACAGCAGTGGTAGCTTGCACAGTTTACTGCATATAACTATTGCCCATCATGCTAGATATAGACAAAGTCATTGAATAATACGCATTGTGTTTCAATAGTTCTTTTAGTTAGGCCATTTCAGTTTGTATACATGCATATATTTGCTTCATTGACTGATTGCTATCATGTTAAACATAGAAGAAATGACACACTGCACACTGATGTATATAAGTTTGTCACTCAGCCAAAATGGCTTAATGTTTACAATGTTGTGTGTGGTAGGAAGATTTCGAATCCACAATGTCAAAGAGGCAAAAGAAGAAGGCCCCGGTGGTCGAAGAAGAGCCCGAAGTAGAAATTGTTACCAAAACTGAATATATATATGAAGACACTAAGTGTATTTCTGGTATTGAACCTGAATACTAGTGGGGGGAAATATATAGACTGATCACACGCAGAGAGGTTCCTGACATGGGCTTAGAAGAAGAGTCCATATATGCCAACATAGAAAGATCTTCACTGATGAAGATCGCCACCAAACCGGAGTTGTTCCCGTGCTCTGAAGTAATCGGTTGGATTCTTCCCCGGGCAGATGTCACAACAATGATTCTGAAAAATGTTGAAAGATAGGGCTATGCTGCATATAGCCCTGGATATGTAGCGTTAGCTTACCACCTGCCAGAAGCCCAAGTATTTTTATCTGATGACTGGCTGAACAACATTAGAATGGACCTGGTAGAGACTCTTAAAAAGATGTTGTTGCAGGGAAAGCATTACAGATACAGACCGACGAGCGATTACGATACGGCAAGCTTAAGGGCCCCCTATAGGTTCATAGCTTTAATGCTGAACGGGATTTTTGGAAGAGCTCATGGTAGGTTCTCCAAGTTAGAATGGATTCCCATCATTTTTCATGTTGTAACCCAGGGGACAATTTTCAACTGGGCTAGCCTTGTATCAAATAGTCTTTCAGCTTGCTTGGCCTCAGCTTTGGCAGGAGTGGTCCAAAATAGGTCTAAATTCTATATGAGTTCCATACTCATCGATTGCATATTGTGTAATCAGCCTTTCCCTGGACTCAGGTGCATCTGGGATAGGGAAAGAATGCATGTCTATGCTGCCTATAAACCTCTGTGGGCACACAAATATCCCAGCCATTATCGAGAAGTATGTGAACACTTTATCATGCCCTTGTACACACTCATTTTTCTGAAGGAGTGTGATTGTATGTAAGAGGAGGCACTGCAAGTAATCGAGGAGTATGCAGACTACTATTTGACTAAAAATGGCCTGTACTTCAGGATGTTTGGAGGTTCGAGAGAACCTTCCCTGCTGCCCAAATACGCAACTGATTACATTATTCACAAAGAGGCAGTCAGACAAGTGTTCCTGGATGGAATAGGTAGCTTTCTGTTTGAGCATAAGAAGACTGCCTACCCTCCTTTACCCTTCAAGTTAGGAAGCTACAAGTTTACCAGAGTGAAAAAGGCTGATGAATTTGTAGAAGAGATGGAAAAGTTCCATTTTGGAGAGATGCCTTTCCGTAGAAATGATACTCACGGTAAAGTAGCTGAACATTGCAAAACAAACAACGTGCATTTTGAGTATGCCCACCATTGGGATAGGGAAGAATCCATCTTCCGAAATGCAGTAAACATGACAGCCTTGAGAAGAAGGTTCAAGAAGAAGATCACCACCAAAGGTGGGAAGGGAGATGAACAAGCCAAGGCTGAGGAAGAAGCCAAGAGAAGAAATGAGGAAGCTCAGAGGTTGGCACAAGAAGCTGCAGGGTGGATACACACAGAAGAAGAAGAAAAAAGGAAAGCTGCGCAAGAGGCAGCTAGGAAAGCAGAAGAAGATGCAAAGAAAGAAGAAGAAGAAAAGAAAAAGAAGCTGGATGAGGAGCTCCAAAAGCAAGAAGTTGAAAGGCTAAAGCTGACACAAACAGAGCAGTCGACTTCTGAAACAGTTGCAGGGCAGACTCAGGACATGGAGAATCCCGAGGTTCAGGATCCTGAAATACCAGTTGTTAGCACCTCTGGATAGCCTATGGTCCCTACTCTCAAGCTGGTCCCTTTTGTGCAGAAAAAAGGAGAAGAAATCCCTGATTTCAATATTGTTTTCTACGACGGGGCAACAAAGAGGATAGTGAAGAGAATGGAAAGGAGGATTGAAACAGGAAGTCTGCCTGGTAAAATGATAACGGATACGGCTGTTGTGTTGGGAACAGACCAGGACCCTAGATTCACCATCAGAGCAGGAGCTACATTTATCCAGGCTTTAGAGGATAATGTAGATAAGATCATGATAGACTTGGAGCTATCTAAGAAATCCTCTGCTCAATTGAAAGACACTTTGAGGAGAGAGAGAGAGGAAGGCAATAGGCTGAAGCAGAGGTATGAAGACATGCAGAGGGAGATAAAGGCTTCTAAGGCTGAATTGCAGGCCCTCCAAATAGAAAGACAAGTCAGAGAAACAACACAAGAGTGCCTAGAAAAAGTGCAGAAAGAATGTCAAGAGCTGAAGATGGAAAAGGAACGGCTACAGGAAAAGGTAGAAAAGCTAGAAGAGCAGCAAAAGATCCTCTTGGAGGCCAATGAGCTGCACAACCAAGAACAGGAAAAGAAACATCAAGAGCAGATTTCCTCTCTAACAACTGCTCTAGAGGAAGCAAGGGAGCAGCGAGTTAACCTTCAACCATTCAAAGAGCATGTCTTGGCCCAGAAGGCTAAAATGCTGCAGCTACAAACTGCTATAGAAGGAGAGAGGTGCAGAGTACTGCAAATAGATAACCGATTGGAGGAAAATTTGGAGACCTCCTCTCACTTTGTAGATCGATCTCAAGACGTCCTCAAAGTCCTAACTGCCAGAATGGCAAGGCTGGAAAACAGTGAAGAAACTCTAGCAGAACTGCCATCTAAGGATACACAGGCCCTCAAGCGGGATTATGACTTGCTGGAATTTGCTATAAATACCGCGGAGGATTTCAAAAAAGCAGTTAAGAAGACAAAAGCAACGTGCACCGAGTTTTTCAGAAGGCTTCTCATTACCTACAACCGGTGCCAGATAGAGGCCGAGCAGAGGCTTGAGAATTTCCCGGATCACAACGCCTTTGTGGAGCTGCTGCAGAAGAGATACCAGGAAGAGGAAGCTAAAGTACAGCAGATTAAAGCCTTGAATGATCAGATCTTGAGGAGCGAAGTAGATCATTCAGCTATCAGCGTGCAGCTTCTGGAGGATCAGCTTTGATTGAGTGCAGCTAGGATTGAGGCTATAAAGAACCAGGCTGCTAAGTTTGAGATTAATATTCAGTTTTTAGAGCCTTGTGCGTTTGAGGGCATTCCCTCCAAAGCTTCGGCATGGAAGAAATTTCTAGATGCCCAAGTGGGACCCTCCTCGTAAAGGATTGGTCACTTTTTGTAATATGTAACATTTTGTAAAAAACATTTGAGAAAAGTCAAGCGTTGGGAAACGAAGAGTTGGGAAGCCCAAAGGTTACTTTGGGCAGTCCAACCGTCTCACCCTTTTGTATAAATGTAGAAATCTTAGAAGGGAAAAGGGCTTTTTCCCAGTGAGACATGAAAGCAATATTGTAAGAAGAACTACTTTTTTTTGCAATAAAGAGTAATTGTTTGCCTATTGGAGAAAGATCGGTGGGACTTTCAAATGTGATGCTGTGGATGGCGGAAAGATGAACTATTTTGTTTTTTCAGCTTTTGTCCATTAACCGTGAGATTGTTCTAACACTTAGAACCTATGTTCTTGTTTAAATGATTTCTGGTTTATTTTGTGGAATTACCGCCATGAGTAATGTATGCTGTTCATAAAACAATTGGCTATCTGATTGTTGAAATATATTTAATCGTTCATGTGTTGTAGGAAGAAACATCAGCTACCTGTAATTTCTCTTTATAATGCATGCACAATACACATTACTCATAATTAAATCACAGTTTGCTCCTCGGGGATAGATAGTTAGATAGTTAGTTTTATTTCATTACTGCATATGTGATTGAGATGTTTGTGAGTGCCAAGACGAGAGGTAAGAACCTGCGCATCACGTTGTGACTGCCCCTTGCATCCCCATCACCCAGCATGGTTAATTAGGCATATTCATATTATACTTAAGTCAAAAAATACAAAAATATACACGGTGGACCGGGCCGCAACCGGTAAAACCTCTGTTTTTGTTACTTTGACCTACGGTAGCCGAACCGCAAACCGAACGGATTCCCCAAACCAAACAGTCACGGGCTAGTTGGGAACATTGACTGGGGAGAATCCCTTTCTGTTGTTGCCTGCGAATTTCCAGGCCTCAACAGTTCTGGCGCTAGAAGGAGGGCCGCCAGTGCATGGCTGGACGTGGAAATTTATTTTCCCAAGATTACCTTACCAGCAGATGTTTTGAAGCTTGTAACCTGACCCAAGCACTCACAAGTTCGGTTATACCTTTGAAGTAAGAAAGCCTGTTATTACCCTACATTGCTCTTTGCTCAGAGTCCGTTTTATTCACCTTGCTCATGGCTGGTATAAATGTGAATCAGCCCAACCCATTACCTGCTTGGAGAGCTAGGTCCCCTTTGAACCTCACGCCTCCCTTGCATAACCTACCGCAAGCGTTTGATAAGCTACTGCCTAAGTTTGATCCTGATGAAAAGACTGTTGTAGATGACCACTTACAGAGTTTCTATTTAGCAGTATAAGGGTTAAGGGCTGGGGAGTACGAAGATGTGGTCTGTAGACTGTTCCCACACACCTTGAAAGGAGCAGCAGCATCTTGGTATTTCAGCTTGCCTACAAACTCCATTCCTGATTGGGACACCTTCGAAAGGGTTTTCAGAAGTAAGTACACAGGCCAAAAACACATGCCTCATTGATGAAAGGTCTTGGTTTGTTAAGAAAAGAGAAGAATGAGAAGGTACATGGTTTCACCCAAATATTTTCAACATACCTAAAAAACTTTTCTGAAGCTGACAAACCCTCAAACAAGGTCTTAATTGAGTATTATACATTTGCCCTAGGACCTGATCTAGCTATATTCGCTAAAATGAAAGCCAAGCCTACGTTGGTAGAAACTTATGAAGAAGCAGAAAGGGTGGAGGCTGAAAAGGAAAGTATAGAAGACTATTTGGAACAACTGAGAGAAAAGACTATCGAGAGAAGGGCCTTATTGCTGTATAAACCTCAAGATGAACAATCATATGATTATCAGGGAATGCTGAAAATGATGCAGAAACTATCCAACCGAATAATAGATCTGCAAAAAGAAAGGGAAATGCGGAAAACTTACAAACCATACTATCCAAAAAAAGAGGATAGCAACCAATGGAAAATCCCTCCCCCAAATTTAGCCTCAATGAATATAACAGAAGTGGGAGGAGACAATTTCTGCACTTTTCACCAACAACCTCATTCGAAAAAGGAATGCCCTCAATGGTTGAATTCGATGACATTGGTTATGAATCAGATGCTAGATTCTAAATTGACCAAGGACAATGATAAAGAGGAAAAGAAAAAACAGACCATAGAGAAACAAGATGATGATACCATGTTCTTATGGAATGGTGTTTCGTTGTTCAACACAGAAGAAAATGCTCTCAAGTCTCAATATACACCTACAGCAACAAAAGATAAGAACCTAACAATTAAGGACAATGCAATAATTTTGAAGATTAAAAAATTGCAGGAGAATGTCAAGAGACAGGTAGAAGTGAATATTGAAGACAAAACACCTGAAGCCACTACCCTCAACCATGAGGCAGAGCCGAGAAATGAGACTGTCAAACCTGTGGAAGATGTTGAGGAAGGAAGCGCTAAAAAAATTGAGGAAGTTAAAGAGGAGATACCCACCGAAAACCAACCTGTGGAAAAAAAGGTCAAATCAACTGGGGAAAGGAAAACTAGCACCCCACCTTTCCTTTTGACTCTGGATATTTTGAACCATAAGGTGCATAATTGTCTGGTGGACTCTGGATCATCGGTGAATGTTATGCCTCTTGCAATCTGCAAAAAACTTAATGGGCATCTAATACCTACTGATTGGGACGTCACTCAACTAGACAAGACTAGTGTCAAAGTGGTGGGGGAGATGAAGAATGTTCTGATTCGATTGTCTGCAAATAAAAAGATATGTCAGTACCTTGATATTGTAGTAGCAGACATACCTGATGGCTATGGATTGATCTTGAATCGAGATTGGTCAGCACGACTAGATGGGTACTTTGCTTCCGACTGGTCACACTTGTGGCTACCTCAGAAGGGGAGCCCAAACCTGATTAAGATTTTAAGAGAGCCCTACATGAAGCACAATGTTACTGGGATAGGGGAGGGAAATGAATCTGTTGATTCTGTCTTGGGAAACTATCTGACTGAGCTTAAGCTAAGACATCCTACCTCAAGAAAGGCCAGCTCTAGAATTGACACATAGCCTGATCTCCTTCAACTTCCTCAGGCTGAGAGGGATGACTGTAAGATAGTAGACATGTGTTCAATTTCAAAAATAGCAGAGCTAGACCATGGTTAGATGTCTCATGTCTATAATCCATCCCACCCCTTAACTTGTTTGATTGAAGATTCTTAAGGGCGGGCACAATTTTCTTTTCTTTTTTGCTTTGTACATAAATAAATTGATTTGTTTGCTTTAATGCTTTGATGATTGATTTGAGGTTGTTCTATTTTAATTTATAGCTTTGATGATTTCTTTTATTTTCACCGCTTTGTTAGTAGTTCTATTGATTTTGAATAAAGAGGCAAACTTTTGGTTGCAATGGAAACATCAGGGTTCTTTATTAATTGAAATCTTGAGCAAAAGACTGTGCTTTAAAGTATAGAATGTCTTCTAGTAGCAGTGTTCCTAACTGGCCATGCATTCATTGAAGTCTTACTTAACCCCTGTGAATAACTCAGAAGTAAAAGAGGTCTAGAATACTATTTCGAGGCTCCATCCATTTCACATCTTAAATATCCAAGGGGGTGATAGCAAAAGACCCACGGAAAGGAAGCAAGGTAAACAGTATATCATATATAAATGATCCCATGCCATAATTTCAGAAAAGCTAAAAGCTATCAAGGGTCAAAACTCCTTAAAAGAAACAAGACATATCAAAGCAAAGTATCAAAAGCATGAATTTCAAATTGCCGAAAGTTCCTCTCCGTCCGTGAGATGAAACGCCAATTCTTCTCTCACACAAAAGGGCACTATGGGATAGAGGAGCCTGAATAAAATTCAGAAAGAAAGGAAAATGGAGGACTCAAAAGAACTAAAGTTCTAATGGCACAAAAGTGCAATTGGCATGGGAATGAGGAACAAAAGGATAATGTTGTTTACTATCTGTTACAATGTTGTGGCCTCCAAGCATGAAACTACCTAAGGACGGGTAAAATAAACCTCATTTATTAGGCCTCAAAATAGTCATTCAGACTTGCAATGTTTCTAATGTTACCATTTCCCAAAGAATGGACTACTTCTCAATGGTTTAAATGCTTAAGTTGGTTAGCCTGGGGATACAAACATCTAGAAGATTTCAACTTTTATTCAGATGGTCTTGCACTGGGAAGGGGTTAATTCAGAAATCTGGGGTTCACCAGGTAGTCGCCAATTGTTGGAGCTGCAACAAATTCCCAAAATTCCAAAAAAATTTAGGACCCTCCTTTGCTTGGATTAGTTCTTTGTCCTTGAGTTAATTCTAAATGCTTGGATTGAGCTACCAATTGTTTTTGATTCCCCCTCGGATGCTTGAAGTAATCCACTGTTTGTTCAAGCTTTATCGCTGCCTTTGAATGCATTTGAAGCATGCCTGAATCGGAAGTTATTTTGGTCAGTGCCCCATCGTTGCGGGTGGATCTTTGTTTTGGTCTTCCGTCATTGCGGAAAGAAATACACTTTCATCTTCCGATCCGTTGGTTTTCACATCGGCCGATCTTTTGGTTTATGTCGGAAGGATTTGTCATTTCTTTCTCCACCGTTGTGAACGAAAAACCACCTCCTCTCCCGATCATTGCTTCAATGTTCTGTTTCCCACCTGTGTTATCTTTGCCGATCCCGTAAGTCGGGGGGCTTCCACCGTTGCGGCTGCGCAAGGCTTTTGGTTTCGGGATGTTTAATTCGTTTGATTCCCACCGTTGCGAAAGGCCGCATCTTTTGTGGCTCCGCCGTCGCGACTGCCAAAGCTCTAAACTCTCCGAGCCTTTAGTGTTTTCGCTTCCGATTCAAGTCCTGACGTTGCAGACGGTGGTATGCTTTACAGTTCCGCCGTTGCGAATGAAAGAACCACCAGCCCTTCCGATGCGGAGTCGTTTTGCTTCCGATTCATATTTTACCCGTTGCGGATCGATTTACCCTCCGCGGCTCCGTCATTGCAGCTCCAGTTTCACTTTGGTCCCGACGAATAGTCTACCGAGGTTCTGCTAAGTATGGTACGCGAATGGCTTAGCGTTTTGGCCGTCCGCCATTGCGGAAGAAATTTGGCTTTAAGTTTTCGATCCAAAAGTGGTCCGCCATCCGATATGCCGTGAGTGTTGACCTTATATATACGAGGTCGAGGGGTTTATTATTCTATTGTTATTTTTTAACTGTCGTGCTCTGTCGCTATCGTGCTGTCGATCACTCGAGTTTGTTCGGACCCCATTGCCGGTACCCGCATCCAGGTGGCAACTGTAGAATCCTGGCCGTCTTCGTCCCGCCATACATGCCGGATACACATCAGTGCCAGGTAGGCTTCTATTTCCTTTCCCCGTTTCGTTGAACGTTTGGTGGTTTTGGTTTTGGTTTTCCACGGTTAGGTGTTGCGGTTGTTTCTTTCCCCATAATTGCGTGTATATATTGTGGTTCTTGGTGGCATTGCTGTCTGCGAGGAGGGGCATTTTGACCTGCATAGTATTTTTTCCCCACTGCCGTTGTCATGCGACCCTGCGCATAGAGAATGAGGAGGTTTGGTGCAGACGGCCGTTACGCTGTCTGCACCAAACCACCCTGTATGATAATATTGTGGGTTGGAATAGGTTCGTCGTGACCTTTTCTTTTAGGGTTGGACGGTTGGTCTCGATTTTGTGCTACCTGCATCAATTAAACCCCATCCATTTTCACCTATACGTTTCCGCACGACCCCATTGAGCTCAGCGTCGATGTCCTAGCCAACTAAAAGGGATATGCCACTGCTCTTAGTTTATTGACCATAAGTGTGTGGGCATGGTTTTGTTAAGGCGTCGTTGAAAACCTGCGTAACTACTACTGTCTTTCCCGTGCAGCGAGATGACCATGGCATGCATAGAAAGCCGAAATGTGTTGCATATTAATGTAGATCTATTTCCGTCCTAAATGTGGTTGATAGAATTGTTTAATATCATACATCAGTGGTAGCTTGCACAGTTTACTGCATATAACTATTTCCCATCATGCTAGATATAGACAAAGTCATTGAATAATGCGCATTTTGTTTCAATAGTTCTTTTAGTTAGGCCATTTCAGTTTGTATACATGCATATATTTGCTTCATTGACTGATTACTATCATGTTAAGCATAGAAGAAATGACACACTGCACACTGATGTATATAAGTTTTTCACTCATCCAAAATGGTTTAATGTTTACAATGTTGTGTGTGGTAGGAAGATTTCGAATCCACAATGTCAAAGAGGAAAAAGAAGAAGGCCCTGGTGGTCGAGGAAGAGCCCGAAGTAGAAATTGTTACCAAAACTATATATATATATGAAGACACTAAGTGTATTTCTAGTATTGAACCTGAATACCAGTGGGGGGGAATATATAGACTGATCGCATGCAGAGAGGTTCCTGAAATGGGCTTAGAAGAAGAGTCCATATATGCCAACATAGAAAGATCTTCACTGATGAAGATCGCCACCAGACTGGAGCTGTTCCCGTGCTCTGAAGTAATCGGTTGGATTCTGCCCCGGGCAGATGTCACAACAATGATTCTGGAAAATGTTGAAAGACAGGGCTATGCTGCATATAGCCCTGGATATGTAGCGTTGGCTTACCACCTGCGAAAAGCCCAAGTATTTTTATCTGATGACTAGCTGAACAACATTAGAATGGACCTGGTAGAGACTCTTAAAAAGATTTTGTTGCAAGGAAAGCATTACAGATACAGACTGACGGGTGATTACGATACGACAAGCTTAAGGGCCCCCTATAGGTTCATAGCTTTAATGCTGAACAGGATTTTTGGAAGAGCTCATGGTAGGTTCTTCAAGTTAGAATGGATTCCCATCATTTTTCATGTTGCAACCCAGGGGACAATTTTCAACTGGGCTAGCCTTGTATCAAATAGTCTTTCAGCTTGCTTGGCCTCAGCTTTGGGAGGAATGGTCCAAAAGAGGTCTGAATTCTATATGAGTTCCATACTCATCGATTGCATATTGTGTAATCAGCCTTTCCCCGGACTCAGGTGCATCTGGGATAGGGAAAGAATGCCTGTCTATGCTGCCTATAAACTGCTGTGGGCACACAAATATCATAGCCATTATCAAGAAGTATGTGAACACTTTATCATGCCCTTGTACACACTCATTTTCCTGAAGGAGTGTGATTGTATGTCAGAGGAGGCACTGCAAGTAATCGAGGAGTATGCAGACTACTATTTGACTGAAAATGGCCTGTACTTCAGGATGTTTGGAGGTTCGAGAGCACCTTCCCTGCTGCCCAAATACGCAACTGATTACATTATTCACAAAGAGGCAGTCAGACAAGTGTTCCCGGATGGAATAGGCAGCTTTCTGTTTGAGCATAAGAAGACTGCCTACCCTCCTTTACCCTTTAGGTTAGGAAGCTACAAGTTTACCAGAGTGAAAAAGGCTGATGAATTTGTAGAAGAGTTGGAAAAGTTCCATTTTGGAGAGATGCCTTTCCGTAGAAATGATACTCACGGTAAAGTAGCTAAACATTGCAAAACAAACAACATGCATTTTGAGTATGCCCACCATTGGGATCGGGAAGAATCCATATTCCGAAATGCAGTAAACATTACAGCCTTGAGAATAAGGTTCAAGAAGAAGATCACCACCAAAGGTGGGAAGGGAGATGAACAAGCCAAGGCTGAGGAAGAAGCCAAGAGAAGAAATGAGGAAGCTCAGAGGTTGGCACAAGAAGCTGCAGGGTGGCTACACATAGAAGAAGAAGAAAAAAGGAAAGGTGCGCAAGAGGCAGCTAGGAAAGCAGAAGAAGATGCAAAGAAAGAAGAAGAAGAAAAGAAAAAGAAGCTGGATGAGGAGCTCCAAAAGCAAGAAGCTGAAAGGCTAAAGCTGACACAAATAGAGCAGTCGGCTTCTGAAACAGCTGCAGGGCAAACTCAGGACATGGATAATCTCGAGGTTCAAGATCCCGAAATACCAGCTGTTAGCACCTCTAGACAGCCTGTGGTCCCTACTCTCAAGCTGGTCCCTTTTATGCAAAAAAAAGGAGAAGAAATCCCTAATTTCAATATTGTTTTCTACGACAGGGCAACAAAGAGGATAGTGAAGAGAACAGAAAGGAGGATTGAAACAGGAAGTCTGCCTGGTAAAATGATAACGGATACGGCTGTTGTGTTGGGAACAGACCAGGACCCTAGATTCACCATCAGAGCAGGAGCTGCATTTATCCAGGCTTCATAGGATAATGTAGATAAGATCATGACAGACTTGGAGCTATCTAAGAAATCCTCTGCTCAATTGAAAGACACTTTGAGGAGAGAGAGAGAGGAAGGAAATAGGCTGAAGTGGAAGTATGAAGACATGCAGAGGGAGATAAAGGCTTCTAAGGCTGAATTGCAGGCCCTCCAAATAGAAGGGCAAGTCAGAGAAACAACACAAGAATGCCTGGAAAAAGTGCAGAAAGAATGTCAAGAGCTGAAGATGGAAAAGGAACGGCTGCAGGAAAAGGTAGAAGAGCTAGAAGAGCAGCAAAAGATCCTCTTGGAGTCCAATGAGCTGCACACCCAAGAACAGGAAAAGAAACATCAAGAGTAGATTTCCTCTCTAACATTTGCTCTGGAGGAAGCAAGGGAGCAGCGAGTTAACCTTCAACCATTCAAAGAGCATGTCTTGGCCTAGAAGGATAAAATGCTGCAGCTACAAACTGCTATAGAAGGAGAGAGGTGCAAAGCACTGCAAATAGATAACCGATTGGAGGAAATTTTGGATACCTCCTCTTACTTTGTAGATTGATCTCAGAACGTCCTCGAAGTCCTGACTGCCAGAATGGCAAGGCTGGAAAACAGTGAAGAAACTCCAGCAGAATTGCCATCTAAGGATACACAGGCCCTCAAGCGGGATTATGACTTGCTGGAATTTGCTATAAATACCGCGGAGGATTTCAAAAAAACAGTTAAGAAGACGAAAGCAGCGTGCATCGAGTTTTACAGAAGGCTTCTCATTACCTACAACCGGTGCCAGATAGAGGCCGAGCAGAGACTTGAGGCTTTCCCGGATCACAACGCCTTTGTGGAGCTGCTGCAGAAGAGATACCAGGAAGAGGAAGCTAAAGTACATCATATTAAAGCCCTGAATGATCAGATCTTGAGGAGCGAAGTAGATCATTCAGCTATGAGCATGCAGCTTCTGGAGGATCAGCTTCGATTGAGTACAGCCAGGATTGAGGCTATAAAGTACCAGGCTGCTAAGTTTGAGATTAATATTCAGTTTTTAGAGCCTTGTGCATTTGAGGGCATTACCTCCGAAGCTTCAGCATGGAAGAAATTTCTAGATGCCCAAGTGGGACCCTCCTCGTAAAGGATTGGTCACTTTTTGTAATATGTAACATTTTGTAAAAAACATTTGAGAAAAGTCAAGCGTTGGGAAACGAAGAGTTTGGAAGCCCAAAGGTTACTTTGGGCAGTCCAACCGTCTCACCCTTTTGTATAAATGTGGAAAGCTTAGAAGGGAAAGGGGCTTTTTCCCAGTGAGACATGAAAGCAATATTGTAAGAAGAACTACTTTTTTTTGCAATAAAGAGTAACTATTTGCCTGTTAGAGAAAGATCGGTGGGACTTTCAAATGTGATGCTGTGGATGGCGGAAAGATGAACTATTTTGTTTTTTCAGCTTTTGTCCATTAACCATGAGATCGTTCTAATGCTTAGAACCTATGTTCTTGTTTAAATGATTTCTGGTTTATTTTGTGGAATTACCACCATGAGTAATGTATGTTGTTCATCAAACAATTGGCTATCTGATTGTTGAAATATCTTTAATCGTTCATGTGTTGTAGGAAGAAACATCAGCTACCTGTAATTTCTCTTTATAATGCATGCACAATACACATTACTCATAATTAAATCACAGTTTTCTCCCCGGGGATAGATAGTTAGATAGTTGGTTTTATTTCATTACTGCATATGTGATTGAGATGTTTGTGAGTGCCAAAACGAGAGGTAATAACCTGCGCATCACGTTGTGACTGCCCTTTGCATCCCCATCACCCAACATGGTTAATTAGGCATATGCATATTACACTTAAGTCAAAAAATACAAAAATATACACGGTGGACCGGGCTGCAACTGGTAAAACCTTTGTTTTTGTTACTTTGACCTATGGTAGCCGGACCACAAACCGGACGGATTCCCCATACCAAACAGTCACGGGCTAGTTGGGAACGTTGACTGGGGAGAATCCCTTTTTATTGTTGCCTCCGAATTTCCAGGCCTCAACAGGTCCATAGGAGAAATGACCCTAACACCCTAGTTCTCAAATGTCATAACTTGGTTTTTGAAGTTGATAATTGTCATGCTGTCATTATCCCACCTGATTCGTAGTAGCACTGGATAGGAACCACCGTCTTCTACAACTTCTACACATCAAAGTCAGCATGTGTTTTCATACCTTCAATGTCGACAACCAAATTTGAAACACGATCGATGGGTTGAACCTTCGCTTGATTTGCTAACCGCAGCTACACTAGTGACCATCCTAGCATTGGCTTCCCCATCGATTGCCAAGTTTTCTTCGTCAAAATGTTGACATCAGATCCAAGGTCCTAAATGACCGATTCAACCTCATAATCCCCAATCTGGATATTCATCCTCATCTCCTTGCCTATCTTTCTTTTTTGCAAGGAATTCACAGCAGAATCCTTCATTGTCTTATTCGAGAGGTGCAACAATGTCTCGAGCTCGACAAGTGCGTCTGAGTCCCTTTCCAGCGATAGACAACTCTCAAAAAACTTACGTAGAGTGTCATGTTGCCGTGATGGTCCTGCTTCTACAGATGGGTCAAACGCAAAATGCATGTCAATAATTGGCATCTTACCCGGATTCCTTCCAATCGCCTGCTTCGCTTCAAAGAAAGTTTTTTTTTTCTGTTGCAATATAAAATCCAACCTTTTTCTTGCTAGCAAGTCAAACATGTTGTCATGGTTCATCATCACCAGTTGTCGTGCTAGCACGAGTGACAATCCCAACATCGGCATCCTTCATCCTTGGTTCTGTATGGATTGCCGCAACTGTTGTTCCTTGATTCAAGTTCTAGGCTTGAGCTCTCGACTAATTCATAGCTTGATTCATTGGTATATTCTAAGCCTGGGGTGGATTCTGAGACGGATTCTGATTCTGCGACAGGATCTGACCTTGCAGGGGTGGATGATTCTACACCTGGAACAGAGACTGATTTTGATTCTAAGTGTTCTGCAACTGGGGAATATGGCTAGCCTTCCATTTTGCGATCAACTGAGGACAATTTTCGACGTTATGATCACTGGCTGCACAGTAAGTACAATGCGCATGAGGACATTCTCCCTGATAGTATAACACTATATGGATTCCTGACCTCTGCCACTTCCTCGACCAAAGCCTCCATCACGGCCCCTAAAGCCTCCACAGAATCCTCCTCGGGTTCCTCCCTGTTGGAACTGTGGTTGAGCCAGCTACTGCTATGGAAGTTGCTGCTGAACATATTGCGCAGCTTGTGGCTAATTATACTATGGTCGCTACACCTAATTATACTGTGGTTGTACAACTATTTGCAGTTGTGCTACGAACTGTGGCTAAGGTTGCGCAGGACGAACTGTAATGGAGGCGACGGTGTGTACGATACCTGTACTACTGGCTACGTTACTAGCGGCGGTGCTTGCACTATCCAGGGTTCCTCCCTTTTCACAAATTATGAATCATATGTCCTTTCTTGGAGCAAATCATAAGTGCGGCAATTCGTGTCATCATGTCCAACTGACCGACAGAATGTACAATACAAGTTCTCTGCTTTGGTAACCATCTTCTGTATGTAATCATAGTTCTCATGTCAACGCCCATAGACCTGGCAGATATGACACCATGGTGCATCAGCACTACTCAATGGATTAGGGGCTCTTGATAGCAAATAATTTTGAAATGTCAAACATGTATCCTTGGTATGTCCTCCTGCATGGCACCGGGTACACCAAACATCATCACGATCCTCCTTGGCCTTTTCTATGTCTTGTAGCTACAGCGTTATATTGGCCAGCTACACCTGAATTTGATTCATTTCAATAGCATTTTCTCCTATTGGTGATGCTTCCAGTTTCATCACGGTCTCAAGATCCTCACTCTGTGTCGTGATCTTTTGCTACATTAATGGCTGCCGAATATGCGGGACAAGCACTGCAATAAACCATTCTTTGTGTTGAACATCGCTCATTTGAAAACTGACCCAAGCCATCAATGTCTTAAATCGCTGATCAAAATCCCAAATTGTCTCATTGGGGAATTGTTTTATCTCTTTCAGTTCAGTAATGTACTGAGCTTCGGACTTCAGCTTCTTAAATTCCTCAAATAGCCCTATCTTAATCTCATCCAATGTTTTTGCAGTACCTCCCTGAGGCACTTGTGTGAATCTCTGATTCGGATTTATGTGAGAATGAAATGAAAGAGAATATATATTCAAATGCACAGATATATATGGCGATCAACACAGTAATACAGTGAACTCAGATTCTATTAAATGAATGAAATCGAACAAATTGTAAAACAAAAGTAGCTAGAATGGTGGTAGTTGTATCTCTAAGAAGAGACGTGGAGGCTGCACTCACTCGTGACAAGATGAATACAAAATGAGGCCAAAGGGGGCTATTTATAATAATAATGAGGTGAGAACCCCAAAAGTCCAAAACGTAACCCTAGAAGATGAATCGTCATAAAGTTTGCGACCCCAAGGTGGTAAGTTGAACAGTCAACTTCCTGGGGTCATAACTTTTGCATACGATCTCCAATTTGGGCATTCGATAGCTCGTTGGAAAGGTCTATCTAAGATTTACAACTTTTGTTCAATTAAATGTATATCAATGACAACCATTTGGCCCCAAATTTCCAAAAAACGTCGTTTAGGGCCTCAAAACGGCCCCAGAAGTTTAGGACTCGAAAAAATTGCAGAAAATTACAAGAAAAATGTCAACATGAGAAACTATTTTGAGCCAGTGGAATAGGTGGGTGGCCACCTATACCCATCTGGATCATTCTTCCCCCCTTAGGAAGCAATGGTCTCCATTGCGTTGAGTGCCCCCATCAAATGGGAAAACTTCTACTGAACTTGACTCTTAGTGAGCCACTTGCCTTGGTGGAGGAGTTGCCCTGCTTTGACAACTCGATATAGTTGGATCTTCTTATGGCGGGTGCCTTTAACCTGTCTGTCCATGATTTGATTAATGGTTTCTTGTTCCATGCAGTCGAGATTAATCTCTGTAGGTGTCAATTGTTCTGCCACATCTGAGGTGTCCAACAGTGGTGCGAAATATGGTCGAAGTAGTTCCACATTGAATACTGGGTGCAAGCCAAGGAATGGAGGAATGCTTAATTCGAAAGCATTATCACCAACTGCCTTGGTGATGGTGTATGGCCCATATCAAAGTGGATGAATCTTGTGATGGGGTCCTATCAGCCTCTCTTTCTGTAAATGCAACTAAACCTTATCCCCAACCTGGAACTTGTGTGGAACCCGATGTTGGTCATGTCGTTGCTTGTATTTAGTATTGGACTTCTCCAGAATGTCATGGACTTGTTGGCGGATGTGATGGATTCATTCAACAAATCTGGTGGCCTTATCAACCTCGTCCTGAGCATGGGAAGATTCCTCCTGTGTGGATGCAAGGGGTATAGCTACATCAATCGGGGCCAATGGTTGGAATCCCAAGCACGCCTGAAAAGGGCTGTGACCAGTAGAGCTATGTAGAGCTCGATTATAGCTATGTTGAACATAAGGAAGGCTCTCATCCCATGTGTGGGGATGTTTAGAATTATACATTCTCAAAATATGCACAATAATTCGGTTGACTACCTCTGTTTGTTCATCAGTCTGGGGGTGGAAGGCAGTCGATTTGGTGAGCTTGGTATCCATTAAGGACCATAGACTAGACCAAAACGTGCTCAGGAACCTACTATCCTAATCTAAAATTATAGTCTGTGGTAGCCCAAAATGAACCCAAACATGCTCGAAGAATAGCTTAACAGTAGCTTCAGCAGAGATGCTCTTCTTACAAGCTATCAGAATGGCCATCTTAGAGAAGCGATCCACAACCACAAAAACACAGTCATTACCATGCTTACTTGAAGGTAGTCCTGACATGTAATCCATGGAGATGGATTTCCATGGCCCATTTGGAGTGGGAAGGGGAGTGTACAACCCTTGCTTTTTAACAGTTGTTTTTGCGATGGCGCAAGCTGTGCATGATTTGATATATCTGTCGACGTCTTGTCGGAGTTTGGGCCAATAAAAATACTTCTGCAAAACTGCCACTGTCTACTCAATACCAAAGTGCCCTGCCACTCGACTATAATGTGCCTCCCAAATCATCTTGGCACGCTCGCTTGAAGGAACACAGAGATGGCCCAGGTGGCATAACAATCTTTCCTGAAGATGAAAGTCTGCAACTGGTGTACCTGCACATAATGATTGATAGAAAGGGGTGAGATCGGGATCATTTCCATATAGTTGAGGCCACGCAAAGGTCTCATGGCTGCAAGAGTTGAGCACCGTGGTTAATGCCGCCACTGGAGGTCGACTGAGGCAATCAGTGACTCGATTGGTGCTGCCCTTCTTATATTTAATGTTCAGGTGGAAATGCTGCAAGTAAGTGGACCACTTCTAGTGGTGGTCATTCTGTAACTTTCGTTGGGTTTGCATGAATTGCAAGGGCTTATGATTAGTGTGGATGACTATTTCTTTTCCAAGGATGTAATGCTTCCATTGGCGGCAGGCTTGGACAATGGAGTACATTTCCTTGTCATAGGTGGGGTACTTTTGGACTGTATCCAAAAGTGTCTCACTGTGATATGTCACGGGATGGCCATGATGAGTGAGGACCGCACCAACAGCGTAGTCCGAAGCATCTGTCTCGATCTCAAAGGGTTGTTGTAGATCTGGTAAGGTAAGGATGAGCACCGAACATAGGCGCTGCTTCAGCTCCTCAAATGCATGTTGTTATGGCTTGGACCAGATGAACTTGGCCTTAGATCCCCCTTTGGTCACCTGGATAATGGACCAAGCAATATTAGAGAATCCCAACACAAATCTGCAATAGAAGTTTGCAAGGCCTAGGAAGCTGGGAAGCTCTGTGAGATTTGTCGGGGTCGGCCAATCATGAATGGCTTGGATCTTGGCCTGATCTACATGAACTCCGTGTCTGTCCACAATGTATCCTAGATACTGAACCCTTTCCATGCCAAATGAGCACTTCTCTAGATTGGCATATAACTTGTGATGTCGTAGGGTGCTGAGGACCTGGTGGATATGATGGAGATGTGCTGCCCATGTTCTATTGTGGATGAGGATATCATCTAGATATACGACCACAAATGAATTAGTGAATGGCTATAGAATGTCATCCATCATCCTCATGAAGGTTGCAGGAGCATTAGTCAAGCCGAAAGGCATGAAAAACCACTCAAAAAGGCCTTCCCGAGATTTGAAGGCAGTCTTCCAGACATCAGTTTGCTCAATCGGCACTTGATGATAGCCAGACTTCAAGTCAATCTTGCTGAAATACTTGGCCCCCTTGAGCTGATCGAGGAGGTCATCGATCCGGGGAATGGGATACCGATTCCAGACTGTGATCTTGTTTAGAGATCGGTAGTCAATACAGAGTCACCATGTACCATATTTCTTCTGTACCAGCACAATTGGGCTCCCACAGGGTGAGGAGCTAGGTCGAATGTGCCCCTTTTGGATTAGCTCTTTAATCTGGCATTTAATTTCTTCATTCTCCATGAGGGAACACCTGTAGACTAGACCATTAGGTAAAGGCACACCAGGTATCAAATCAATGGAATGCTTGACTTGACAATGTACTGGAACCCCAACAGGCATGGTGAAGATGTCTTTGTATGATTCCACAATCTTGTCCACATGTTTCTGCTGCGTAGAGGGATTCTGTGTGGAGGCGGTGGATGTTGCTGTGATCTTTTATTCCCCCTTAGAACGAACCATGAAGAGTATGAATTTACCTATCTGGGAGATTACCTTCCTACACTGTTTCGTTGTGATGAGAGACACTGCAATAGCAGGAAGTGTATCTGGTATCCTATAGAGTTTCTTTCCCAAAGTAATAATGACACTACAAGGCCTAGACTCATACATAGCATGGTGTTTCCACATATATGGTTGTCCTAAGATAACATCACAAACTTCAAGTGGGGCAACATCACAAATTACCTCATCTTTGAAGGGCTTGATACCGTAGGAGAGGCGGCACTGTTGACTGACGTGGATGTCTCATCCATGGCTCATCCAACCAATGCTGTAGGGTTGGGGATGCGAAACTATCGAAAGCTTCAATATTTTGATGACCTCGGCTAAAATGAGGTTCTTCTGACTACCATTGTCAACAATGAAATGTAGAGGAGTCCCCTGTACCCATAGTTGTGAGTGGAAGAGGCGCTCCACTTCCTCTGGCTCCTTTGACTCTTCTACCTGGATCTTTGCGGTTGCTATGGTGGCACTAGGTTCTGCGTCAATGATTTGCTTACCCCTTTCTTTCTCTGCATCAGTGTCTGAGTCAGAGTCTAGATCCGGGGATTTCCTCTCGGCCAACAATGACTGCTTTGAGCGACATTCATCAGTGTTGTGCCAGGGGCTTTTATGGAACTCGCACCACTTGTCGGTGTCCTTCTTCGATTTCCCGTTACCCTTCTTTGTTTGTGGCTTTGACTGGATGTCGGTAATTTGACCATCCTTTCTCTGTCCTCTAGGTTGTGAGTTAGGGCCACTTTTTCCTGACTTATGCTGCTGATTTGCAGACCCAAAATCCCACTTATTCTTTTGCTTAAACTTTTGCTCGATTTTGACGTCGTATCGGTAAGCTGCTCCTAGTGAGGATATGTCCAGGAAATCCATCTCTGACTGAATGTACTGGTGAAGCCCACTTCGATATTTTAGAACCAAGTGTCGTTCGCAATCTCTAATACCCAGCTTTGAACGCAGGGTATGGAATATATTAGTATACTCCATCACTGTTTGGTCTCTTCCCTGGCGCAATGTCATCCACCGGGTGTATTGATCATCATAGTTTCCGACAGGGTAGAATTCCTCTTTGATGGCATCGACAAAAGATGCCCAAGTGGGTTCTATTTCAAATATCTCAGCGTCTTCCTTTTCATGCCTCTCGCAGTACCCATCCCACCAATATTTGACATGGGGGAGGGACTTAAGGAGCGCGAAGGTGATCTTTTCGCTGTCGGAAAATTTTTGAATAGAGAAGTAACCCTCTAACAGACTTAACCATTTTTCCAAAGCATCTGCATCTATCTTTCCTTCAAATAAGGGGATGTCAAGTTAACTTGTACCTTGAAGGGAGTCACACCCCCGAAATGGCTGCTTGTTGAAGGTGCGTCCATTGTTGTCGGCAATCTTCGAAGGATCTGGGCGAAGTTATCCATCATCTCATTCCTCTGTCGCGTGAGGGATTCCTCGAGCAACATTTAAATATGATCTCCTGCTCTGTCATCTCTCTTTTCTTCTTCTGCCATCTGAGTCTTCTTGGGATGACGAGAAGTATTTTCCCCAAGCTCAACTAGTTCAAGACCCAGCTCTCGATATTCAGATCTCGTCGAGGGCATGCACCGAGAAACCACAAGAGCAGAAAGCTCTGATACCACTGATCCGGATTTATGTGAGAATGAAATGAAAGAGAATATATATATTCAAATGCACATATATATATGGCGATCAACACAGTAATACAGTGAACTCAGATTCTATTAAATGAATGAAATAGAACAAACTGCAAAACAAAAGTAGCTAGAATGGTGGTAGTTGTATCTCTGAGAAGAGACGTGGAGGCTACACTCACTCATAACAAGCTGAATAAAAAATGAGGCCAAAGGGGCCTATTTATAATAAGAATGAGGTGAGAACCCCAAAAGTCCAAAACGTAACCCTACAAGATGAACCGTCATAAAGTATACGGCCCCAAGGTGGTAAGTTGAACAGTCAACTTCCCGGGGTCATAACGTTTGCATACAATCTCCGATTTGGGCATTCGAGAGCTCGTTGGAAAGGTATATCTAAGATTTACAACTTTTGGTAGGCCAAATGCATGTTGATAGCAACCATTTGGCCCTTAATCTCCAAAAAACGTTCTTTAGGGCCTCAAAACGGCCCCGAAAGTTTAGGACTCGAAAAATTGCAGAAAATTACAAGAAAATTGTCAACATGAGAAACTATTTTGAGCCAGTGGAATAGGTGGGTGGCCACCTTTACCCATCTGGATCACTCTCATAAACCATTCTAATGTGCAGCCCTCAGAGTAGTGGTTAGCTGACTTTTCTTGACATCATCATCGACGGTTTGTCGAGCAGTCCAGATAGCTTCACATAAGAACCAGTAATGTTCTAAATCATCAATGCCAATTCCATTGAATATTTGCAACTTCATCTCATCTCCCTCCATCCTGGGCCTTATTCCTCCTGTTGATGCTCTATTACTAGACTATTGTTGACACGTCATGCAAGTCGACATAGAATGTGCGTTTCTTCCTTATGGTGGAGTAGCGCGTGGAGCGGTAGGCACACTACCGCTGGGGTTCCATCCTGTCGTTCTTTCGGGTGTAGCCTGGGCTTGTATATCCTCGTCATCACAGAAAGGTCGCTTCGTCCTGTGTGGTTGTTCTTCACAGTATTGCACTTCGACTTCAGCAGGACCTTCTCCCGTCCTCTGCCTCTTTTCTTGAAACCTTGCTCTTCCCCTCGTACAACCACTTGTTTCTTCAACGACCTATACATTCTCACCAAAACTCATGCCCATCTACCCCTTATTTCCTTATACATTTCCCCCCTTTCGGTCGCAGTGCCTACATCCCCCACACACCAGAGGTCCACTACTCTTGGTCCATCTTTAGGATACCTTTTTCACATACTAGTTGCTTAATCGACAGTTGTAGCGATAATAAAAACTAGCCACAAGGTCCACTGAAAAATTCCCTTTCTACTTCGTTGAAATATTTATTAGTATCAATAGCAAATTCAGTGATGTATCCCTCTAAGATACTATCCAACCATACCTCAACTGCCTGCGATGCCTTGTTGCTAGTTTCCTGCAGTGCCTGGATCAATTATGGGGTCCAGGATGTCAGCTTTCCTCCTTCGAAATTCATCTTCCTCTTAGCAAATTTAGTCAACCATTCCTGCAAGAGTACCGGAACTGAAAATTCACAAAAAGTACCACTCATGAGGACCATCATGGATATATCTAGCCAGCCATTGACTTGTCGACAATTTCGGGTTCTGGTTTTTAGCTTCAGCAAACTCCCGCAACTTCTAATCAAACCAATCCTCGATCTATGATCGAGTCGGATGCCAAAACATATCCCCCCCTAGTTGCAACTCGGTCTCGGCGACAAAACCATTTGTTGGCGCAACCCACCAACAAAGCCTCGTCGACAGGGGTTCCAGCTCTATCGACGTCCTACAGCGCGATCTCCCTGAGCACCGGCCCCAACAGGTTTTACCCTACCCAGCAACGTCTGCGAAGCAGACGAGGTCTCACTAGAGGCATTCAAAGGAGAGCTGTCAGAACCAAGTTTTCGACAGTGGGGAAGGAGGACATGGGGATCTGACTGGGGGGGACCATGACTTATGCGATCACCCTATGTTATCATAGCATTAATCATGAAATATCATACCGCATTCAATAGTCACAGAGATTTAACAGATCGCATTAACAGAGCAAGGAGAAACTAAGTCGCATCGTTGTATCAGAAACAGAATCATAGCATCATAATAGATCTACATAAGTCGTATTGCATCATTATAACAAAAAGCAGTACTGCCGCATCATAATAGGCAACAGATAAAGATTGAACCATACTCAACACATGTTATATCAATCTTGCGCAAGCATGCCACATTACACCATCCTTCTCCAAAACTGGAGAGTGCATCAAAAGAAACCCAAAAAAATCACAGTGAAGACAGAACAATCCCTAGCACAGAGTGTGCCAGTTGCGATGCCAAAAACATGTATGTTTATTGTTACAAAATTGGATCTATAAATAGGATTACGCCTTCAACTCAAGGGTCCACTATTAACTAATTTCTAACCACTACTGACCTATTACAACAAAATTAGGCCCACATATACATAAAATATTCAAAAATTGGTTACTTCTCCACTTATCGCGCTAAACGGGCCTTGCACGGTGCCGCGTGAGCTTTCGTAGCTGCACAACTCACTCGCCCTAACCCCTTGCCAACAGCATTCAAGGATTGCATGGCGACAAAAACTTGGGCTCCCACTGGTTGCACTAGTGGTCAGGAGGTAGTTAGCTGTGTGAGCTGACTCCCTACTTGTGATGGATGTGGCAGATTCTGTAGCAGTTTTTTCACGGTCCTTAGTCTCGGTACTACTTTCAGCTTTGCCTGCGTCTTCTTCATCTTCTTGGGAGGCCAAACCAATTCAAGATGTCTTTACTGGAGTGCTCACTATTGCTGAAATATTTTAATGAGTAAGGTCTTCGGCTATGTAGGATGGCTCGGCCTGTGCAACGAGCTCGGCTCTTTGGTTCGCTGTCTCGTCAAAGTAATGTAAGTTTATATGGCAGAGGGTAAGGACTGTTTATAGGGAACGAGTCTCTAAGCTGAGTGGACAGAGTGAAGGACCCTCTGGCAGAGCACATGGGCTCATCCTTTGCACGCTTAAGCTCCATTATGCATTTGTCAGTGCAGTTAAGGGAACTCTACCAGATGGGACCAAAAATCCCACCACCCTTCTCCTCGAACTTGCCGCTTTAATGCTAATGAACATTTAGTGGTGCCGAATATTTTTCAAATTTCCCATGCCCTTACTAGTTATCAGTGCCTGCTAGCTGTCTGTCACTTTCGGCCAGCTGCCTTTTCCAAAAACAAAAAAAAACAAAAAAAATTTGCGCATCATGGCCTTATGGGACCGTGCCACAGTTATCGCGATAGGGTTTTAATCGACTGCCATTGATCATGCCCACCACCGATGTTCCATCCAGCTTATGTAGTTTTACTGCACCTATTTTAGTAATGTGCGCAACTACATATGGACCTAACCAGTGCATTTTGAGCTTACCTGAATGCTTGAGAAACTTACTATCATACATCAAAACAAGTCCACCAACCTCGAACTATTTTGTTGTGATGTGGCGGTCATGCCAAGCTTTCTGCCACTGCTTTTCCACATTTTGATGGAATCCTACAACAAAACATTCTTCTTCCATGTGAACCAGTTGCGCCAACCTTTCTTCTACAGCGCCAGTATCTGTAATCTCTGTTATCGCAGCAATTCGTAGGCTCAGGACAATGTATTCCATGGGCACGACTGCTTCTTGTCCATAGACTAAACGGAAAGGGATGTATCCAGTTAGTCATTTGCATGTTATTCTATAGGCCCATAATACTGCTGAGACTTTTTGGTCCCAGTCATCTCTGTGCACATTGCATACTTTGGTTAACGTATTCTCGAGTACCTTGTTGAATACCTTGACAATTCCATTTTCTTGAGGATGGTAGGGTGTTGTCTTCTTGTGTTGGATTTGGAATTCTGCAGTCAGTTCAATAATTAGCTTATTTACAAAATGCGTACCTTGGTCACTAATTAGGATCTTGGGATAACCAAATCTTGTGACGACATTCTCAAATAGGAAGTGGGTCGTAGTTGCAGCAATACAATCTTTTACAGGTGTTGCCTCTACCCATCTTGTCAAGTAATCAATAACAGTGATGATATAACGTGCACCAGTCTGTTTTCCCGATGGACTAATAAGGCTAACAAAATCCATTGCCCATTTATCAAAGGCCTACAGTGTAATTTGTGGCGCAAGTGGCATTTCATCACGTCGTGATGGTTTCCTCGTTCTTTGACACTTATCACAATTGCGACAGTATTTCCTTGTATCCATATGTATCGTTGGCCACCAGAATCCAGCTTGCAAAATCTTGTGCACTATTTCTTTCCCAGCATAGTGTGCTCTTGACACACCCGCATGCGCTTCAACCATTACCCATTGTCTTTCATGATCAAATACGCATCTTCGCAGTATTTCATCCGGTCCCAACTTATAGAGTTGTCCCACGATTAGCGTGTAGTCTGAGGCCTTCACAACTAGCTATTTCTTTTGCCATGTCGAATAATCTTCAGGTGCATACCATGTGTTTAGTAAGTGTATAATAGCATCGAATTCTTTATCAATAGCATCTATAGCAAATAGTTGCGCATCTGGTAAATTGTCCTCTAGGATGGTGGGTTCCCCCCCATTTTCAATTCACGATAAGTGGTCAGGCCCAACATTTAGTCGTCCTCGCTTCACAATGACTTCAAAGTCAAATTCTTGGAATAGGAGGAGCCACCGGCAGATTCCCCCCCCCCAACATTGGCTTATTGACCAGGTACTTTAGCGCAGAGTGGTCAATGAACATTTTGAAGTGTCCACCCAATAGTTAATGTCTAAATTTTTGTAGCACATAGACCATTGCAAGCCCTTCTCTTTCAGTTGTGGTATAATTTTTCTCTATCGTTGATAGTTTCCTACTTGCAAATGTGATCGGGTGGTCAATTGCGCCATCTCCTGCTTGGGTTAAAACTATACCAAGCGCAATCGATGATGCATCAACATGTACATGGAATTATTTTTTCCAATCTGGAAATATTAATATTGGTGTAGTAGCCATTTTACCCTTCAGGTTATCCAGGCTCTCTTGGCAATTTTCATTCCACTCGAACTTGGCATCTTTTTTTAGTAGCTTCTCCATTGGGGCAGTTATCTCTACATAGCCTCTTATGAATTTCCGATAATACCATGTATGTCCCAATGTGGACTTGAGTTGCATGACTAATGTAGGCTGAGGCAAGTCCAAGATAATTGCTACCTTCATGGGGTCGACCAAGATCCCATCGTGACATACTACATGGCCCATTAGTACACCAAATGGTGCACAAAATATACATTTTCTCAAGTTCAACGCAATTTGATGCTGGCGACACCTTTCCAGCATCATGCACAAATTTTCAATATGGTCTCTTACCAATCCAAAGACCGTCCAGTCATCAAAGTATACTTCAAGAAACTTATGAATGAAATATTTGAAAGCAAATACGACTATTATAGAAAAATTAGCAAGGGTGTTTTTAAGGCCAAAGGGAATTACTGTGTATTGGTAGCATCCCCATTCTGTTACAAAGGTTGTCTTGTGTCGATCTTCTTGTGCAATTCAGACCTGATGGTATCCTGAGAACCCGTCTGTGAATGAGTACATTTCTTATCCACCAACACTTTCCAAAACCTCATCCGTGAATGGTGTAGGGAATGGATCATGCAAGTAGGCATCATTTAGTATCCTCAGGTTGAGACAGATTCTAACTTCACCTGTCGCCTTCTTGTCCTGGACGACTATGGGGCTTATCCATTCTGACTCTTCAACTGGTTCAATAATTCTTGCCTCCAACATGCAATCTAGTTATGCTTTTACTTTCTCCTTATAACATGGGTTTAATCTGTATGGTCGTTGTTTCACTGTTCTTGCATCAGGTTTGAGTGGAATTTTCATTTCACCTAAATCCCCTACTATCCCCTTCATTTCCCTGAATTTTGTCGGGAATAGGTCCTAAAATTCATGTAATAGATCGGTGATTTTGGCTTTTGTTTCTTCATCCTAGTAGTCTCCAATGTTGGCAAATTTCAGATTGTCCTTCGATCCAATGTTAACATTTTTAATCTTTAGTGGCTTAACAAACTGCTCACTGGAAATGTCGCTTCCTTCTACCACGCGTGATCCTTTCGATTCTAGAATATTGATGTTGGTCAGATCATTGGTGGAGCATGTGGAGGTCATCTTTCTAGGATGGCGACAGCTTAGAAAATCCTTCGCGCTGGGTATTTTTGGCCCTCAATCTTCAAATATTGTCATGAGGCGGTTAAGAAATTCCCACCATGTCAACACTTTTATCCTAAAAAGTGCACCCACCCTACTCTGTTACACCCTGTCAATGTTGTTGGCCCTTTTGCCAAATGGGGTATTGATTTCATGCATTATAAGCCTACCTCAGCCGAGGGGAATGGTTACATCATCCTAGTCGTTGATTACTTTACAAAATGGGCTGAGGAAATGCCTACATATGCAGAGGATGGAAAGACTCCCGCCCTCTTTTTGTTTAATCATGTGATAGCTAGGTTTGGAGTTTCGCAAGCCATAGTCACTGACCATGGATCTCATTTCCACAATCAGATGATGGCTGAGTTGAGTGCTAAGTTGGGTTTTCACCATGAAAACTTGACTTTGTATTATCCGCAAGCTAATGGTCAGGTTGAGGCCATTAACAAAGTTTTGAAAACTATGTTGCGAAGGATGGTTGGAGATCATAAATCCAACTGGCATTTGACTCTCTTTTCTACACTGTGGGCTTATAGGACTTTAGTTAAAACAACAACTGGTTTCACACCTTTTTAGTTGGTTTATGGACTAAAAGTTGTCCTTCCTATCAAATGTCAAATCCCGTCACTCAAAATTGCAGTAGAACTTCTCCCGAACACTTCTACCGAAGAAGAACAATTTTTGTACTTTACAAACCTTGATGAAAATATAAGAGATGTTGCCTTGGCTAACGAGGCACACAAAAAATGCCTTAAGGCTCAATACGATAAGTCTGTTCAACCTCGTGTCTTTAACGAATGTGACATGGTTCTGACTTACGATCAAAGACATGACAAGCTAGGGAAGGGGAAGTTTGAATCTATGTGGTACGATCCCTTTATCATCAATAAAGGTTTAGAGAAAGGGGCCTACGAGCTTGTAACTATTATGGGATACCTTTCGGGAAACCTCACAATGGGTTGTACCTGAAAAGGTACTATGCTTGAAGTCATTTCTGTGTGGTACCTTGTATATATCTATTGCTTGACTTTTTGGTGTGTTTTTTGCATTTCAATATGGTTTTGAGTTTCATTGTCAGTATTGTTTATACCATGTTTTGGTTATGCAGATCATATGGCTTTTATGGTTTTGCTTATGGTGCTTGTCGTCATACTTTGAACCTTTCTTCAGTTGCTTGGGTTTTGTATTCCCCGGCACATTACTTAGTCAGTTTAGGAGGGGTTTGTATTGGTCCAGCTACCAATAACATCGTTGATTATCAAGCAGTGATAGGCTTGTTGACCGAGGTTGCATCTCAGGACATTCATGACTTGGTAGTATTCATGGACTCACGGCTAGTGGTTTGTCATTTAAACCATGTTTATACTATCAGAATCCCTACACTTCTCCATCTTTTTGAAGAGTGCATCTGTTAGAAAGGTCATTTGAATCAATCACTTATAGGCACATTCCTAGGTCTTATAACACGGTTGCTGACTCATTGGCAAACTACATTTTGGATTGGTACATTGCCCATACATAACTTTTATAAAATGAAACATGGTTCATTGTAAAATAAAATAAACAGTAAAAGACACATAAAAACTCTTGTAAATTTCGTTTTCCATTTGAACACATAGAAACACCGTAAATAAGTCTATATATATATATATATATATATATATATATATATAAGGTGTTTTAGAAAATATGGTGACGAGACCCCGACTGAAGCACCATGGCTTTCAGATATACAAAAATGGCCAAAATCGTGAAGCTAGCTAGCTTTCAGTGTATACATCATGTGGAACGTCTAGTGGTGCTCATGATAGCCCTTGCTACCTTCCGTAGTAGGCGGCTGAATCGACCTGACACTCCAATTGTGTGTCTCGGATACCTCATAGGGAGGTCGTCAATAGAAGCATCTGGAATGCCCGGAGTTAACCAGTTGAGGTTGTCCTCTAACTCAGTTAACTCATCATCCCCTCTATGAAAAAAGCAGGCACCCACTCGCCTATCAATAGAGGAAGATCCCCCAGGTCGTGCATCTCCAACATCTGCATGAAAACATTAAGTCTCATCATCATTCATAAAAAATATAAAACACAAAACATGCAAAAAATAATCAAAGTCTTGAGTAGTTTTCTTACCGATATCACCCCATTGGGCACCTATAGGTAAAGGTATATTAGGGTCCCCCCTAAAGTCAATGCCTGTGTACACATAGTCCTCCACCCTAAGAAGTTGGTCATCCAACCAATGGAAGAACTCACTCCCATCTTTGACCTTGGCCCCACTGCCACCGGTGCGAGCCGTGATCTCTACCCACCGCAACATGCGAGGGTCTCATGCTCTCAACTCTGTAAAGGTCACATGAGGTCTCAAAAGGGGAACCTTCTTGAAGAAGAAGGTTACCAAGATAGTCCCATAGCCATACTATTTTAACTCTCCTTGCCGACACTTAGTCAGCTGATCCTTGAAAACACTCAATAGAGCCTCAACCTAGTTGTATACCGTGGGCACCATAACTTCCAAAGCATAAATCATATGGGATCGGGAAGCCTGGTGAGGCCCTTGGCTCCCTGCAACCCTCTGCATGGTAAAAAGCACCATCTAGAGAGGCAAATCCATCACCTCCATGATGGGAATCTTTTTCCCAGACATCTGAGTGCCTGGAAAACAATGGCAATCTATCAATTCTTGTGTCGTGATGTCTCCTCCCCGAGGACCCGTCAGTGAGATATGATCACCTCGCCTGGATAGTCCGGTAAGGAAGTATATATCTTCTACCTCCACTGTAAGAATGTGAGCACCCACCTCAAAGTATTGTTGCTCAGGATTCCACAGCCTCAAAATGTACTCTAGCAGTCTCACATGAGACTTCATACTCAAGACATGGAAAAACTTTAGGAGCCCACAGCCCTGTAACATAGCTATAGAAGCGGCATTTGCCCCAGCTCTAGCATCATCATCCTTGTGTTTTCTTTCTTTCCACACTACCATTTTGACTGAGATGACTTCCAAAAACCAAAATTGGAGTATTAGAACAAATAATCAACCTTTAAAAATACTTCAAAAGCCCTAATTTGGCCTCACCGTTCATCTCTTGGGTGCACTTTGTGGCACCGCTTCTATCTCCTTAAGACAGGACGGTGCCACTGTTTGTTTAGGCATTAAAAGCGTGGTTTTCCATAGGCACCGCCTTTCTCGCAAAGCGAAAGTGCATTACCTGGGATACGATTTTTACCCTTGGTTAAAAACCCCCAAAACTCCATGAAATGTGCTTGAAAAGAAAAAAACTCAACCATGAAAATGTTGCGAAGGATTGTAGCTCTTACCTGGAATAGACGGATCGAAAATCAGACAGGTAACGACTCTGGAATCTTCGCCATAAATCTGCACAGACATGCTCCAAGTAGCTCTCCAAACCTCGTAAATAGTAAAATGAAATGTTTTTACTATTCCTTTGGCTTTTATATGAGATATTTTAGGGTTTTATGGCATTATTCTAATATTTTTAATTATTTTATTAAAAATGCCCTTTTCTATAGTCATGAAAAGTCAATTTTAATACTTTTTGGAAAGCTAATAGTCTTTCAAAGGGTTTTTGCAAGGATGAAAATAAAACAGTATTGACTATGTGTAAGTTTGTTTTTTACTTTTTCATACTTCCATAAAATGGAAAAAGTCGTCGAGCGCTAATTTTGACATTTTGGTCGTGATCTATAAACCTAGTACCAAAGTTTTGAGTCATTTTTTGCTTCTTTTCGGGCTCATTAAACTCTCTCATCGTGAAAATAAACCCTAATGGAGTCTTCTTTAAACTCTTTTTGGACTCCTTAAAATGTGAAAAGATTGTCGAGTGAACTTGTCTTCTTCACGCTCGTAAAATTAATTGAAGAGTCGTCTTTCCGATGGTAGTTTACCCCTTTTCGGTTCGAATTGACTAGTTACGGAAAAGGAGCGCTCCAACCAATCATGACTAGAAGAGTTCTCTCGGGTATGATTTTATACTTTTTCAGGCCCTAGAGACTAAATTGTACGAAAAAAGGACCCCATGGAGTCTTCTTTTGTTTTAACTTTCAGGTTCATACTCTCTAAACATGAACGATACCGAGTTAACTTTCAATGGACTCATTAAACTAAACACTAAGAGACCTTCTTTTGGGAACAAATCCCTCATTTCTCAGGTTCGTGAAACATATTAGAATGGACTTATCTTAGGATAAGCTACAACGAGTGTTTGTTACCCTCTTTGGACTCATCAAAACGAAAAGAGACACTCATCAATCATGATGGGAAAATTAAGGGAAGGGAACTGTTTCATTTTGCAAATAAATGGCAATTAGTAGTCACCTTTGAACATGGCACTTGTTTGCATTCTATTCAGTCAATTGGGTATTCATCTTACTCCCAAGTTGATCTACTTTCATGACTTATATCACTCCTTTGAGTTTTCAAAGAATGCATCGTTTACCGTCGCATTATGTTTTGGTATCCGCCTGGTCGAGTCAATGCTTCCAAGTCTTCGATCATGCCTCCTGATGTTCAAAGGGAAGTCAAATTGACAGTTTACCTCTGCAGTCAAAACAACCTTTGTGTCGGTACCTTTTGATTCAATCCTATGGTTACATCATACTCAAAATTCCAGAACTTTGTTATGAGTTTCGTGTCGTCGATGTGGGATTCATCATGGCCCTCCTTCGACGAGACTATTCCTGTTGACAGCAAATCATCATCCAGGAATTAGTCTTAGAAACAAAAAGATAGTACCTTGAGATCTGTATGCATCAATGACATATTCTCTCACTATCGACATAGGTTCACATCATTGACCTTTGATCGAAAGATTCAATAGAGTGTTCGACATCAAATCATCTATTCACGCTCAGGAGATTGTACTAGGGTACCTTGGGAATAATTGACATCAATGGTGATTTCCCTCACACTTGTTAACATTTCTCATCATTGACCGGTAATCAAGTGGTTTCTACCATGTTTGACATCAAAACATTGTAATCACATGGATAGAATCGTACTTTGTGGAAGACGAGATGAAGACCCTGGGTACTTATTAAGTGCTTATTGTTTTTCCTAGGTTGCGATGGAGTATTTTGTATAAGTCCTAGCATGGATCCACACTTGTATGGTTGTGGTCGTGCTCAAATTTGCGTCCATTTGACATAGATCTACATTATATGTTTGGTAGCTATGTCCAAGTTTGAGTCTTCTTCACATGGATCTACGCTGTATTATAGTAGCCATGTTTATTCATCTCTCTCATGGATCTGCCTTGTATTGGTCTACAGCCATAATGAGGAGACATTTCGATATGAGTCAAAAGTTTTTATGTATTGCAAAAGCCTGGTTGATGATGATCTTCGATCAAGCGATTTCTTGCCTTGAAGTGATAACTTGCTCTTTCAAAGCTCTCACATATTGTATTCCTCTAGCCTCATGCTTTGGGGGGCATTCTGTTACACATAAATCTCATCACCATCATGTGTTGAGACCTAAAACATCAGACATTGCCCTCAATTCCAAAAATGTGAAGTTGGACATTGACCCAAACTCTTATTTTCCATGTTTGAGTCCACCATCGCCTTTGCCTTCAATGCAAAAAGCGTTACCTTCTTCAATAACACCCATTATCTCTTGACAATGAGTAGTGCCACCGCTTATGCCCCTTGATCAAAGAGCGGTTCTGCCTTGGTAACGTTCTGTCTACATAGAGGAAAAGCAATGCTCGAGTTTAAAAGAGAAAAAGAGAAGATTCATGAAGCTTCTCAAATGAATACTTCGTGGAACCCTCATCTGTACTCTTGTGGACCACCTGGACTCAAGATCCCCCCTAGCAGGATCTCCATTCCACCTCATCCACCATTTGCTCAACCATCCCTATCCTCCCAAGGCCTATAAAACCTGGCTAATTCCCCATGGTTGAGAGGGGGAAAATTTATGTTGCTGCACTGAGGTTCTGTCCAAATATAGGGTGAGCATAGAAGGATCAAGTTGGAGCTTTTGAGAACAAGACATGGCATGTGAAGGATCATCACAACACTAAGGCCATGGTTGTAAGATTTATTCTTCATTTTTAATGCAAAGTTGGTTCCTTTCCCATAAAATTTATTATGTTCCAATCATTCATTTTACTATTGGATTCCTTAGTCACTAATATAGAACTATAGACTATGTTCTAGTACCTTTGATCTTGCTTGTTTATTTGATGTGTTTGTGCAGGTACATCCATGGAGATTCATCACCATAGGAGATAACTACATCACACTATAGAATAGCCAAAGGATTAATTTTAGATATCTACAAGCTTTAGTGGAAGTCTTCCATCCTTGTTATCACTCATTTGTTCTAGATCTGTACCATTCAGACCTAGAGAAACAACTATTGTCAGCAAGAGGTGCGATATTTCTAGCAACAGTAATAAAACAATGTAATACACACACAATGTTAATCATTGTTAGAGTTTATAGAGGTAACAATTGAGCTGGTAGACGATGTAGTGAAAAGTGCCGAAGTGAATTTGAGGTGATAGAAAATGCATAGAGGTGACAATACTCCAAGGAGTGCAAACAAAACTAGATATGTTAGCACTATTGGAATCAACCAAATGGATATAAGCCAAGATAAAGAGAGAATAATCATGAATGCACATTTTACTTTAAGAATATATACATATAAATACATTTGGAAGTGACCCTTGGTTTCATCTTCCAAGAGGTCTCTTGATTTCACTACGACTCTTCATATTCACCTATTGTGGATGGGAATAATGATAACGATAAATTTAAATTTTACCATAACCCTGAAGGATTAAGTATTGAAAATGAGGAATCTAAAACTTTTTTTGCTAAAACGTATATACTAGGAAAATAACATATACCAAGCATTACTAACTATTTATTTATATATCTTTATAAGCACAATAGTATATATTTAAATATATTTATAAGTGCAATAGTGTATATTCATCTTAACTAGAGATATTTTAAGTATCGAGAGACTTGCATATGTTTTCTCAATTTCTTAATAAATTCAACTCAACAATGTATAAACATCTTAACTCGAGATCCTTTTAGATGTGAGAGATTTGCATGTCATTTTTTAAATTTTTTTTCTAAGTAAGTGCTTTATATTAACTTTTATAAAAGAAAATACATTTACAAATACAAATACAGTCTTCCTAGCCTAGAGTACCAAGATTGGAAACTAGCCCAAGACCAAACAGAGTTCCAAAAAACGTATGCAGTTTCTTGCAAAAGAAAACTATAGTGCTACAAAAATTGAAAATAAGGCATGGGTGCTATACAAAGCATTTAACAGACTATAGAAATACTGATGAACCAAAAAGAGAGCAAAATAGAAAGACATGATGACCTACCTAAAGCATCTAGTAGTCTTTCTTGGCGTTGTTGTTCTCATGGCTATGCTTCAGTATAATAGGGGTAGTCTAGTCTGCAACAAATGGTATATCCATGGCCACCTCTTGCCATCGATGAGCAAGAAGAGAGCAGTTTAAGTGTAGATTCCAATTGTTCCATGTGATAATGAAGATCTACCACATCACCTTTCGTATCAGAGGAGGTGTTTGTTTTCCTGCTGGTGCAAATCTGTGTTTTTGTCCCAATCATATTGAGTTGTCGGCTTGTCACCTTCAGTTTCCATAACCACTCGGAGTGCACTGGGTTGGGTTTCCATTTTTCCATGTCGTGCTTACGTAGGATAGGTCTCCTCTGTTAAATTTGTGAACCATTGATCTATAGGAAAATATGAAAGTTGTAGGAAGGGAATTATGTAGTGGAATAATAAAAGAGAATGTACACTGAACAGGAAATTCAGGCCATAAATTTCAAATAAATTGAACAATAATTGCTCAGATAATCACAAAATTAACCTTCATTCATTAATCAATAATATAATGATTATACAATAAATAGAATTTGAATTCCATGGATATGATTCGAATCTACCAACTCAAGATGACTGAATAACTAACTCGGTGTGTTTAAATCACTGTTGGAACTCATTAGTCTAACTCTGGATGTCTAAATCAGTGTCTAATCAGTTAACTGATGAGGTAAGTGGGAAAAAGGCGCCACTCTCTCTTCATGCATGCAAAACTAGCACTAGGCTAACTGAAAGTAATCTAACTGATTGTAACATGAATTTAACTCATCATAACTGCTTACCTACCATGACCAATTGATGGAGGTTGGTGGTGGAGTGGGCTCTTATAATGTAGGGATTGCTCCCAGAGGCACATAAACTCATGCATGCACATGCAGTAAGTGGCAGATAACCTCTAGGTGTGTCCCCCACACTCTAGTACAATAATAATTACCCCCTAAGTTAGGCAAAATGACCAAATAGACTATATTGTACAAAGGAGGATTAATTAATCCTAACACCCCCCTTAATCCTAACTTTGGACAACTTGGGTCCTGGAAACTAGACCAAAAGCCACCCATACAATCTAAATGAAATAAAATATTGCTTAATAAACTAAGGAAAATGGGAAAAACTCATGGGAAATGCCCCCCCCCCCCACTTAAAATAAGCAGGAATCGGGAAACAAGCTATACTTAAGAGAAAAAAATTATCTTTGAGCAAAAACTTGTGAAAAAATTGCTGCAATCTGCAACACCGTGGAGCAGTAATGCAGTATCTTGGTTCTTTTGTGCATCAACATCCTGAGACTATGCATGTGAACCTCTCAATTTTATTCTGATCTGATGAATGTTGCTTTTGTTTCTTCTTTCTAAAGGAGGGATGGAATGGTCAATTTTGTTCTTTAGTGGGCCAAATTGTGGATCATTCACTATCATCAAGTAGCATTTTCCTGGAAGTTTGTTGCACCACTCTGTGGATAGAGAAGCTGTGTGAGAGAGTGAAACATGTTCATTATGATACTGGGACCGTGTTCTTCTTTTGTCATCTGGATTCCCAAGACCATTCCCAGCTGCTTCAATGAGCTTTTGGGCCCATTTAGGCTTAGGCCATTGATTTGGAATGGGAGCTAGATTTGGATATAGATTCCCATGAGGTACAACCTCGATATAAAGATCATGTTGATCTTGTTCCTCATCATATGAATCTTAAACATGAGACAATATATCATTATCAAATGGAAATGGAAGAGTGTTTATACTTCCGTATGCTTCGGATTGTGGTGGATCATGCAACTGATCTTCTTCAAATTGAACAGTGCGCTCTATGAAGCACTTCCTAGTTGCTAGTTCCATCAATTTATATGCATTTGCATCCTCACCATAATCCAAAAGTATGCATTCACTACTCTGGGCTTCATAGGCCTTTCTCTTGTCCATAGGAATTTTGGCCTAAGCTTTGGAACCAAAAACTCTCAAGTGCGAGACATCATGCTTATTCCCCAATAGTGCTTCAAAAGGAGTGGCCCCGATCATTGATTTGTGAGGCACCCTGTTCTGAATGTATGAAGCATAGCTTACAACCTCACCCATATAGAAGGAGGAAGATTCTTTGCTTTGAGAAGACATGTTTCCATCTTCTTCAATGATCTATTTTTCCTCTCATCCACACCATTATACTCTAGTGTGTAGGGAACTGAGTGTTCCATTTGAATCCCTTCCGATTCACATAACTATTGAAATTCTCTTTTAATGTACTCACCTCCATTATCATATCTAATGGAATTTATATTCTTTCCGAAGCTATTCTCTACCAAGGATTTAAAAACTTCGAAAGTTTTGAATACCTCAGATTTCTGCTTCATAAAATATACCCAGCAAAAGTTTGAACAATCATTAATAAAAGTAAGGAAATACCTAGATCCATAGATTGATGTTGTAGGCAATGGTCCTAATACATCACTGCGTATTAGATCAAGTGTAGAGGTAGCTCTAGTTGCTTTCCCAACTTCATATTTCTTCTTCGGATGCTTACCTACCAAGCAACTGAGACATACTCCATCTGATGTTTTGATGAGTGGAAAGCCCTCAACAGTTTTGTCATTACGAAGTTGTAGGAGATATTTGAAATTGAGATGTCCAAATATCTCATGCCACAACTTGCTTGTGTTATTGGCATGAGTCATTAAAGTCGTCGGATGTGAAGTAGGCAAGTAATGGGAGAACTCATATGCCTTGGAGGCATGATTAGTAAACCCTTTCTCTATGAGATTTCCAGTAGATGATTCGGTGATCTCTACTATGTCATAATCGAATGTAACTCTCTTGGGAGAGACTGTATGAGTCATCTGACAAACATACAACAAATTTGCTGCAAGAGAGGGAACATAGAGTACATTCTTGAACTCTCCATGCTGGATGTTAATAGAACCTCTCCCAACAATTGCAATTTGAGAGTCATCTCCCATATGAATGTTAGGTCCTCCTGAGAGATTCAAAGTGGTTAAGGATTCCCTGGAGGCAACCATGTGGTTGGATGCTCCAGAATCTATCAAATAAGCCTCGACTAAGTGAGGCCCGCCTTTAAGGCATGTCACCTTTCATGATCTTCTGTTGGTTGTCCAGCATCAGACTTCTTTGCTCCTTGTTGAAGGGAAATATTGTTAGGTTCAAGGAGTGTTGACAACTGGTCTATGGTCTTCTTCATGCACTGGCTCTCTAGATGAAAGCCTCTCATACAATAGGGACACTTAGTCTTCTCAAATTTCTTCTTTTTCTTGGAACCCGAGGCTCCACCAGAAGATTGTTGATTCTCCTTTGGCTTCAAATCAGTGTTTTTGGTCTCCTTTCCTTTGTGCTTCCATATTTCTTGTGCATTGTTTGAGTTTGCTAATAAGAGTGCTTGATTCTTGGAGGTTTGAATCACTCCCATTTGAACCAATTTGTCTTGCTCTTGTATCAAGGACTCAACAAAAGCATTTAGAGAAGACATCTTCCAATTAGGAATAGAAGTTACTCAGGAATGGAATGTAGAGACAAAGCCTAAGAACTATGAGCCAAGCTTGCTCAGCATTGACAACACAAGTTGCTCATCTTTCCTCTCTAATCCACATTGTTTACATTGCAGTACTAGTGCTTTGTACTTTGTAAAGAATTGTTGAATAACCTCGAAACTATTGGGATGCAGTGCAATGAGCTCATTCTCTAGAATATGCCCTCAGAGCTCATCTTGTTTTCCAAACAAAGATTCAAGCTTTTCTCAAGCTTCCTTCAGAGTCCTTAATCCCTCAAGGTGGAACAAAAGATCCTGGGAGATTTGAATGCACATGGAGCCGAAGGCTTCATCAAGCCGATTCAAAAACTTGTTCTTCTCAATACACTATTGGGGCTCAACTTCTCTACCCATTGTCATCCTAAACATGCCTTTTTTGTGCAATGCTACCTGCATATCTACCCTCCAATAAATGTAATTGAAGGGTGTAAGGATTCTAGGTACGAGAGCTGAAAAATTCTCCATCTTTCTGTATGCTGATCAATCAATTATTCAAGAAGCTACATAGATACTTACAAAGAACACTGCAAAACTAATTCAATTTGCAATCATATGTCATTACAAGCCTTTCCACCTCAACACATGCACTTTCTTAGAGTCCGTCACACCTGTAGAGACTTCTCTGGATAGAATCCAGAGTTAGCAAGGCAAAGATTGCAAGAATTATGTGGAAACTCAATTGCTTATGGTGCATAATGGAGATTGGACAAGATTTGCTGCTAGCCTGAACAAGGCTTTGATACCATGTTAAATTTGTGAACCATTGATCTATAGGCAAATATGAAAGTTGTGGGAAGGGAATTATGTAGTGGAATAATCAAATAGATGTACACTGAATAGGAAATTCATGCCACAAATTTTAGAAAAATCGGACAAAAATTGCTCAGATAATCACAACATTAATCTTCATTAATTAATTAATAATTATATGAATACCATGGATAGTGTTGGCCTGGGAAAGGAGCACAAGGAAGAAGGGCACGCACAAGAAAAGAAGGTGTGCCATGCGCACAACTAAAACAAAGGAAGATTGAGAAGGAAGCAAAGGACCCTCACAGACATAATGGAAATGTGCACGGCAAAGGAAAGACAAGCGCGGGAGCGCGCAAGTGCTAAATGACTGGAAAGCGACAGGTGCAGAATCCAGGTTATGGCCATTTTGAGGCAGCGTAAGCCTGCAGCTATGCACGTATGAGGGGATATTTTTAAGTCAGGCAAGTAGTGCCTCATGTCAAGTCATAATCACCGCAGTTGTAGCTTGAGGGGTGGTTGATGTGACAATTAACCGACTGCCTGTATGCAGTCTACCCTGCGTGGTCATGTAAAATAGTATAAATAGGAGGGATTCAATAGTTAGATGTTTGGTGATTGTTGGTCATCATTACGTTAGGTTAAGAATTTTCAATAGTTTTTGGGAAGTGTTAATAGAAGAGAGATCTTTGAGTAGTAGAGTAGCCAGGAGCCTGTAGGATGCAGCCCGAGTTAGTGCAATAGAAGAGTAGCTCTGCTAGAGAGGTTGATTCCGGCTGAGTGCGGATCTGTAGAAGGTAGTTGTAGATTAGGAGAAATAAGACAGGGAGCATGAGAACTAGAAGTTTGAGCCATAAAGATCTATCCTAAGATCAGTCTGTAGCCCGTAGACTGCAAGGTGTTATACCCTTTTCTCATGCCAGATGAAGAGCACCTTGGTGGTTTTTCCCAGATGGGTTTCCACATTATCTATTGTGTTTGAATGGATGATTGATGTGGTGAATGCTTATGTGAATGGTTGTATTTACTTTCTGTACAATGATGAATACTACTTAAATGTTTGATGTTATCCTGTAATCAGTAGACGAATGTAGGAAGGCGTCATTGGAATGTGCATGTATATATCGGCCTATGTTCTTCTGTCTTAACTTACGACTTGAGTCATAGGTTTGTTGGTATGAGTCAGTTGCGCCGCACCAGTTGTGCCAGTTGCGAGGGGAAAAGCAAGGACAAGTTGCACGCAATGACATGTATTTATGTTCGATAGTGCAAGACTGACTCCTCTGTCCAGCCATCCTGTTGCCTTCATTGAGCTCCTTGGCTGTGAGCCAAGGGACTATAATCCCTCGACAATCGTGGAAACATGGTTCCGGTGGTTACCCATCGAAGAGATATCTCGGGTGAGACTTTTCCTGCTTCGCAGGTGTGGCCAACGGGGATTGCTCTGTCGGGCTGGTATCTCAGGTATTTGTTGGGTTGACAGGCTGCGCAGAACCTAAGTCGCGCGAGTTAGGAAAAGTGGCCAACAAATGGTTTCGTTGCACTGCAGGCCAAGTAAAAGATATGCCTAAAAGATTCCAAAAGATATTTGAACAATAGACTACGAACAAGAGTACAAATAATGTTAGTAAGCTCAAACCATTCCTGTAAAGTTGTTTGGCGCTAATTGAGGACAAGGATGCACTTGCAGAGTTGAGAGAACTTATCGAAACGCTTCCACGGAAAGACCCGCTAGTAAGGAAGGTTATAGTGTCAAGACAAAGTTCAAAATGGGATGTGAGTTCAGGATGTCAGCACAAATCGGTAATTACAACATGGACTATATCATCCTTGACCTGGGATCCGATGTTAACATTCTAACCCACCAAACATGGGAAATAATGGGCAAGCCACCCCTAGAATGGTCCCCAATTCAATTGAGACTTGCTAATCAGGCAAAAATCCTGCATGTTGGTAGACTAAGCCAGGTCCAAGTGGATATTGAAGGATTGCAGACTTTGAGGTTATCAATATAGTAGATGATACTAACCCATATCCCGCGCTGCTGGGAATTGATTTAGCAATGGAAAATCAAACTATTATAAACTTCAAAAGAAGGACCCTATCATTTGAGGATGATGAGATGAGGGTGGTTGCACCCCTCGACCCATTAGAAGGACAGAGATACGTTGAGCCGGTGTTCAACGAAGGGCAAGGTGATTGCCTCGACAATATCTATAATGTCATTACCCTTAAGGAGGACTACATCAATCCTATTGCGGATGGTAACCTGAGCTGGAGATGTTTGAGTTCATGTACATTGGACTCAGGGAGGCACTTGAGAACTGGCAGAACAAATTACATGAAGTGTCCACGAGGACATGTGCCAGGATAACTAAGTCTGTCCAGTGAGTGGGAACTCAATCGCGGTCGCTGCCCACATATGAAGGACTTCGTAACTTGGCAACATTCTTAATTGAGTTTGAGGAATTGGTAACAAAACCGCAATGACTATCTGCGCCGGACTTTGCGCTAAAAGCTACACCCGCGCGGTGGTGGGGTATGTACAAAAGCTCAATAACTGAATGGTTGCAGTGTAGACGACTACTAGAAGTACAGTTCAGAGATGATGTCGCAACTGTGGCACAAAGGTATACTGGGTTATCGGACCCTGTTGAACACTTGGAGCAGTGTTCCACAACGATCTCAAACTACCCACGCTAGGAATGGGTCCACCACTTCATCCATACTCTTGAGATGGCACCCAAAGGATGGTATGCATCTATGGAGCTGCGCCAAGAAATAAGAGAATGGGAAAAGGTTGCATAGAATTTCACATACACTTTCCAGTTCGTAGACGAGCAACCAACAGTTGACATCGTGTTGAAGGCTATTAAGGAGAAGACATTCACGGAGATCCCGCTGGAGGTTGCGTATTCCCAACCCTACATTTCACACTCCCGCCAGTGCTGTGAGACAGTTCAGCACTGGATGGCATGCTATAACCTCTTCGGAGACCCAGCAGATGATCCAACTAACACTAATATTCCAGAGTCGAAAGGATCGTGTGAAGTAGAAGGAAGCGACATTTCCAATGAACAGTTCATAAAACCGCTAAAGATCAGAAAGTTAACATTGGATCAGAGGACAACCCGAAATTCGCTAACATTGGAGACTATTGGGACGAAGAGACAGTAGCCAAAATCACTTATCTATTACATGAGTTCCAAGACCTATTCCCGACAAACTTCAAGGAAATGAAGGGGATAGTAGGCGATTTGGGCGAAATGAAAATTCCGCTTAAGCCTGACGCAAGATCGATAAAACAGCGCCCCTACAGACTAAATCCATGCTATAAAGAAAAAGTGAAAGTAGAACTCGAGTGCATGCTGGAAGCAGGAATCACTGAACTTGTTGAAGAGTTAGAGTGGATAAGCCCTATAGTGATCCGGGACAAAAAGGCGACAAGCGAGGTCAGAATCTGTGTCGACCTTAGGAAGCTAAACGATGCCTGCTTACACGATCCATTCCCAACACCCTTTACAGATGAAGTCTTGGAAAGTGTTGGCAGACAAGAAATGTACTCATTCACAGACGGATTCTTAGGCTACCATTAAGTCAAAATTGCACAAGAGGACAGCCACAAAACAACCTTTGTAACAGAATGGGGATGCTACCAATACACGGTAATGCCCTTTAGCCTTAAAAACACCCCTGCTATTTTTTCTAGAATAGTAGTTTCTGCTTTTAAAGATTTCATTCATAAGTTTATGGAAGTATATTTTGATGACTGGACGGTCTTTGGTCTGGTAAGAGACCATATTGAGAATCTACGCATGATGTTGGAAAGGTGTGGCTAGTATCAAATTGCGCTAGATTTGAGAAAAATGTATATTTTGTGCACCATTTGGTGTACTGCTGGGCCATGTTTTATGCCGCGACGGGATCTTGGTCGATCCCGCGAAGGTGGCAATTATTCTGGACTTGCCTCTGCCTAGATCGGTCACAAAACTCAGATCCACACTGGGACATACTGGATATTATCGAAAATTTATCAGAGGATACACAGAGATAACCGCCCCAATGGAGAAACTGTTGAAAAAGGATGCCAAATTTGAGTGGAACAAAGATTGTCAGGAGAGTTTGGATAAGCTGAAGAACAAAATGGCTACCGTGCCAATATTAATATTCCCAGATTGGAAAAAGGAGTTCCATGTGCATTTGATGCATCATCAATTGCGTTGGGTATAGTATTAACCCAACCAGGAGAGGGCGCAATTGATCACCCAATTGCATTTGCAAGCAGGAAACTATCAATGGTAGAAAACTACACCACAACTGAAAGAGAAGGGCTTGCCATGGTCTATGCGCTACAAAAGTTCAGACACTATCTATTGGGTGGACACTTCAAAATGTTCACTGATCATTCTGCCCTGAAGTACCTGGTCAATAAGACAGTGTTGGGGGGGAAGATCTGTCGGTGGCTCCTCCTATTTCAAGAATTTGACTTTGAAGTCTTTGTGAAGCCAGGCCGACTAAATGTTGAGCCTGACCACTTGTTGCGCATTGAAAGTGGGGAGGAACCCACTAGTATAGAGGATATTCTACTAGATGCGCAGTTGTTTGCTATCGATGTTGTCGATAAAGAATTTGATGTTATTATACACTTATTGAATACATGCTATGCACTTGAAGGTTATTCGACATGGAAAAAGAAACAACTAGTTGTCAAAGCCTCAGAATACACGCTAATCACGGGACAACTGTATAAGTTAGGACCAGATGAAATACTGCGCAGAAGTGTCTTTGATCACGAAAGGCAATGGGTAATGGCTGAAGCGGATGCAGGTGTTTCAGGAGGACACTACGCCGGGAAAGCAACGGTGCGCAAGATTTTGCAAGTTGGACTTTGGTGGCCAATTGTACATGTGGATACAAGAAAATAGTGTCACGATTGTGATAAATGTCAAAGAACAAGGAAACCATCACGACGTGATGAAATGCCACTAACACCACAAATTACACTGCAGGCCTTTGATAAATGGGTAGTGGATTTTGTTGGCTCTATTAGTTCGCTAGGGAAACGAATTGGTGTGCGCTATATTATAACTGCTACATATTACTTGACAAGATGGGCAGAGGTGACACCTGTGAAAGATTACACCACCGCAACAGCAGCGAAGTTTCTTTTTGAAAATGTTGTCACAAGGTTTGGTTGCCCGAAGATCCTTATCAGCGACCAAGGTACGCATTTTGTAAATAAGCTAATTGTTGAATTGACTGCAGAATTCCAAATCCAACACAAGAAGACAATGCCATACCATCCTCAAGCAAATGGAACTGTGGAGGCCTTCAACAAGATACTAGAGAATGCTTTGACTAAGGTTTGTAATGTCCGCAGAGATGACTGGGACCATAAATTCTCAGCAATATTATGGGCTTACAGAACAACATGCAAACGACTGACTGGATACACCCCCTTCTGTTTAGTCTATGGACAAGAAGCAGTCGTTCCTATGGAGTACATTGTACCAAGCCTATGAATCGTTGCGCTAACAGAGATGACAGACACCGATGCTATAGAGGAAAGACTTGCGCAGTTGATTCAATTGGAGGAAGAATGCTTCATTGCGGGCTTCCATCAAAACGTAGAAAAGCAGCGACAAAAAGCATGGCATGACCGCCACATCAGGACAAAAGAGTTCAAGGTCGGCGGACTCGTTCTTATGTATGACAATAAGTTTCTTAAGCACCCAAGTAAGCTCAAAACACACTAGCTAGGTCAGTACATGGTTGCACACATTACTGAAGTAGGCACGGTAAAACTACATAAGTTGGATGGAATACCGATTGTAGGTATGATCAATGGCAGCTTATTAAAACCATACCACGAAGACTGCGGCACAACCCTGTGAGGCCGTGGCGTCGAAAAAAGGCTACCATGTAAAACTGCCAATGAACCAGCTAAGAGACAACTAACGGCGAGTTGCAGACAACTAGAAAATACCGGCGGACTCTTAAATGATCAAGAATTCCAAAAAGATTTGGCACTAGTGACAAAACATAAGCATTAATTTAGGAAGTTCGAGGAGAATGGCGAAGGGATTTTTGGTCCCATCCGCTGTATTACCCTTAACTACCCTAACAAGTCAATGAGGGAACCTAAGTGTGGGAGTAAAGCTGGCGAAGGATGAGCCCATGTGCTCTGTCAGATGGTCCATCATTGCAGCCAGTCACAGCTGGGGGGATCTGAGCACCTATAACAAGTAGTTACTTCTGACCATGTAACCATTACATTACCTTATAGAGCCAAGAAACTAGAGAGTTGAGCCGCTAAGTGAACCAGAACCCCGTTCCTAGAGCTGAAGCCCATGATTATTGAGCCATCTAGTAACAATGAAGAATCAACTGTTTCACCAGTGTTTCCCTGCTCGATAGTAGAGGTAATTTATGTCCATAAACCCAGTTGGCCTAGGAGAAATGTGAAGAAGACGTAGGTTAATCCCAAGGCACCGTCGAAACCACCACAGAGGCCACCACGTCCACCATCGGCAGGAGGCTAGCTGACGTAGGTACCTACATCCCGACCACCAGTACATCCGGCTGGAGCCCAAGTTTTTATAGCCAGAGCCCTATCGAGTGCAGACCTTCCCACTTCCACTGGCCCCGTAGAAAATATACCAAAGGCCCACAGAGACGACCTAGTTCCGCCACCACTATCACCTCCAGAGGTAGTGTGGACGGATGAAGAAAAGAACTTGCTCCCTCCGTATGTATCACCAAGGAAGCCAGGCGCCATAAGGGTGCCAGTGGACATACCAAAACTATTAGAAGAGCCCATTATTCCAGAGGGTGTTACATAGCCTCAGGATCCCATCACTACCAAACTCTAGGAATTGAAGTTTGAGGACTATGACACCAGGAAACAAGACATGTCCATAGATGAATTCATGGTCGTGAAACCCGGTGAACCGCCCAATGCAGACGTTGTTTCTGTAATGGAGTATGCGCGTGGATTGGACCAGTCAGGTATCTTAAACCTGTTCTTGATGCCCCATTTCGGCCGCTCTGGCTCGGTCGGAATGTATGTCAAGCAGTTGCTGGTATGTTTCCATGGCTGCTACCTTTGGCTTAACAAGCCGTATGAGGTAATGGTGGACCTGATCTCGACCATAACAGGTCTTCCATAGCAAGGACTGGACGTAGCTCTATACCTGCACAATGATGGAGAAAAACTCGTCAAGAACGACATGAAGACCAAGTACCAGCTTCTTCGTGGCGGAAAGGGCTTCCTCTTAAGCTCCATTGACGATAGTGCTGTAGCAAAAATCTTGTGTAGCAAGGTCTTGCGTAAGATGAGGCCTACCGAGTGCACCGCTGCAATAGTAGAGCTAGCATAAAAGTGTGCCCAAGGAGTGCACATTAACTGGTCCCAGTTCCTCCTTAATGAACTGATGGATGACGCGTGTGAAGCGCAGAAGCATCCCACGATGAGTTTTCACTTATCATGGATTTTAATTCTAATCTCATTTGCGGTATGGGACCCACCACCCGATTATCAACCCATGGATATCCCAATAGAGCTCCTTGGCATGCCATACCAAAACCTTTGGGACCACAAGGACAGTAAGCACAAGACCGATGCCAGACTTGCATTCTTTCTACAAGGAGAAAGGTTCAAGCAGATTGTGCGCAAGCAATATCGACTGAAACCTGTGACAGTGGCCAAGTATCCGTTCATTCACTTCCATGCAGGGTTGCACAATGTCATCATGCAACCACGTAATGACCCTAAGAAGCAGACACTCTCAACTTTCTTTATCCTCAGGGATGCAGATATCGAATGAGAGATCAAAGACTGGGCTAAGGAATGGTTTCACCAGTAGCAGGTTCCTGTAACGCAATAAGCGTCACAGGGGTGTCCACAAGAGAACCCACCGTAGGACTGCACCACTACCGATAACCAGGAGCATCAGGATGACTCCCAAGAAGAAGAATAAGAAGAACGAAACCCACCCAATACCAGCAAAGCAAACCCCCCTACTGAAGAGGAGGTGCGCATCGAAAGAAACATAAAGAGGAAAGATAAAGAGCCCATGGAGGAAGATGGAGAGGCCTTGGCCATCCTGCATAGGAAGAAGCAGAAGGCTAACCGATCCCAAGTAATGGGCATAACAGATGAGGATTTGACCCTTCTCAGTGAGGCAGTCGCCGAAGTAGCTGAGAAAAATTTGGGTAACCTCGCAAGCCAGCAAACCAACTAGACTGCTTCCATCACTACAAAAGTTAACCGGCTGGCCGAAACCATTGCAAAGGTGTGTTACACCATGTAGGCTGAAACCTACGGTGTAGACCCAGAAGACATTCTGGAAACACCAGTGGTACTCCCGTCCTTAAGAATAGAAATGCTCGAGCAGACATTTTCTACAGAAGAAGAAAAAAAAGAGGTAAGTGTCCATAGCTTGGACACATTGATTTTGGATTTCACTAAGCTAAAGTTGTCGAAGATATATTCCATTCAACATGCCGCGGCCACAGAAATCAAAATTCGGGAAAATGCGGTTGCATATCAAGCAGCCAAGGCAACCAAGAAAGCACATGATCATAAGCAAGTTATCAAGCGCTAGCAGAAAGACCTGGAAGCCCAAGCCCAAAAGCAAGCTTCATTGGAATGAGCTATAAAGGAGGTAGCTGCGCAACTTTCAGAAGAAGAGAAAGAAGTCAAGGCAGAACCTCTACACCAGTTGAGGTGGCTATCCAGATTGGCTACAGACCTAAAGAAACAAGTTCAGGAGATGAAAACCAACCAATAGTTGAGCACGCCTCCCAAAGTGCTGCAACAAAGGCAAGAATCGGCAAATCAAGTTGTTGCCCAGCCTAGGGAAGCCGAGAGCATCTGCGCAAAAGCAGTGGAAGCAATTGCTGCGACATGGGAACAACTCATTAACGATGAGACTACAGAACAGCTTGTCGAGCAAGTGTGACAAGTTGACCTACAGATATTGATAGTAAAGGCAACGATTAAGAAGCTGCTAACTAAGGAAAAAATCACCAAAGGCACTGAGCTCAAGTAGCTCCTAGACAAGGCAAGAGCTCTGCGCGACCAGGAAAGCATGCGCAACAAGGAGACGACCGAGCAATAGGATGAAGCCGAACGAGTGACAGGGTTAATTCATCCTATCCAGCAACGAATCCACGAATTCACTCTAGCACTGGCCACTACCTCATTGGAACACCCTAGCAACGACAGAGTGCAGGAGCTCGAGCAGCAGGCATATGAAGCTTGTCGGGAGATAGAATGGTTTACTCCCATTTTGGCCTAATTCCAACAGAAGGTTGGAAGTGCAGAACAATCTCTGCCCGAAGATGCAACCGAGCATGTGAACGAAGAAGAAAGAAATGAAGAGAAAATAGACAAAGAGGTTAAGGAAGACGAAGGTAGACAGGTGGATGAAGCGGAGCAAGAAGAACGCCATCAAGACGGCCCGCACCATGCATAGGAAAAACCTATGGACATAGACTTCTCAGAAAATGCTGAAGAAGAAATTGTATAACCTCAAGAACAAGGTGCGCAAGCCAGAAGGCAGTAATTTTTTTTTTTTTTGCAACAAGCTGCCGTGCAGAGCGTGCCTCCTCATATGTCCCTTGCTTAGTGGCTCGGGAGAAGCCACATGTGAGTGTTGGGGGCTTGTTGACCTGGGAAAAGAGCACAAGGAAGAAGCGCGCGTGCAATCAAAGAAGGTGCGTCAAACTGAAACAAAGGAAGATCGCATAGGAATCAAAGGACCCGCACAAACAGAATGGAGATGTGCATGGCAAAGGAAAGGCAAGCGCGGGAGCGCGCAAGTGCTAAACGACTGGAAAGCGACAGGTGCAGAATCCAGGTCATGGCCGTTTTGAGGCAGTGTAAGCCTACAGCTACGCACGTATGAGGGGATATTTGTAAGTCAGGCCGGTAGTGCCTCATGTCAAGTCATAATCACTGCAGTTGTAGCCTGAGGGGCGGCTGATGGTGACAGTTAACCGACTTCCTGTATGCAGTTGACCCTGCGTGGTCATGTAAAATAGTATAAATAGGAGGGATTCAATAGTTAGATGTTTGGTGATTGTTGGTCGTTATTACATTAGGTTAACCATTTTCAATAGATTTTGGGAAGGGTTAACAAAAGAGATATCTCTGAGTAGTAGAGTAGCCAGGAGCCTGCAGGATGCAGCCCGAGTTAGTGCAATAGAAGAGGAGCTCTGCTAGAGTGGTGCAGATGCTAGAGAGGTTGATTCCAACTGAGTGCAGATTTGTAGAAGGTAGCGGTATATTAAGAGAAATAAGACAGAGAGCATGAGAACTATAAGTTTGAGCCATAAAGACCTATCCTAAGATCAGTCTGTCTCCCGTAGACTGCAAGGTGCTATACCCTTTTCTCATGCCAGATGAAGAGCACCTTGGTGGAACGGGTTTCCACGTTATCTATTGTGTTTGAATGGATGATTGATGTGGTGAATGTTTATGTGAATGGTTGTTATTTACTTTCTGTACAATGATGAATACTGCTTAAATATATGATGTTATCTTGTAATCAGTAGACGAATGTAGGAAGGCGTCATTGGAATGTGGACGTATATATCGGCCTATGTGCTTCTGTCTTGAGTTACGACTTGCGTTGTAGGTCTGTTGGTATGAGTTAGCTACGCCGCACCAGTTACACCAGTTGCGAGGGGGAAAGCAAGGACAAGCTGCGCGCGATGACATGTATTTATGTTCGGTCGTGCAATACTGAGTCCTCTGTCCAACCATCCTGTTGCCTTCGTTCAGCTCCTTGGCTGCGAGCCAAGGGACTATAATCCCTTGACAATCACAGAAACATGGTTCCAGCGGTTACCCATCGAAGAGATATCTCGGGTGAGACTACGCCTGCTTCGCAGGTGTTGCCGACGGGGCTTGCTCTGTCAGGCCGGTATCTCAGGTATTTGTTGGGTTGACAGGTTGCGTAGAACCTAGGTCGCGCAAGTTAGGAAAAGTGGCCAATAGATAGAATTCGAATCTACTAGCTCAAGCTGACTGAATAACTAACTCAATGTGTCTAAATCATTGCTGGAACTCACTAATCTTACTCCAGATGTCTAAATTAGTCTACAATCAGTTCACTAATGAGGTAGGTGGGAAAAAGACGCCACTCTCCCTTCATGCATGCAAAACTGGAGCTAGGCTAACTGAAAGTGATCTAACTGATTGTAACATGAATTTAAGTCAACATAACTGCTTACCTAACACAACCAACTGATGGAGGTTGTTGGTGACACTAAGAGTGGGCTCCTATAATGTAGGTATTGCTCCCAAAGGCACATAAACTCATCCATGCACATGCAGTAAGTGGCAGATAATCTCTAGGTGTGTCCCCCACACTCTAGTACAGTAATAATTACCCCCTAAGTTAGGAAAAATGACCAAATAAACTATATTGGACAAAGGAGGATTAATTAATCCTAACATCCTCCCCAAAGTGAACGACTTTGGTCTATTCCACTCTAAACTCCCATTGAAAAACCACTTCAGCGCCATCATGCATAGTGTCGAGACTGGCATCGCGCAAGAGATTCATAGCAGGCTGTTGAGAGGGGCTTGCCCGCCTTGCCTCCTTCTCATTTTTGCCCATGAAGACCTCCGGGATAGGCTCTTCCTCTCCTGCAAATCCTTCCATATTCTCTTTATGAAATTCCATGTCCCTGCGATGCTTAGAGCCTTGTGGATAACGACCACTCTGAGAAGTCCAAGACCCCTTGCGCGATCTCCCTCGAATTCTTTGACAAGGCATCTTGGCGAAGTGGAAGAACAAAGCAAGTTGAGGAGCAATCGAAAGGTGGGCATTGAAATGCGTAAGGGGAAAGCCATCATGTCTGCCATTATGAATGTTGTTTGCACGTGTAGCCATTGAATGCTGAGAGACATCAACCTTCAAGTTTCTTGCACGTCCATTATTCCTTTGTCCTAACCTATCAGTTTTGTGAACCATATTCATTGAGCCAATGGTGGAGTGAGTCTCCGTTGTCTCAATTTTAAATGCCATCTCTTTAGAGAGTTGGGGGGAATTGAATTTCCCACATGTCCATCAACTCGGTCATGTTGTCAAGTAGCTGGGTTCTCAATTCAAGGTTACTCTGTCATCCACTAATGCGATGGCACCCCATCCAAGTGCTTTTCTTTTTTTAATTATTTTGAATATTCAATAAAATCAAAATTAAATACATCTATGCTCATAATATTTTAAATACAAAACTTTGCTTCAAAATATTGAAAAAACACTAAATAAGTAAAAGGTTTTATAATCATATGAACACAATATGCAAATTTTTTTTAATGCATGGATCACAAAAAAAATTATAATCTTTAAAATAATTTTGAGATACATATAAAGTGCATAATTTTTTAAATTAAATATATAATATGGTTAATATTAAAAATAAAGCTAAATTATATGTTATAAAGTTTTATCAATTTATCATTATTAGAATTTGGATAGGAAACTATTTGTTTTGAAGTTTTATAAATTTATCATTATTAGATTTTGGTTAGGTGATTTTCTCACAAGTACAATTTAAAAACATCATAATCACCAAGATGTCAACCTTGAAAAGCGATAATATGAATTGAGATTTTATATAAAATGCTAAACAAACATATTTAAACTTTTTCAATATATAAATAAATAAAATCGTATTTGCATGTGACTCCGACGCGCTGTCACCAAACTTGTACAAAGTTTGATATAAACTCTCCTTGAAACAGCGAAGAATCCCCACCATTGGGCCCTACCCTCAACTCCCTTTGTGGAGTGTTAGTTATTTACAACTCGATTGTGTGTATCCCATTGCGACTTGTATTTTTAAAACGATTCTGTTGCAAAACGGATTCTGAGCCTCCGCCACGGAACCCCAATATGATTTGAGTAAGCAGGTAATTGTTTTTTTCTTCATCTCATACCGGTTTGAGCTGTGGCTGGCACATGATCCCAACCATCGCGTGGTGTTTCCTAGGCAAAGACGATATTCTACATCAACAGTACCACATCAATCTCCAAATGTAAGGCAGTAGTATATCAGTTAGTTTGGTACTTTTAAAAGGAAAAAACAATTTGCTTTACAGATCACTTGCGGTCCAGAATGCCACTACAGGAAATTGGTATTAACTTTTCTCTGTGTAAGCTCCGGAGACCGTCTGTCTGTGGACTGTGGACAGGGACATGTATGTAAGTAGTATCTGAAACAAATTCTCTGATTCATAGCATAGCTCCTTCAGTTGTACAAAATTTTACTGTTGGAAGCCTTTGTATTATGTGCAATGCATTACCAAATTATTGAAGCTTGTCAGATCCAAATTACATGTTCCTTCATACATTGACAAAATAAAAAAACCTTGAGGGATCAAAGTGGGTATTGGTAGAAAATATCAGAGGGTGTGATGGAGAAGATGAGGCAATTTTCAAGACTGAAAACAGCGAGAAGAGGGCGAAGAGCCAGACCTGTAACTCTACTAGTCCTATTGTTTGGGACTGTCTTTTTCCTCTTCTTACTTCAATGGATATACTCCATCCCACCTCCCAAGTTCGGCCCGCAAACACCCCCATCATGCAGATATAGTAAAGAAGGATATGTTTTGAGCGAGAAGGCGATTTGTACAGAAACATGTGGAAGAGTGTGTTTCCCTCGTGTGCATGGTATCTGTTTTGGTCATTCTAAGGTCACAATCTGTGATGGGAAATCCCAATTTGATTCGGGGATGCCCAAGGAAATGCGTTTTCATATGGAGGAACCTAGAAAAAGGGTCCCTGTGAGAAGTGGGTTTTGCCCTAGATGGGATCCTGATAACCAAAAGCCGCTACAAGTTACAAACAATGAGGGAGAAGCAGGTATCCGGAAAAGAAAGCATGCTAGATGGATTCATGGATTGCAAATGGTAGCAGATCTCACTTTGATGCCTCATGGGAAAGCTGGACCCAACCCACATCATGAGTCTGAGAAGGTGATCCCTGCCATTCTCATGTCTCAGCTTTATTCCCTGAAAAATTCTACCTTTTACTGGTTTGCAGATCCCTATGATCCAACCTCCATCAGTATGTGGTCTAAGGGTCTGCTTAAGGTCTTTGCATCGGAGATGAAGGTGGAGTATCTTCGTCCCGTGGTTACAGATGAATTTCCGATCTGCTTTGAGGATGCTATAATCTTTTCTGGACTGACTAATGCTGCCTACATTCCTAATGAAGCTGCCCATGATTGGTTGAGACAGAAAGTCTTGGCACACTGCAAAATTCCTAGGATGAATGCTAGAAGGCCTTTGTCAGATGTTATCATACTCCATCGGCCTAATTCTTTGAGAAATATAGCTAATTTTGATGAAATGAAAAATAAGCTTGAAGACGAATTGCATCTGGCAGTAAAGGTAGCCGAACCTGGACCGCGTGAGTTCTGTCAGCAAGTTAGGCTGGTTGCAGAGGCAGATGTTCTGCTAACTCCTCATGGGTCCCAAAATGTTGCAGTTTTGTTTTCACGTCCTAGTGCTGTAATTTTAGAGGTCTTCCCTCTTCTATATTATATTGATTGGCTTGGAAATTTGTTGCATGCTGGAAAAGTGCATCACTATGAGCTTTATGGAACATGGACAGCTGAAAGACTTGGAATGCCTTTTCAAATGCGGCTATATGCCCTTCTTTTTGGTTGGAAGAGATGCTTTTCTGTAAGGCAATGCATGAATTATGGAAAGAGACAAAAGATTTTTGTAGATTTAGATCAACTAGATGAGATTTTGCAAACCCTTACATCCACAGCTGTCGTCTAGCAGTCCGTGGATTGAGATGTCTCAGAGCATATCAGAAACAGTCAATTTTGCCTCTTGAGCATTAATATTCTTTTGACAGTTTTCATTCTTCATTATTTGTCGAGTACTCTTCTCCTAGATGATCTCAAGTGTTTCACATAAGATTTGCACATAGTTACTTTGCGAATTCTTGACTGTCAGGTAGCTTTTAAATTGGTGAACCAGTTACAATTTTAAGGGCATATGAGTATTTGCTGCATTCATGTTACCCTTTGTTATAAAAAAAGGTTTTCTTGTCCATTGAATCCTGCCCGCTTTGCTCACATGATTTTATCAGGGCGTTCTTATTGATGAACTCCTTGAAGGTTTGGAGGACAAGCTTATAGCTTTACTTCCATGGTCTAGCACATGGCATTAAACACATTTTTTGAAAAGAGACAACATGATGGCGATGCTTTAGGCATAGCTTTAAAGTTTACTTCTATGGTCTACCATATTGCTTAAAGCATGGTGGTTGAAACGGCTGGCAAAGGATAAATGGGGAGAGGAATCAACACTGCATAGTACATTTGATGGAGAAAAATCAATTTATTGCAAGCTCAGAAAGGCATCTCTGACTTGTATGTATGTGCAGAGCTTACTGATTTCGTCCTGAGTTTCTATTCTTACTGAATTTGGAAAAATGATTGCTCTGGTTAGTATTTAACACTGTCCTTGGCTTTAGGGGTTTCTCTTCGTGATCCAAACTCTTGTTCCAGCAATAATTTAATTGATGCATTCAAAAGACTTATGCCTGATTATTTCTGGCATTGACTTTGTTTCTGGAGTTCAGCATTCATTGACTGGTTCTGTTATTTAATTTGCAGTGAGGGTTATTGGTGTTAAGAAATTTGAGGCAGACTTTTAACCTGGTGGATAAAGAAGTGTTTTGAAATAGAGATATCAAATATTCAATGCTAAAATATTACGTATTTGAGGTCAGGTATGGGATTGATTGTAAAGATGAGTTTTGATAATTAGGCACTAATTTATCCTTTTACAGTTAATCATATTTGGCTATCGTCTTTTCCTTTTGGGTTATTACAAAGTCACTTGTCAATCTGTCTGTTATCAGCTTTACATGCCTGCATGAGACATGCTTTTATTTCTTTTATCATTAATAGCAAATAGATATTTCAAAATCATATCATTGATTTTTGTTTGTTGGAAAAACTATAAATCAATGGTTATTAGTTTGCAGGAATTCTCAGAAAGGCCAGGAGTTTGGAGCAGCAAAAAGCCCAAATTTGAAAGAAGAAGGCTTAGAATTTGTGGTTGAAACAAGGTACTAAATTCTTTTGATTATTTTCCCTCCACGATAAGAAGCTCTTTGATGTTTGCTGAAGGGCTGTCCCATTTTTTAATCTTTGATGATGTCCACAATGTTTTGCACATTTTTCCTCTATTTGTTTTTGTCGCAATGGTTGTTTGTCTTCCATGGTCTTTGCATCTATACATCCTTTGATCCCATGGTTGTTTGTCTTCCATGGTCTTTGCATCTAGACATCCTTTGATCCCCTGACTATCTTTTTGTAATAGATGGTCCTTCATGGGGATGTAGGAGCCTTGATAGTGTGTCACAGAGGTTGCAGCTCAGTTCCCAAGTACCACCTATAATATTTGTCAATTTATTGGCATGCCTCTAAATAGAGTAGTCACCACTTACAAGTTACAACAACATTATACACATGGGCGATTTTATAGGAGTTTTATATCAAGTCTCCACTAAGAGAAGAAATCTGTAGTCATTATATTTGAAGGAGTAATTACAACACTTTTCAAGAATCACAACCTTTGTGTAATGATTAAACTAAATTTTAATTATACATAACTTTATATGATTTCATTATAATATCAAACTTGGTTTCTGTTCAAAGTTCTATATAGATTCTACGCAATGTAGATGGAAGAACCTCTAGGTGCAAGTACAGAATATAAAGCATTATTCAAAGGTCCTGCACGGTGCAAAGACAACAAAGAACAGAGTAGGGAGCCTAACCACATTAACCAATTGGTAGATAGAGTATTTGACTACCGCCCCAAGGTACAAGGCCCAAAAATAGCCAGCTTGGTTATTGACTATTACAAGTGGAGTAGATGAGGATGGACCTCGAGACCTATGCACGACAATTTGACCACTTTGCTGTTAGACCTCCAACTCATGCTCAATATTAAAACTTGGCTTCAAATAGTATTATCAATGAGATATGTGCATTTTGTAGTCCTCTTTGATTTCTTTCTCAGATTTTGGTAAGTAGCCAACTATTAAATTCTTCCTCAATTTAATTTTGGTAATTAGTCAACACATTCATATCTCTTTCTCAGTTTTTCTGTATAGCCATCACTGAAGAATATTGTCTTTTTAAAACCTCAAACGGGAAAATATCATAAGAAAGATTTTCCAGACACTTCCTGGCCAAGAAATGTGTAAGAAAAAATTGTGTATCTGTTTGGAAAGTTGTCATTGGACTGTATACAAGGTCTAGGGAGCGTTATCCACCCTCATGAAAGTGTTAAAATTGTGTATCTGTTTGGAAAGTTGTCGTTGAATTGTATACAAAGTCTAGGGAGCCTAATCCACCCTCATGAAAGCAATTAGTGGAAATTTGCAGAGACCAGACCTCTTGGAAAAACACTTAACACATTGACAACAGGGTACAAGTTTTGGCATTGTTTTCCAAGTGCACATGTGGAAAGAAAGAAACACATTATGTCAATGTCCACAATTGACCAAAATAGAGTGGGACTAAGCCAATGAATGAGTCACAACAGCATCAGGAGTGCCAGAAGCAATTTCTCTCAAGAATTAAAGCAAATATAAAATAGGCTACAATGATGTAAAACCCTTGGGCCTCAGAAAGTGAACTGTAAAATGTGAAGTTGTAGACAGCAAAGTACAAATAGTAGTCAGTCATGTAAGATATACAAGGTCTAGAGGAAAAACAGGGGATCCTTATCTAGTCTTCCTTAATGTCAGAAGCCACATTCTGCACCAATGGCCCTTGAATGGTCCTCAAGAATGTCCTTGAGAATGTCACTCCGTGGCCATTGAAACACTTTTTAAGGGCATCAATGTACCCCCCTCAAAAGGTGACAAAGGCATAAGAGAGAGGCCTCCTATGATCCAAGTCCAAATAATCCTTAGTTGAGGTGGAAAAGATGATAATAAAACTGTGATCCTGAGCTTCAGACACAGTATATGGATAACCCTAAATCCAGAGTTGTACAACCATATATGTGCATATCAGCAATTGCCATGGAGTGATGATGTTCCCATTAACAGAAATACAAGGAAAGAAAGATACAATCAATCTAGTAGACTCTGACAAGCTCATGAGTGATATGTGCACAGAGGTAAGCATCTCTCCATGAAACAACATTTCTGATAGGGATATACGGAAAACAAAGACAGATTCTCCCGTCCCCATGTCTTGGAGCAAATAATAGTACTTCTCTCTGATCTCATAATAAAGTGTGCATCTGAAAATGAAATACACAAGCTCCTGAATGGAACAATTTCTGCAGATCCTTTCCTCCTGAGATATGTAATGATCACTTTCAATATGCAGCTGATGCAGGCATACTCCGAATTGTCTGAGAGCGAATGTAAGGCTAGGTAACCAATGATGCCACAATTACTTAGGATGAATAATTAGACCATCCAGATCCTGGAAAAAATGCTCCTAGTAGAAAGTTAGAGTTTGAGTTTTAGAATCTAGGTAGAGCAAGCCAAGTAGTTTGAACTTTGGATAATCTCCAACAGATATTCTCTGTGGTCACAGCATTAATCTTTGAGGGCAAAATGAGGAGGATCATCGAGAGAGAAAGGACACAGAGAATGGTTTGGTGGGCGGGGGTGCGGGAGGTGAGTGATAGCCACAAACTAGAAGAGCAAGGAGGCCTTAGAAAACCAGCCAAGTCTCTACCTAGATAGATTCAAAGAAACCAACCTCCTATAAGAGCATAGAACCAGGAAAGGGTACCTATCATGTCCTTCAGCAAAATTCGGGAATTGTAGTCTGCCAAAGTTAAGAGGTAAGCCTGAAGATGCACACAAGGCAAAGTGGCTGGGCCTCAAACTCTGCCTGAACAATACACTGGATGAGTTCACCATAAAATCTATAGGTTTCATAATAAAATTCAACAACTTGCGATGCAAAGATAAAACTCATGAGCAAGCCCATAATATCGTTATGAACTTTAGTATGCATTTGTACTTATGTAATCCGATGATCATGATATGTTCTAGACATAGAGTGATCCAATTGTTCACATTGACCTCAATCTTAACGACTATTGATCTGTGGTTTAACATTTGCTTCGTCCACGATCTCTATTTAAAGAGCTTGGAGGGTCATTTGCTTGATGATCGATTGTGAGAAACTCATATGTAAAATATTTTTTCTTTTTCCATTAATATATTGCTTCAAGTAGCTATTTGATTGATGCTGTGGAATGTTTCCCTCTCTAAGAGTTTTAACCTTGTAAAACATCGACGTGTTGATTTGTGATCTGTTTGTGTAAGGGGTTTCTTAAGGTGTTCGACTTTGTGGAAATACCCTGAATTAGTCAAATATGGTATCATAGCATTTATGAAGTCTTGCTTTCGTTGTTGTTCGAGATCTTGAATTGGTGTAGCTGTGTGCATCAAAGGAGTTCTAGATTCTGCTATTTTTGTGTATTCCTGGGATGAAAGAGGTGTTCCTTTGTGTTTGGGGTGTTGCTTTCAATTGGAAATGCTTTTCGTTTCACTCAAAAACAGGTTTTTGTTTGCCGAAGATATGGCCATTTTATGAGATCTATAGTATATTGCTAATTACGGATTTTTTAAAAATCTTTCTCATATTCTTTCATTTTTAGTTTGGTTTTCTTTTTTTTATTCCTGGTTTGTTACCTCTTTGGTCTGCATACGCTCTTTGCTGTGTGTTACCCTTCAAAATTTGGGAATTGTTGTCTGCCAAAGTTAAGAGGTAAGCCTGAAGATGCACACAAGGCAAAGTGGCTGGGCCTCAAACTCTGCCTGAACATTACACTGGAGGAGTTCACCATAAAATCTATAGGTTTCATAATAAAATTCAACAACTTGCAATGCAAAGATAAAACTCATGAGCAAGCCCATAATATCATTCTGAACTCTGAAAAACAAATAACAAATGGACTAATTTAAATGTAGTGATGACGACTAGCGCTGAGAGGGTAATGCACTGTACTATGGCTGGCCATTGACATAAGCCATCTAAAAATGCTTGTTCTTTACTATTTAACATACAAGATTTTGATGTTGCCTGTTGTAAAAATTACTCTGTTTCTACGCTGTTGGGAGTGGGGAGCTTGAGCGGGAACAAAAATCAAAATTTTCAAAAGATTCCGATTTGGGAGTGTTTTTTTATATAATATATATTTTAATATATTTTGATGCATATATATTAAAAAAAACATGTATTATGCCAAATTAGCTATAGAAAACATAGATATAACCATTTAATACACATGTCACATATAACATCAATCATCTAGGAGCTATGACTTGTAGCATTGTCATCAAATGATCATTCATCAACAACATCAATCTTCAAATTTCAACATATAATATTTGCCATCAACAAACTCTAACAGTGTAACAGAGAACATCAACCATGAAATGAAACAAAGCATCATAATATCATATTCAATACCAAAGAGTTGTAAGATCATAAGATGATAAGAATCAAGATGCAATCAACAATTTAAAGTTCAAACTTCAAACTTCAAAGTAGGCCATAATGTTTACAAAATAGGCCATAATAAACATGAAATACAATGTATTATGGTACTATTACTATGTACTAATCTACTAAGTTTTCCTCTTGACACGAGAAACTTCCAATTTTTTTCTCGTGTTCTAGGTGGAATAGGAGTTGCTGGAAGTGATCGTGGAACACGAGAAGAAGATGAATGGTCCCCACGAAAGGCCGGGCGTTGTGAAGCTAAAGGAAAAACTTCTGCATCTGAAAACCTGTTGGTGGTTGGGGGTGGCATATTTGATGTATGAATCAGATCACCCTCATGATCACCCAATAGTTCATCCTCCAAGCCCTTTAATCCAATGGCTCCATCCTCCACATTAGCTTCCTTTGGATTGTTGTCACAAGTCAAAAAAGTTCTATCATTCTTGGCCGCTTCACAATAATGGGACAACAACCTCAAGTTGTAGTGCACATAAACCAAACTTTTGGCCCGTTCTGTATTCAAACTATTTCTCTTGACATTGTGGATGAAGTTGTAGGTGCTCCAACACCTCTCTACAGAAGAACTATTGACAACCTATGAAAGCGCACCCTCACCGCCAATTTATGCAAATATGTGGCACCACTGCCATACATGTTCCACCAACGGATAGGATCCAACCTCTCTCGATCTTTGGTTGCATGCGAGGTACAAAAGACTCCATGTTCACTGATGTATTGGTTCAATTCACTCCGTACTTGAGCACACTCCTCCTCATTAGGGACCAACTTGTCTATTGCAAGCATATACCCATTTTGCACCTCTGGATCTGTGTGTAGTCTTTTCCTAACTCCACCGCCAGGTGCAGGTTGGGCCAACCAAGATGGAGAATAATATTTTGGGGTAAGGACATATGCAAGGGCATGGAGTGGAACATTCAAATTATCCCACCTTTTGACCACATGTTTATGAATATGGTTTGCATCTCTTTGCTCAACAATGTCTTTGATATGACCAAGCATGCTATCCATTTGCTCATACACCTCCCCAATCATCGACTGATATGTATCTGCAAAACGAATCATATTATAAACGGGCTTGGTGAACTGTAGAACATATTTAACTTGTGCCTAGAAATGACCATCAAGAACGGTGTCCTCCACCTCCTGAAAGTGATTTCTATTAAATGCGCTTGTAGCTCTGTCTTTCAATCCCTGCCATGAATCACTTGAGACCATACTAGCCAATGGCTCTCTTACCTTCAAAAGCCTCCTGAAGGTGAGGTAGTAGCTAGCAAATATAGTCTTCACAATCTTCAATAGCTCCAACCTAGAGTGATTGCTAAAAATGTGGTGGGCCATGCTATGATTGGTGATAAATTTTATCATTTTCTTACCTCTCTTGTACAAGGCACCAATCCATCGGTAACTAAGGTCATTCATCTTAACAATATCATGCATAAAAAGGTTCAATGTGTGAACCAAACACCTTGACGGTTTGACCAAAATATGTTGGGATACTTATCCTCAATGATTGCTCCTGCTGCCTTGCAATTAGCAGCATTATCTGTGATGACTTGAATGACATTGTATGGCCCAATCGTTTGAATGGTTTCAAGTAAAGGTTGTGCAATATTAATACCAGTCTTGTAGCGATCTAAGTAGTCATGAGTTGAAAGGAAGACCGCACCACTAGCAGACACACCAACAATATTTATTAATGGCCTGCCTTTAACATTTGTCCACCCATCAGATACAATGGATACCCCATAGTTCGACCAATCATTTGTAAACATTCCAAGAGGATTATTGATTTTGGCTCTTTCCCTGTCAAGTCCCACGGTTCTAGCTTTGTCATACCCAGGGCTTCTAAATCCTTTAGGGGCACCATTGATGGCTTGTACCATTTCATGCCAATAGGGTGAGCAAAGAACATTGAATGGCACACCACATGCATAGAGAAACCTGTAAATTTTGGAATCCACATTATCTCTGCAACCAAGGTCAAGGAAATCTGATAATGTTTTTCGCATAGGCGAGAATCCACTAGCATGGGTGGATGATGACCTAGATCCACCACTAAACATTCTCTGTGGGAATTCAGATTCGACCCTTGATCTCTTGGAATTGTTTTGAGCGACCTCTTCTTTCATCTTGTATTTGTTTATTTCTTTACCTGACACTTTGTCACATGTTTTGACTCCAGTAGACTTACCTTGATCACATGGCATAATCCCACACAAATGCTTTCTCACACGGGTATATGAACCTATGTAAGTTTTATTACAATGGAGGCATGTAAACTTTGTGGTTCCACCCCCTCTCCCTCCCCCAAGCCTTGTCACATACTTCCACAAAGGTGTTGTGTCTTTTTTTGGCCCTTCATCACTCTCAATCTCCTCCTCCTCCTCTCCATGGTATGTGTGGCTCCCTATCTCTTCATCCTCATCATTGCCACAACCAAATCTACTTCCCACCACCACCATCATGAGAAGAATCGGAACCAAAAACAAAAACCACATACCCATCATGCTTGTTGATTCAATACGAGAATCACTTCTTGCCTACAATAGAATGATGGAGAAGAAGAAATTGGAAAGAGTAGTATTTAAAATTTTAACATAGTGAAATATTTTTTTCAAAAACAAACAAAGATTGGGTTTGTAGAGCCTACCTCTTTAGCTCTTCAAGGATGGTTGAATGTCTCTATGGAACCCTTCAATCTTCCTTCCAAGCTCTCATAAACAGAAGCTTTCAATCTCCCCTCCAATCTCCCTTCCAAGCTCCTACAAATTTGCTCTTAAACAACTAGCAAAGCCACTCAAAGCCCTAGCAAGAAAAATGAAAACAAGCAAATGAGGAATAGAATGAGTCCAAATAGAGGCCAATAGTGTTTATAAACACTAATTAAACCCTAGCCAATCACCAATTTTTTGTTGTTGCAAAAATGAAAAAAATGAGAATTTTTTTCCAAGTCACGGAATCGCTCAGGGAGCGATTTCAGGAGCATTTTTTTAGTGTCGGAATCAGTTCGGGAGCGTTGCGGAATCGCTACTGGAGCGTCGCTCCCTAATCGCTCCCTCAGCGATTCCGAAAAAATCAGAGAGCGTTTTTTTTGGAGGGAATCACGATTCCTAAAATCGCTCCTGGGAGGCATTGATGAGGAATCGCAATTCCTCATCGATTCCTCCCGGAGCGCGAATCGGGAGCGATTCGAGGAGGACAGGAGTGATTCCCTGCAACCTTGCTCTGTTTACCCTAATTTGGCATAGCAAAAGTGCAATTTGATGATGGTTGAGAGCAATGTGGAAAAAATTACGAATTAATTGAAGACCTATCAATTAATCGGTTAGTCAATCTCTAGCCGAGAAATTGGTTGAAGAAAACCTAAAAATGAGTTTGTTGAAGAAGTTGTTGGGTGTATCAAGTTCTCTGTACCTACTACGAGATATTTCCATATCCATTCTGAAGGTGCCGAGTTTGAAAATTTGGAATGAGAACAGTGGATGCAAGTTGAATGCAAGCTGTCCTTAAAAACATGTTGTCTAACTAAGTTAGGTTTAAACTTCATACGTTGCTTAGAAATTAAGCTATATGTCCACTAGGCCTAATAACGCTCCATATGAAGACTAGTCAGCAGTTAAGGAGCATAATGTTCATGAGTATCCATCACTTTTGAGTACTAAGTGCTGCATTATTGTAGAAGATCTAATCAACACTCACAAAGGATAGTGTTGTATGAAGATCTAAGTTAGCATTTTGACATTTTCATCAGTAGAACTACAACGCTTGCATCACCCTAGATTAGTGACTTATCTGCAACCATTCTTAGTTCTCAATGCTCATGAATAGCATCCTCCAGCACAAAAGCAATCATAAGGAGATCAATTAGCTTCCCATCAAATTCAAATCACGGCATGGATGAAGCAATAAACCAGATTTCCTGATAGGTAATCTCAACCTAAATTTGTTAGGATATTTAGACACATAGGAGTTAGTTAAGATCAACTTGGTCTAACCTATCTTTGGGTAAAGTGTGTTTCTTTAGTATGTATTTGTACTTCTGTAATCCGACGATCATGATATGTTCTAGACATAGAGTGATCAAATGGTTCATATTCACCTTAGTCTTAACGATTATTGATCCGTGTTAACACCCAATTGGTCCATGATCTCTATTTAAAGAGCATGGAGGGTCATTTGCTTGATGATTGATTGTAAGAAACTCATGTAAAATATTTTTCTTTTTGCATTAATATATTGTTTAGGTAGCTATTTGATTGACGTCATGGATTGTTTCCCTCTTTGAGGGTTTTAACCACGTAAATATCGACGTGTTGATTTGTGATCTATTTGTGTGAACGGTTTCTTAAGGTGTTTTGACCTTGTTGAAATACCCTGTATTAGTCGAACATGGTATCATAGCGTTTATGAAGTCTTGCTTCCGTTGTTGATCGAGATCTTGAATCGGTGTAGCTGTGTGCATCAAAGGATTTATGGATTCTGCTATTTCTGTGCATTTCTGGGTTGAGAGAGGTGTTCCTTTGTGTTTGGAGTGTTGCTTTCGATTGTAAACGCTTTTCGTTTCACTCAAAAGTTTTTGTTTGTCGAAGATATGGCCATTTTACGAGATCCAGAGGTATATTGCTACAATTATGGATTTTTTATAAATATTTCTCATTCTTTCATATTTTAGCTTGGTTTTCTATTTTTTTTTATTCCTGGTTTGTTACTTCTTTCGTCTGCATATGCTCTTTGTTGTGTGTTACCCTTCAAACTAGCAGTTCTTTTAAAATAGACTATGTATGGTCTTGTGTTAGTGATGGTAAGCATGTAAGGGGAGGTAAGACCCAATGTCACCTTAGTCTACCTTCTTAACTTCTTTGGGTAACTCCTAAACCCAAAGGAGAGTCCCTAATAGAGGAGTGAGTACTTGTAGTCACCAATAGCTTGCAAATACCCTCCTACTAGCCTTATAGCCAAGATCAATGCCTTATATGGAGTCAACAATGAATAATAAAGACACATAAAACATATAAAGGAGTTAATTCAATCTACCAGTCAACATCAAACAATATCACAACTTTCACTCCACTTCACAATTCTCAAGGTAGGGTTTCACCCTTCCCAAGGCACTGCCTCCGAAAAGTGCGTTATGAGGTAAAGAGGGCTAAGTGGCATATGGCACACCTTTTGGCCCAATCATCGCTGCAAAATACCTAGCAGAAACCATAATTTATCAAATTCACGCTTCAAATGCACTAAGGCAAACTCGGACGCCCTTCAAGGTCTGTGGATAAATCCATTAGGGTGAATTTGATGGGTGGACCAGAATGATCAAAAATGCAATTGTTTTTGTGTTTTGAAATTATTTAGATTTTTAGGGTTTTAACTTTTTCCAGCAATATTATATATTTTTAGGGTTTTTTTTCTGTTGAATTTTTGCATTAGCATGAATACTTAAGAAATTTGCAGACTTAAATAAATGACAAGTGCAGTAAATAACATCAATGACATCAACACACTGAACACAAGAATTTTCACTGGGGAAACCTTTAAAGGACAAAAACCCCAAAAAGCATTAGTAACTCATCTTGTAAATGAGATGACTGAAAATTCTTCAAAAAAGTTCCTCAAATCACAAATAGAAGATCAATTTTCCAGTTTCATAGAAAATGCCCAAATAGGGCTTTTTCACAATTTAGGGCTTTAAGCCCTAAATCTCTCTCCTGCTTGGAAAACTTTCCAACTGCCCAGATGTACCCAACTTCCCGATCTGCTGCCCGTGACTTATCTGCTCGACCTGTTTGCTCGTGGTCTTTCTGCCCGGACTGTCTGTCTACCCGTGGCCTGTCTGCTCGGCCTGCCCTGGATCTGCTGCTGGAATGACAGATCAATTCTGTTTGGACCCTATCCGGGCTGCCCGTAGGGCTGCCAGATCATCCTGCTGCTAGCCGGGAGTTTGGTGGCTAGCCCAATGGGCTTCCGAGTCTGTCTGTTGACTGCCCAAGGCCACACCAGGTTGCCCGAGCTGCTGTGGGTACTCTCGAGCCTTACTGTGGGTGCCCGAAGATGCTCTCGAGCTCTGCTGCAGGGTTAGTAGGGCTTCCCGTGGAGCAGAGGTGGCAGCCCATGGAAGAGTAGGTTGTCGGAGATGCTGCCGAGGAAGAATGAGGCTGCCCAGAGGTGAAACCCCAGTTGCCTGTGAGAGATCTGTTGCTGTTCGTGGAGGAAGGAGTTGTTAGAGTGAAACCCTAACCGTTCCTTAGCTGGCCGTGAGATGAAGAGAGCAGAAACCCTAGCTGTAGGGTAAGACTGAAAATAGGTGGATTCCCTAGCTAGACTTATCCATGCTAGGGAAAAACCACAAAGACAACCTTCTATGAAATCTTCAGTAGGAGCAGCTTCACTTGTGAGAGCAAGAGCGTGTGTGATAATGAATTGGATTGATCTTCTTTTATATCCTTGAGTCACCTGTAAGTGGACCAAAATTAGAAAGAACAAAATAATATTATTTTATTCTTTTCTAATTTTCACTTTTACCTTTAGCCTTTCTGTGGTCCAAAAAGTCCTTTATGTATTTTTGACTTTTATTAAAGTCCTTATGTATTTTTGACTCTCACCTGTGGCCCAAAAGTCCTTATGTATTTTTGACTTTTGCTTTTAGCCTTCTTCAAGTGCCCCTGTGGTCATCACCTGTGGTCTTTTAATTCCATTCAAAGTACATCATCATAAACCAAGGGAGTTACTAATGCTTTTATGTCACACTCTGTGTGACACCAAGATCAGGTACTAGGGTATCTTAACCAAGGGTAGCTAAGCCTTGGAGAAGAACGCAAAGCCCATTAATCAAGGGTCAGAGTGTCACACATGCCTAGACCCAGTTTAGGGCTTATAGTGACTTCCTGGTAATAAACCAGGTGCCTCAACCATGGGTTGCATAATTTGACCCTCGGTCAAATACTTAGTAACAGACCAAGCACCTCCATTCTCCAAGAGAACGGCTACTCAGAACTAAGCTGGTCTACCAGTACTAGATCGGTCCACATCGTGGTCTTGGACCAGATGTCTACCATTCAACATAATGGTTACTCAACACAGGGTTGAGTCCCCCCAGGGTAGAGCTCAGTCCATATCATCGTCAAGGACTAGATATCATCATTCAACAGAATGATCACTCAACATTAGGTTGAGTCCACACCGTGGTCCTGGACCAAGTGTCCCCATTCTCTTAAGAGAATGGCTCTCGATGCTGTTTAGAAAAATCAACACTCCCTCTTAGCAAGAGAGGCATTCTCTGCCATACCAAGCTTGTCACGAAAGTACACAAACTTTGATGCCGACAGAGGCTTGGTCAAGATATCTGCTATCTGTTCATTTGTACGAATGTATTGCAACTTCAGAGCACCTCTCTGCACTAGGTCTCTGATGAAATGATACCACATTTCAATGTGTTATGATCTATCATGAAACACTGGGTTCTCCAAAAGCTTTATGCAACTCTGATTATCGCTATGGATGATCGTTGAGTCAAGCTTTCCCCTGAACAGATCATATACCAGTTTTCTGAGCCAAACTGCTTCCTTGCAGGCATCACTTGCAGCAATATACTCTGCCTCAACTGGACTCTAAGCTATGGAACCCTGCTTCTTGTTGGACCAAGAGATCATTGTCGGTCCCATACTGAAGCAATAACCAGAGGTACTTTTCTTGTCAACTGCACTGCCATCCCAATCTGAATTTGAATATCCAGATAACAATACTCCACTGCTGGAAGTATACCTGAGTCCATAAGTGTTAAATTTTTATATGCTTAGCTAAGACATCAGTATTTCATTTCATATTCATAACAAAAGCATATAAACAGGATCACTGAAAGATAGACAAGCACAACCATACAAAAGGAACACAAGGATTTATCCTGGGAAAACCCTAAAGGAAAAAACCCAGCAAAAGCTACCTCAATATAGATGCTCCAAAAAGATAAAAGATAAAACCAGCAAGGAGATCAAAGCCTGATCCTCCTCCTTCTCTAGCTACTTCTCTTCTCCACTAATGCGCTACACAAGTGAGAGTGTGTTTTCCAAATGAGGAGCACTACACCTCTATTTATATTCATCCGTTCACTTAAGTTAACTCATTTGTCATGTAGGCTCGAGTTAATCATGTAGGCTCGAGTTACACATGTAGGCTCAAGTAATCACACTGGGGTGCTAATGACCCACCTTTACAATTAGAGGGGACTGCCTCATGATTCTTATTAGTTCTTCCGATTAGGAGCATCGGGGTACAAAGTAATACAAGTGGTTCTCCTGGTAGGACCATCGAGGACCACAAAGAAATACATATAGAATATTCTTCAAAGTTACAATATTTCAACAATAAGTGATAGTACCTCGAACATATCTGAGTACATGTTTGGCGGCTACTAAGCGTATGTGCTTCGGATTAGACATGAACTGACTCAGTGCATTGACTGTGTAACAAATGTCTGGTCTCGTATGCACGAGATACATCAGGGATCCAATAAGCTGTCTGTACAAAGTAGAGTCCACACTCTGAGAACTGGTGGCTAAGTCCCGCAACTTTGTCAAGTTGGTAGTCATGGGTATGCTCATGGACTTGTAGTCCTGCATCCCAAATCTCTGCAAGATATCCACTGCATACTTTCCTTGTGTCAGGAAGATCTTGCCTGGCTTTTTCCAGACCTCTAAGCCAAGGAAGTAATGCATCAATCTAGAATTCATCTCGAATTCAGAGGTAAGCTCCCTCTTACACTGATCTATCACCTGTAAGAAACAAGTCATCTACATATAGAACAAGTATCAAGACATGATTATGAACAACCTTAAAGTACAAGTTAGAATCAACTGTACTTTTAGAAAACCCCAAGCTATGAAGAAATCCATCCATCCTGGCATACCAGACTCTTGGAGCCTGTTTCAGTCCATACAAGGCTTTCTTCAGTTTACATACATGGGTCTTCTTCCCATGAGTCACAAAGCCTTCAGGTTGTTCAATATAAACTTCTTCCTCAATCTCACCATTGAGGAAAGCTGTCTTTACATCCATCTGATGTAACTTCCATCCGAATACTGCAGCAAGTGAAATGATGGTTATAATGGTAGTATACCTGGCAACAAGAGGAAATGTCTCATCATAGTCAATGCCTTCTTTTCGAGTGAAGCCACGAGCTACGAATTTGGCTTTATACTTCTCCACACAACCATCTGCAGCATGTTTGATCTTATAAATCCCTCTGGAAGTCACTACTGACTTTCCTGTTGGTCTGGGAACAACTTCCCACACATCATTCTTCATGATTGAACTGTACTCTTCAACCATGGCATCAACCATACTGGTTTACTTGCTGCTTCTTCGTATGAAGAAGGTTCTGAACTGATAAGCTGACTCATAAGACTGGAGTACTTCTGTGGTCTTATGCTTTCTCTGAAATTCTCGGGAGGAGCTTTATGCTTCTTGCCTTCTTGCACCGTCTCTCGGTACCAAGCAAATCTCCTTTTGGAAGGAGGAACTTCAAGTAGTTCTTCTGGTGGACTTTCAATGTCCTCAGGTACATCTGAAATTTGATCCTGAAATTCCTCTTCCTCCCTCTGAATTCATGAATGGAAATTCAAGTGGAGAAACTGCATATTCCGTTGACAACTCTAGTGTTTTACGGAACACAGCTTACTCATGGAAGATCACATCTCTGCTGACATCAATGTGCCTTTGTCTCGGTATATATACTCGATAAGCCTTTGAGCAATCACTGTACCCAACAAATATACCTTTCTTATCGGAGGTTTCTAGCTTGGCCCTCTTTTCTTTTGGCACATGGACGTACAGAGGAGTGCCAAAAATCCTCGTGTGGTCAACTGTAGGTTTCTTCTTGGTGAAGACTTCTTCTGGAGTCTTCTCCCCCAAGATAGCATGAGGGCTTCTGTTCTGAATATACACAACGGTACCTGTAGCTTCAACCCACAAAGATAGAGGAAGATCTAGATCAGTGATCATAGCTTTAGCAGCTTCAAAGATCGTTCTATTCTTCTTTTCTGCAACCCCATTCTGCTGAGGTTTGTAAGGTATTGTCAGCTCTTTCTTGATTCCTGCTTCTCGACAAAAATCATCAAACTCATTATGATTAGATTCATACTCACCTCCGTTATCTGATCTCAAGATACATATGTGTCTGCCAGTTTGATTTTCAATTAGTGTCTTGAACTCTTTGAACCTGTCAAAGGTTTCACTCTTGGCCTTGAGGAAGTAAATCCATGAATTCCGAGAGTGATCATCAATGAACAAAACATAATATAAACACCCACTCAAGGAGGGTGAAGACATAGGCCCACAAATGTCAGAATGAATCAAATCCAAAATGCCTTTAGATTTATTCTTGCTTCTGGGAAAGGATTTCTTAGTGTTCTTACCTAGAGCACATCCTTTGCAGATTCCTTCATGTTTTGGAGATACTTTTGGCATATCTATAACCATCTTCTGCACTCCTGGGAGAGCTGTGTAGTGAAGGTGTCCAAACCTTCTATGCCAAAGTTCAAATGTATCAACTGTGTGATGTACCAAAGCATGAGTGGAATCTTCAGAAGCCTTGTAAAGGCCTCCCTCTCGAACCCCAATCTATACTGCTGAGCTTAGATCTGTGTCCTTTGCCCATAGAAAGACTTTCTTGTCCATGAAGAGGATTCAATAGACCTTGTCCTCTAAGCTAGCAACAGATAAAAGATTCTTCTTTAAACAAGGAACATAAAGAATATCATCAATATGAAGAACCGTACTTGAGTCAAGTTGAAGTGAAGTTGAGCCAACTCCTTCAATCTTGTAAGTGGAGTCATCTCCAAGTTCCACCTGTGTGGTGAACTTCTTCTTTCTGTAGTTGGTGAGAGCTCCACGATTACTTGTCATGTGTCTGGAGGCACCATGTCCACCAACCAAGAAGTGGCACAATCTGTGAAAGAACCAGTGAGGGCATAAATCAAGTAGTACTCTCTTCTAGGTTCTTCATCCTTGTTAGCCTTGGTTTACTTCTTCTTCTTCATCTGCTTTTGCAGTAGAGGGTTGAAACCTTTGCTTGGATTTCTTCTTGTTCTGCCTGCAGTCTTTAGCAAAATGTCCAAACTTGGGCAATTATAACATTCCACTTTTGACATGCTAGAGAACTTACCTTGAGGTTTCTTTCCCTTCTTTTGATGAGGAAAAGGCTTCTTGAACTTCTTTGTCTTTGCTGCAAGTGCAAGGTTGCCTTCCTTGGTTACCTTGCTTGAGGTCCTTCCCTCTTTTTCTATGCAGTCATGCCAAAGCCTTTCAAAGGTTGGCTGATTTTCACTTCCACTGACAGATGCCATGAAGGTTTCCCAACTACTTGGGAGACCATCAACCATAGTTTGCACAAGGTCATCATCATCAACAGTAATACCAACAACAATGAGTTGATCTCTTACCTTTGCAATCTTTGCGAAGAAAGAACCGACACTTTCATCCTTGTTTAGCTTCAAAGTTCGTAGCCTCTTCTTCAAGACTCTCTTCTGACTGGGAGCCTTCTTTTCATATAGGTTGTCCAAAGCATCAAAGCATTCTTTAGCAGTTTTCAAAGCTGTGATGTTGGGCATCACCGTCTCTTTGATATAATCATAGATGATCCTTCTAGTCTTACCTTGCTTCCTCTTGTAAGCAAGCCTGCTAGTATTAGATGTTGGCTCTTCAATGACATTAAAAACAACATCATCCAAGTCATTCTCTTCTAGAATGGCTGTTAACTTGACCTTCCAGGAGTTGTAGTTCGCTGAACCTTGTAGTTCCTCTTTCGATCTGAAAATGTTGACGACCATCTCTGCCACTTAGTCAAATGTTAAGTCTGCAAAACTTATCCCAAGGTCTAGGAAAACAACAATAGTGTCCCTTTATTGTGTTTTCACATGCTAAGCTCTGATACCATGTTGAATTTTAGCATTAGCATGAATACTTAAAAAAATTGCAGACTAACTGATAAACAAATGACAAGTGCAGTAAATAACATCAAAGACTAGCTAGACTTATCTTCGCTAGGGCAAAACCACAAAGACAACCTTTTGTGAAATCTTCAGTAGGAGTAGCTTCACCTGTGAGAGCAATAGTGTGTGTAATAATGAATTGGATTGATCTTCTTTTATATCCTTGAGTCACCTGTAAGTGGACCAAAATTAGAAAGAAAAAAATAATATTATTTTATTCTTTTCTAATTTTCACTTTTACCTTTAGCCTTTTTGTGGTCCAAAAAGTCCTATATGTATTTTTGACTTTTACCAAAGTCCTTATGTATTTTTGACTTTCACCTGTGGTCCTTTTTCTTGTGGTCCAAAAGTCCCTATGTATTTTTGACTTTTGCTTTTAGCCTTTTTCAAGTGCCCTTGTGGTCATCACCTGTGGTGTTTTAATAAATTAATTCCATTCAAAGTACATCATCATAAACCAAGAGAGTTGTTATCCACTAATTTTGCACTTAGTGGATTTTTTGGTGAGCCGCCAGAGCATTGAACAAGTACACTTGTTCGTGATCAAAATTCAGAAGTCCGCCAGCCTTTTCCTGGGACTTTGTTTGGAACTTTTTGTAAATACATATTCATACCCCCTTGGGGAGATTGTAAAAAATGTCCTAGCATTTAATTTTTTATAAAAGGCTCGGCTTCCTGGACTTGGGCATCAAGCCGACTAGCCCAGAGTGTTTTTTTCCTTGGTAATTATTGGCTGTTGAACAAACGACCAATAATTTCTGAGTTTTTCACTCACTCCTCCAAAGCTGGGGTAGTTGTTTTGTTGTTTCGGCCTTGGGAGGTTATTAGCGCCTTCGTGTCAGTGTTTTTTGTCATGCTAGGCATTCCGATTGAGTCGTATGAACATGTACTAGGTCCCCCTAAAGTGTTGTTGGATTCCGAGAATTTTTTTTTTTTTTTTTGGTTTTAACCGTTTTTAAAGCCATTTTTAATGGTTTAAATGGAAAATTTCAAAATGTAATAAATGGATGATTTGGAGTTTGTTTTCGGCATGGTTGGGCTCATTTTCAAGCCCGGAGCAACATCTTTACCCCAGGGGCCATTTTCACCATCAATCACGCAACCGAAGCATCCCGAAAGTCATCAATTGGCTAATTGAGCACCAGAATAGCATTTAAATGCTAATTTTGGAGAAATTGCACCAAAGTCAGTTTCGAAAAGTAAAAATTTTATAAAAAATGATGAGAAGGTGACATGGCATGGGTCCCATAAGGAGTTACAACCCTCTTCTACTTAGTGGAAGTTAAAACATTGTTTTAAAGTATGGCTTTGAATTAATATGAAAGGAGGGTCCCACAAGGAGTTACGACCCTCTTCTACTTAGTGGAAGTTAAAACATTGTTTTAAAGTATGGTTTTGAATTAATATGAAAGGAGGGTGACGTGAGGGTGAGGGACTCACGCTTATGTGGAGAAGCAATGAGTGGGATTGGGGAACCCAAGACCCATCCACTTAAAGAATTATTATTTTTTTAAACCATGGTAATGGTGCTCACGTTGATAGCATAGTGTGGTAGTTGCGAAGTGAGAAAATGATAACGTGAATGTAAAGGACTCATGCTATCTCGTGAGTCGGTTGCTCTAGGATGATGTGGACCCCTCTCCACATGAAGGAGAAGGTTTTAAAGCCATGACATAATTTCCACGTGTGCATATTAATGTTTGAAGATTAATGTCAACACCAAGACTTGATCTCACGCTGATTTGTGGACCCCTCCTTATTTCTTTATTTATTGCAAAACTTTGGCTTGGTTTAAACGAAGCCTTCATTTAATTATGCCTTCACGCCAATGAGCCGTACAAATCGCATGAGAAAAGGATGAAGGATGACTTGCTCGTTTGGTAAGATTTTGGTGTTGTGTTGGCACTTGTTGGGTGAAGAGGGTCAGTTCCTCTTCACCTCAACTCTGTTTAACTCAATCTTCAATTCATTTCAACCTCAGTGACACTCAGCGTGATCTCTGGTTCATAAATTCCCCCTTGGGGTCGGTTTTTCTATATATAGAGGTGCTTTGCACTCTTTTCTTCATGGATTTTTTTGGGCAAACTTACTCTACCAGATTGTAATTGTGTTATAGCTTTTGCTTTTGGAAATAAAGTGACTTTGCAGGTCCGTATGGTGTGTTGATTCTTGTCATGGGAAGTGCTTCATCTGTATCAAGGTGATTTTGTTCTTGTTTATTACTTATATTTCACTATTTTGATCAAATTGTTAGCTTAGAAGGCTTTATTAAGTCCATAGGGTGGGCATTTGAGTTCAATTTGTCCATTTATGTTGGGTTTTATGTGATTTTGAAGGAGTAGACTGTAGTTGGAAATACTTATACTCTTCTAATCCCATTTTGCTTTGCATACAATATTTGATCAAGATGTGTTTGTAAGTGGTTTCTTGTGCAGATCTCCTCAGTTTGAAGAGAAGTTTGAGCTTGGTTGCTTCTCTCATCTCTTCAAAAGGCCTATTTTTCTGACATTGTGTGCATTTCAAGGCCTTCTAAAGTCGATCTCAAGCCTAAAAAAAAGTTTGGCAAGAGGCACTAGTTCGAAGATCCATCTCTCAAAACTACATCTTAAAACTCGGTTACTTGCTACCTTGGAAGCCCTAAACCTCTTCCTTTCGTTTTTGGCCTCCTACCTTCTCTTAGCTCTCTTTCGTTGCCCTCTTTTTTCCCCCTCTCTCTTTTTTTTGCAGCCCTCTTTCGCTGCCCTCTTAGCTCTTTTTCGCTGCCCTCTTTTTCCCTCTCTCTCTCTTTTTTGCAGCCTTCTTTACTGCTGTTTGCTGTCCCCTTTTCCCTCTTTTCCTCACTTATTTCAGCCCTCTTTTTTGCTTTCTTTTTGCCCCATTTTACCCTCTTCATCTTTTCCACTTTGCCTGTAAAAGTTTTATATCTAGTTTTGTTTAAAAAAGACTAAAAAATTTGCATTTTAAAAGGGTAGTTTTTGCACTTAGAATAATTTCATTTTTGTTCACATCTAGATTTACTTTGATTTTATTAATGAATAATGGGTGCTTGAGTCATTGTTCGTTTTGAGCAGATAATGAAGAAGAGGTCAACCAAAGACAAGTCTAAAGACTTGGAAATATTGAAGAAAAAGTTCCCAACAAGAAGACAAACCACATACTTTTTTTTGTACAAGCCATTAGGTCTTCTTCACCCTTTTAATTTTTTTTGAAGTTCTTTTCAAGGGTTAAAATCCCCAAGCATTGTAAATTTTTAATAAAAAGGCTAGTGGGAGCAAGCCTCCTATCTTTTCTACTTCCCCTATTTGGGGGAAGTGTGTCTTGTGTTCCTTTTCATTTTTACTTAGTGTAGTTTTAACTTAAAGCATTTAGCTTAGTTCTCTTGATTAGACTTAGTTTTCATTTCCACTAATTGCTAGTTGTTCATTAAGTATAACTACTAATTGTTAGATTAGATTTTATTACTTGCATTGTTGTGTATCTTTCTATATAATTGTTCATCTTAAAAAGAACCAAAATCTCTTGAATCTCACCGTAAGGTGGATCAAGAGTGCTCTTTGTCGGAGAGTTTGTTTAATTGTCTTTCTTTTATTTTCATGTATTCTACTGTTTGCAAGTTAATCAATTAATTTCTAAGTCTCTTGAACTTGGCAGAACCCAAGTCAAGAGCACTCTCTATCGGAGAGCATTCCCACTGCATTTTCTTGCATCAAGTATATAGTTTAGCTAAGACTCTTGAACTTTTGTCATAAGACATATTCAAGAGGGCTCTTTGTCGGAGGGGTTTAATTAATTCTTTAATAAAATCTTTCAACTCACATTCCCTTCTAATTAATTTACTTCCTTGATTATCCTTCACCTAGTATGTTTTGCCGACTTCATAGTTGGGCTCGTACTCAGAACGGTGAACGGACTTGCTAAGATCGCAATAACAACACAACTAAAATTTTACCCCATAACCAACGCACCGGCGTTGTAGAAAGTTTCCCAAGTCATTCCTAGTAAGGGCGCTGGAACTCCCCGCTGTCTAGAGTCTCAACTAGCTAGTCAATCTTCGTGAAACCAGCCTGAGATATTGGGCGGGCCGTCATGTCTCGAACGGAGTAACTCGGAAGACTTTCTTGGTTGGTCTCTTGATACCTTTGTTGAACCTTAAACAAGACCATTAAAAAACTCTAAAATAAACCAAGATTAATTGCAATACACATTCATTGGCACTATATTGAGACTCACATCCTTAGTACGCTTAAGCATTTCTGATAAATTGACTCCATAAGGCACTGGTTCGTTCTTCTATGCATTATTGATAATCGAGGCCATTTGTCCATTGGATATTTTGAGTAAAGTTTATATCTTTGAATGCTATATTATTTTGTGAGTTCTCAACATATTGTTCATCTTCTAAGTCTTATGATAGCAACATGGATTGTTCTTTTGTCTCATGTTTATTTTCAGTTATCTAATATGCAATCTTCGTTCATCATATCAAACTCCTAAAAAACACCCATTCACATCCGTAACCATTAGAAACACTTAAAACAACTTAAGAGCCATAGAAACTCTTTTGTAGGGACTTCCCCCCTTGGCTTCGTTAGGAGTTAGCCTAAACGGAGGAGCTAGGAGTAGGGACAGTACTTAGCTCTGTGCTTGCCCCCAAGGTCACACCTCTCCCACTTTCTCAAGTGAGGAGCCAGCTTTCGGAAAGTTTCTGCTGCTGGTGTGCAATCGGCAGACAACAAGAGTTACTAATGCTTTTATCTCACACTTTGTGTGACACCAAGATCAGGTACTAGGGTATCTTAACCAAGGGTAGCTAAGCCTTGAAGAAGAACGCAAAGCCCATTAATCAAGGGTCAGAGTGTCACACATGCCTAGACCCAGTCTAGGGCTTACAGTGCCTTCCTGGTAACAGACCAGGTGCCTCAGCCATGGGCTGCATAATTTGACTCTCGGTCAAATACTTAGTAACAGACCAAGCGCCTCCATTCTCCAAGAGAACGGCTACTCAGAATTAAGCTGGTCTACCAGTACTAGATCGGTCCACATCGTGGTCTCGGACCAGATGTCTACCATTCAACAGAATGGTTACTCAACACAGGGTTGAGTCCCCCTAGGGTAGAGCTCGGTCCATATCATAGTCAAGGACTAGATATCATCATTCAACAGAATGATCACTCAACATTAGGTTGAGTCTGCATCGTGGTCCCGGACCAGGTGTTCCCATTCTCTTAAGAGAATGGCTCTCGATGCTGCTCAGAAAAATCAACACTCCCTTTCAGCGAGAGAGGCATTCTCTGCCATACCAAGCCTGTCACGAAAGTACACGAACTTTGATGCTAACAGAGGCTTGGTCAAGATATCTGCTATCTGTTCATCTGTACGAATGTACTGCAACTTTAGAGCACCTCTCTGCATTAGGTCTTTGATGAAATGATACCACATTTCAATGTGTTACGATTTATCATGAAACACTGGGTTCTCTGAAAGCTTTATGCAAATTTGATTATCGCTATGGATGATCGTTGAGTCAAGCTTTCCCTCGAACAGATCATATACCAATTTTCTGAGCCAAACTGCTTCCTTGCAGGCATCACTTGCAGCAATATACTCTGAGGAGACAACTTTCAGAAAGTTTCTGCTGCTGGTCTGCAATCGGCGGACAACAAGAGTTACTAATGCTTTTATCTCACACTGTGTGACACTAAGATCGGGTACTAGGGTATCTTAACCAAGGGTAGCTAAGCCTTGGAGAAGAACGCAAAGCCCATTAATCAAGGGTCAGAGTGTCACACATGCCTAGACCCAGTCTAGGGCTTACAGTGCCTTCCTGGTAACAGACCAGGTGCCTCAGCCATGGGCTGCATAATTTGACCCTCGGTTAAATACTTAGTAACAGACCAAGCGCCTCCTTTCTCCAAGAGAATGATTACTCAGAACTAAGCTGGTCTACCAGTACTAGATCGGTCCACATCGTGGTCTCGGACCAGATGTCTACCATTCAACAGAATGGTTACTCAACACAGGGTTAAGTCCCCCCAGGGTAGAGCTCGGTCCATATCATAGTCAAGGACTAGATATCATCATTCAACAGAATGATCACTCAACATTAGGTTGAGTCCACATCGTGGTCCCGGACCAGGTGTCCCCATTCTCTTAAGAGAATGGCTCTCGATGCTGCTCAGAAAAATCAACACTCCCTCTCAGCGAGAGAGGCATTCTCTGCCATACCAAGCTTGTCACGAAGGTACACGAACTTTGATGCTGACAGAGGCTTGGTCAAGATATCTGCTATCTGTTCATTTGTACGAATGTATTGCAACTTCAGAGCACCTCTCTGCACTAGGTCTCTGACGAAATGATACCACATTTCAATGTGTTACGATCTATCATGAAACACTGGGTTCTTTGAAAGCTTTATGCAACTCTAATTATCATTATGGACATACCTGTGATGAACATACTGGTAATTACATGTTGTATGTGCATTAATAGAGTTGAATTTCGTTGTGTATTATCATGCGTCTGTACACGCATTTAGTTGTTTATGTTTTTCATAATGTGGCCTTGGGGGTGAAATTTAGCACTCCCCCATGTATTGTTCTTGTCTCCCTCTGTGGGTCAGATTGGTGGGAGGGGACATGACATGATAAATTTCTGTATCTCAAGAAGCAACGTCCTCGCAACAATAAGCAAAACAAAAGTCCCAAACATTCTCAACCAACTCATCCTTCCAATAGCGACAAGGGAATCAAATCAGAAGGTAAGAAGATTGAGCACCATTGCAATTTTTGTGGGATAAGTAGTCATGTGGAATCTAAGGGGCCTAAAAAGATGGAAGCCTTGGAAGAAGCAATGAAGAAGCACAACATCAACCTTGATTCTTCTTCTAACTCTACTTCTCATGGACATGCACTTTTTGTTTTTGTTTTTTCCTTCAATGCATCTTTTACTAATGAGTGGCTCATTGATTTGGGAGCATCTTATCTTATGGCTAAGGATATAACCATTTTTTCTGTTCTAAATGAATGTAACACTAAACAAATATTTGGTGGCGATGATAGATCTCATAATGTTGTAGGATCTGGAACAATTCATCTATATGATGGTCAATTCAAAGATGTATTATGTGTTTCATGTTTCAAGTCTTTCCTATAGTTTGTTGTAAGTCTGTCAGATCACTCATTTTGGTGAAGGAAAGATTGTAGAGTTTACACCTCGCCAAGTTGTAATCAAGGATTTCAAAGATCTTAAGCATGTTGCAACAACCAAAATTGTTGATGATATTACTAGGTTGTAAGATTTAATAACTTTGGGTCATCACCTTTTCCCTTAGTTTTTATTGCTCATAGCGATGACTTGAGCAAACTTTGGCATGAGTGATTTGGTCATTTAAACTATCGCTTACTGTAGCAACTATGTAATAAAAAAAATGGTGACTAGTCTTCCTCTTGTTTCTTGTAGAGATGGTGTTTTGCCCTAGGTGTGTTCTCGATAAACATCATATGGACAGTTTAGAACTTTAGACAAATGTGCCCATTGGAATGCCTTGGTCCCCTTGCAGCTTGTTTATAGTAATTTGTGTGGTTTGCTTCCTTCTGCTTCTCTCTTTTTTCAAATACTTCTTAACTTTCATTGATGACTTGTCCCAATGCACTTGGGTTTACTTTTTAAAACATAAGAATGAAGTTTTTGACATGTTTTTGGCCTACAAGGTCCTTGGAGAAAAACAATTTGGACATCAAATACAAAAGCTAAGAATAGATAATGGAGGCAAATATGTAAACACTAAATTTACTATGGACTGCACTGCACAAGGAATTCAGATGAGACATACTTTTCCAAATTATGGTGTTGTGGAGAGAAAGAATCACACTTTAAAGGAAATGGTTAATTGTATGATCCAATGTAAGGGATTAAGTCCTTTTTGGGCGGAAACCATTAATTGTGCCAATTACATAGTCAATTGTACTCCCACAAAGACTCTAAAAGATATAACATGGGAAGAAGCATGGAGTAACATTAATCTAGATGCAAGCCACTTTCGTGTGTTTGGTAGTGAAGCATGGGCTCACATTCCTGATGAAAAACGCAAAGCCTTAAAACTTAAGAGTGAGAAGTGTATTTTTGTTGGATATTCTCAAGATGTAAAAGGTTATAGACTTCTTCAACCAAAATCCAATGACATTATGCTTAGAAGAGATGTTAAATTTGATGAAGATCTCTTGGCCTACGAGCCTAATTCGGTGTTTGTGCCATCTTTGGCCTGCGAGTCATATTCGTCAATTGTGCCAACTTCTCTACTCATGATCCTACTCCGGTTTCTTCTTCAGATGATGACATTGAGGATGAAACTCCACCTCTGCCTGCTCATAGTCCTCCAGTTGGGTCCATTGAACATGAATCTGCATTAGCACCACCACTTCCTAGATTGGTCTTGTCAACATGCGAAGCCACTAGTGATCTTGCCGATGATCCTAGAGATCAGTGCCGAACACGTTCATAGTTCAAACGAGTCTCTTTTCTTTTGGCTCAAGTTTCAGAGACTTATGATCTAGAGACATTTGCAAAAGCTTCTGGCCATCTAGAGTGGGACGTAGCTATGAATGAAGAATATTGTTTCTTAATGGTGAACGATACTTGGGATCTAGGACCTATTTTGAAAGGAAGAAAACTTGTCTGATGTAAATGGGTGTATCGAACTAAGTATGGATTAGATGGAAGTGTTGAAAGACTTACAACAAGGTTAGTTGTCAAAGCAGTTTCCCAAGTGAGAGGAATTGACTACAATGAAACCGTTGCCCTTAGCCAAATTGAACTCCGTCTGCTTTCTACTCTCCCCTACTGTTTCACATGAATGGGAGGTCCATCAAATGGATGTCAAATCTGCCTTCTTGCATGGGGATTTTCCGGAAGAAATTTACATGGAACAACCTCTCGACAGTGTTTAGGATAACTCCATCCTTGTTTGTTGGGTTAAGAAATCACTCTATGGCCTTAAGCAAGCTCCTCGATGAAAATTTTGGAACTCCAACCTACTTTCAAGTTTAGTTTCATTGCATGTAGTTTAATGCCCAAACCCTAGCATGCATAATCATATTATAATTAAAAATTTTCACTTTTGCTTGAAACACATGGAATTCTTTCAACATAAACAATTCAAAAATTTAAATGGCAGCCAACTTTTTCACAATCAGAAAATTATAACAGCCAACACATGTAATTTAGACTCAGAATTTTGACCAAAATGGTCCCGAAAAAACCCGAAGGGAAAACCCTCTTCAGAGAGAGATTTTATTATTTTCAGGCAAATTACAAAGTTAATAACAACGGTAATTATGTCCCCTTTTCTGCCTTGAAAAACATGCCAGCATCTCATTGACAAACTGCTGTACGACTGCCTTGAAAATTGTGCTAGTTAAGACATGTACTAACTCACACGTATGAACAATATGACTGATTTTCTTGATTTCTGTGTTGCAAATTTTCCTCGTTTTTAGTGCCTGTACAATCAACAATAAATATTGTACATGTTACCTTGAAAAACGTGCTTGTACGGTCTGAATTTATTGTTGTAACGACCTCGAAAATAGTGCTGCCATCTCCTCGAAATCTGTGCTGCTGTACAGTCTTGTCCTCAATCTTCGTGCCTAGACTCTTACTCTTCCTCCTTGGAATTCGAGCTAGGGTTTTCTCTCTCTTTCTCTTGGAAGAAATTGATTCTCTCTTTCTCTCCTTTTCTCTCTTGTTCTCCTCTCGCAAAATTCTCAATTGTGAAAATGAACAATGATTCTCTCAATGCCTTTCTCTAGCCTTTTTGTTTGAGTAATCACCACTTTGAAATCAATGGCCTAGATTAAAACATAACTAGATGAGTTCTAGGGCTCATGTTAAATCTCACTTTTCTCATTGAAAGTATTTAATTCACTTTTAAATAATAAATGAGACATTATTATTCACCCACCTTTTTAATTCTCAGAAAGGCACATTTTAAAGTTTTAATAACTCAAACTCACTTTAAAAGTCACTTTATAAAAATAAAGTCATTCTCACTTTAAAAATACTAGGGACCACAACTTTTAAGTGTTCATGTCCACCCCAAGGCATCACAAGGTGAACAAACACTTCCTTGTTAATTTTTCAACACTCGAGCTTGGTATGCCAAAATGGATGGCTTTTTCTTTGACACCAATTTTTCTAGATGTCATTTTGACCCTAATGTCTATGCCAGTGTTGCAAACATCGACACGGTAAAAAAATCGGCAGGGTCCAAGAAACATCGTTTCAGGGTATCTCGGCAATATATAGACAAACATCAGCAATAAATCGGCAAACTTAAAAAAATACAAAAATATTCAATTTCACCTTTAGAAAAAATCGGGAAAAAATCGGCAAAATCACTGGAAAAGATCACCTCGAAAAAATCGACAATAGCTCGGGATAAATCAGAAAAAAATCGGGAAAATCTCGAGAAAAAATCTGGAAAATTCGTCGAGTTGAAAAACTCGCGATTTCTCAGACATCGGCGATTTCTCGGCCGATGTCGGTAACACTGGTCTATACCAAGAAAGTAGGAATCCATTTCATAATCCTTTTTCTTTATGTTGATGACCTTATTCTTACTGGTAGTGATTCCAAACTTTTAACCCATGTGAAATCCAACCTTAAGAAGAAATTTGAAATGACCAACTTAGGACATTTTCATTATTTTCTTGGACTCCAAGTCTTTTAAACCGAATGAAATTTTCTTTGTTAGTCTAAGTATGCTTGTGACCTTCTTTGTCGCTTTCACATGGATGATTGTAAACCAACTCCATCTCCCTTCCAGTCCGCAGTCAAACTTATTGCCAGCTGCACCGCACCCGAAGTAGATGCTTCCTTGAATCGTTAGTTGGTAGTATTTTGTACTTGACTCAAACCTGTCTTGATATTTCCTTTGTTGTTGGTCTTGTTGCCTGGTATATGCAAATGCCCCATGATAGTGATTGGAAAGCAACAAAAGGATTCTTTGTTATATCTAGGGTACAATTTAGTTTGGGATTCATTGCAGCTCAAGGGGGACTCCTTTGTTGCTTGGTTTCATTGATTCAAATTGGGTTGGTGACCATGATGATTAGAAGTCTACTCTAGGTTATGTTTTCAATCTTGGTTATGGACCTATCACTTGGACTTGTAAGAAACAAGCTCTTGCTCTTTCTTCAGCAGAAGCAAATTATTGAGTCGCAATTAATGCAAGTAAAGAAGCCTTGTGGGTTCGGCATATCTTTTTAGAGTTTGGATTTGAGCAACATCTGACTACCTTTTGGTGTGACAATCAAAGTGCCATCAAGCCCGCCAAAGATCTAGTTCAACATCATCGTAGCAAACACATTGAGCGAGAGATACACTTGATCAAAAAGCTTATTTAGGATCGCGTCCTCGAAGTGCTCTTTTCGCCTACAGATGATCATGTTGCAAAAATCTTCACAAAGTTTATTATAGAAGCGATATTTTCTAGACTTCGATCTATGTCAGGAGTTCAGGAATTTGTCGTTAAGGGGGGATAGGTTGTAATGTCTCATTCCTTCTCCTATTGTGTCGCCTTTGTAAATCCTTCAATCCTATCCCAAGTTATTCTTAAGGGGGGATGTTAGGATATTCAGACACTTAGGAGTTAGTAAAGATCAACTTGGTCTAAACTTTCTTTAGTATGCATTACTATGTGTTTGTACTTATGTAATTTGATGGTCACGATATGTTCTAGACATAGAGTGATCCGACGGTTCATATTCACCTTGATCTTAACGACTATTGATATGTGGTTGATTTAAATTTTAAAGGATATTTTTTACCATTTAAATTGCATGTGAAATTTGAATGCTTAACTTCATAAAAAGACTTTACAAAGACAATTTTAAATGCTTAATTTGAAACACGTAAGCACATAAATAAGTATGCAAACCATAAAATTGCAGACAACCGATGATAATGGAGTTCACCTCTCCTAGGCTACGTCTCCGGGCCACTACCAATGAGAAGGACGATATTATTAAGTCTTCAAAAAGATTACATACATGAGTTCTGGAGATATTTTGAGTTCTGTCAGTCAAACACAAAAATAGACTGCACCACTGTGTTCCTCTCGAAATTCTGAGAATAACGAGTATAAACTCAACCCCCTTTGCCTAAGATCTCCTTTGGCACACACTTTGAGAAGACCACCTCTTGCGCTTGTACGGATCGTACAATCCATACCTTTTCTGTACTTTATTTGCGCCTTTGGAACTGTGCAAAGCCTTGGCACCGAACTCCCAATTGGTTTGTGGTTGTGAAAAAGTGGGCTTATATAGTACATTTTGGGGCCTGAAACTATGGGCAACGCGCCCTTTTTGGGGTTTAAGTCTCGGAGTTAACATAAACAATATGTTATACAAGATTATATACAACACATGGGCAATGACATAGAGCACTGACAAGCAGTTCTCCAAACACTAAAGATGTCCAAAAAATAGGATGAAACGACAGGCACATCAACATCACAGTCAAAGCATGAAACAATGTATTCCTTTTTCTATCCTTGGAACTGACGTGATCTTTAGAAGTAGAAGCACACAAAGAATCAATGTTAGAATCATTACCAACAATAGATTTACCATTCACCCCTACGATCGTTATCTTTGTTTCGTCCTCAGAATTCGATCCAAGGTCCTCAACGATAACTGTGGATTTTTGCTTCCCTTTTAGATCCTTAAACCACTTTGGTTTCAATTATGGATGTAGCTTCCAACGGCGTTCTTCATCATCTCCATCTTCAAGTTCAAGCTCTTCTTCTTCCTCATCTTCCCATCATTCTAGTTTTTATCAGAAAGATGTTTCTAAAAAGCCCTTATTTAAACTAGATGTCAAATTTGATTTGCAACATTGTTAAACTAGATGTCAAATTGTTATATGAGATTCTATACAACACATGGGCAATGGCCCATTGGTAAAACGTGGTAATTTGGGAGCGGAGGTCTAGGGGTCAAACCCGCGGGCCTCGCTTCCTCCCCTTTTTATATGGTAACAATATGATATGATATAACATATATTGTGGTTCGTCATTTGGTTTAATCGCCAGTCGTATGTTTGGTTGCATATTATAATGTTTAACAATGGATCTTGATATATAACTTATGATATGGTTCCTCCCTAATATATGGTTCTGTTACCACGTTGCAAACTTTATACATTACACATGGGGACGAGGGCCCCGCCTCTTTTTCAAAATAGAAAACGGATCAACTTAACTTTAAATAGATGTGGAACCCTATACGGTTAAGAACCAACTGCGGGAACCATGGCTAGGTGGATGGTGTGGAGGCTTTGGCAGAGGATAGGTTGAGGGTTCGATTCCCCTTGACTACCATATTTTTGGTAAATAAAACTGAAATGTGGCCAATTGGATCGGATCGCCACTTGGCGACCTTCGATTGGTCCACTTGGACGCTTACTAGATGCCACTTGGATGCCCACTAGTGCGATCAACCTGCCACTTGTTATCTTGCTATCGGTCCACATCACTTACCAACTCAGCATTGCCAACTGGACTACAACCTGCCACATGGCGTTTTACGAGTGTGCCACGTCAATGCTGTAATTGCCATGTGTCACCCTTACAGTGGTGCCACGTGGCACCCCCTTTTGCCAATATTTACCTGTTTTGCCGAAAATTCAGAACGTGATATCTTTCACGTTCAGAGTCTATTTGAGGCGAAACGAATGCCGTCAGAAAGCTCTTGTCGAGCTCTACGCAATTGCAAGCTTCTGTTCCCAATTTGAAGACTTTAATTTTGATCAATCTCGGAGATCCTCTTGGATCAGTGGCTTAACATCTGATTGATCCATGATCTCTATTTAAAGAGCATGGAGGGTCATTTTATTGATGATCAATTGTGAGAAACTCATATGTAAAATATTTTTCTTTTTGTGTGAATATATTGCCTCAAGCTACTATTTGGTTGAGAACATGGACTGTTTCTCTCTCTAGGGGTTTTAACCACGTAAAATATCAGTTTGTTGATTTGTGATCTGTTTGTGTGAGCGTTTCTTAAGGTGTTAGACCTTATCGAATTACGTTGTTTAAGTCTAATAAAATTAGTGTTTGCATGATTGATCTATGGCTTAGCATCTGATTGACCCATGATTTCTATTTAAAGAGCAGGAAGGGTAATTTCATTGATGATCAATTGTGAAAAATCATATGTAAAATATTTTTCGTTTTGTGTTAATATATTGCCTCAAGCAGCTATTTGGCTGAGAACATGTACTGTTTCTCTCTCTAAGGGTTTTAACCACTCAAAACATTGGTTTGTTGATTTGTGAACTGTTTCTGTGAGCGGTTTCTTAAGGTGCTTGACCTTGTGGAAATACCTTGTTATAGTAGTACAAAATTAGTGTTTGCATGATTAGGAAAAAAAACACTGTATGGAGTTGTAAGTTTTAAGTCAAAGCCTTTTACCATCTTTGAATTAGCACATTCTTGGTGAATTATTGAAATAAGGCCCTCTTTAGATTTTGATTCACTCCCAATCAGCGTTTGCAGAAAGCCACATCAGCAGGAATATCAGCACTTCATATGAGAAAAATAGGTGTTCCAATCAGCAGTAAGTTCCTAAGAAAAGTGTCTCTCTTAAGCCTAACTACTATGCTACTTTTGAAGGGAGTAAAGCAGTGTTACCAGACTCGGAATCGGCAATGAATCGGTGAGGCAAAAGAGCGAAGAGTTTTAATGGAATCGGGAAAAAATCGGTGAATACAAAAAATAAAGATATACTGTTACTGACTAGTTGTGGACAAGCACTGCCCTTTGTCGATCCCAACTTGCACAGTCCAGTCAAATAAAAATATTCTTGTAGAGAGTTACCGCCCCTAATGGAATCGAACCCGAAATGGCCCGCCCTTCCCAGTCCAAAATCGATATCGTGTCCATGGGTTAGGTGTTAAACTATGTTGAATTATGGAGTTATCTACATAGTAAACACTATACCCGCAAAAATTTGCTGCTAGTAAAGGACAAAAATCACCTTTTCACACTGCAGCCAGGAAAAAAAACGAAATTACTCGCTGTTTGCAGAGGAAGCGGCTAAGATCAGAATTAATCGTGATTTATTCGCCAACGATCTTCCTCGGATTGTTTGGGCAAAGATTCAATCAGAACTCGTGATTAATCGTGAGTGACTCCCGATTTCTGTTTCACTGAAGTAAAGGCCCACAATAAAGATTAAATTGGCATGATTTCTTGGAATCAATGCCACACTTACTATCAAAAGCAGACATAAACATAATTAGAAAAAGAGTAGCGCTACTTTTGGAGAAGATATGGGACTGATAAACTTGGCAAGATCCTTCTCCTAAATCCAATGCTGAAACTTAGTCAAAAGCAGAGGTTCTAAATCAGGAGAAGAAGGATTGAAATAAATGAAAGCAATCCTAAAATCAGTTAATAACAGTGCTGCTTTTATGAGAATTCTTCTCTTGAAATTAGCACTACCTTCCTGAATTTAAAATAGTCCTTAAAGGGATCAAACCCATCTTAGGATCAGCATTGATTTCTAGGAGTTTGCTGAATCTTCCTTGGAACAAATTTGGAAAAAGCAGGGCAGATTTGGTATGAGCTTTTCTCGAGAAAAGCAAGCCAAGCTTAGCACAAGACTTCAGATTTGGATCTAAATCTCAAGTATGAATGGAGCAAGAGGGGTGGAATCAGTGTCCAGTGCCCTCCATGTTCAGCAAGTCCTCTTGTCTTTTTTTCTTCATCCAAACTTGGGGTCAAAAGGCTATTGTTAAGCCACTTTGTAGGTCAACAAGGTCTCAAGCAGTGACAATCATTCTATGTCCCATTTGGTTTCTTGGGACAAGTCTGTGTCTGAAATTCATCAAAATTATGTACTCAAGTCATCTCGCACTAATGGATTCTACTTTTCTGGTTCTGAAGTTCTCAACTGTTGAAGATTCATGTTGTGATTGCTCTCTTTTCTTTAATGATTCTAGGATTCCTTTTATCAGCAAGATCAGATTTTAATTGCCTTGTGGGTTTTCCTCTATCCAGCTTCGCCATTCTTAATAATAATGGATATGATCTCTGATATTTTTGTAATCTTGGGTTGTGGATACTATGTTTCATTTCATCTTTGCCATTGTTAGTGATAACAGTGTTTTAAAACTTGGACTCGGACTCGGACTCGGAATCGGCCGAGGGTCAACTTGGACTCGGACTCGGATTCGGCAATGACTCGGCAATGACTTGGGCGGTTTGATTTTAATGACTCAGTTTATTAAAAAACATATAAAATATTTAAAGAAAAAACATATAGTTTGTTCACAAATCTTTCTTCCAAAGAGGGAGCCTCTAAGTTGCTTTTCTTTCTTCTAAAGAGGGAGCCTCTAGGTTGCTTTTTCCTGCTTTCTTCAACAGAGATTAAATTGATTTGTAAGTTTGACAAATAGAAGATTTTTATATCGAAAGGAGATTGAATCAATTCCCTTAAACAACTCCAGTCTCTATCTCAATCTTTCTGCAAATCGAGAATTATTTTTTCAAACAATCCTCTATTCTTAGCTTATAGAAATATGCCAGAATGTGAATTTATCAAACCTACAAGTTTGAAACACGCTTCATAAGTTTCCCATGAATATATGATGAATATAATAAAAAAATTTAAGGATAAAAAACAAATTAAACTAAATAGATATTTATTTCCATAGATATTGAAATTTATATTAATATCCACTAAAAACCAAACTAGGCCAAAGACAATAGATATTACATCCTTCATGAGAAGCCGTACAACAAACGAGGGGCACAAAGAGGCACCACTTCAAAAACAGAGTATTACAACAACAGAAATGAAACAACATAGCCTAGGGTCATAAATACCCTAAAAGATTCTACAACCTTGATTTCCCATAAAAATTGCCCAGCATTAATTAAGCGTGTCTACAAGTGACTAAACTCAAGTCAAAATTTTAAGGAAAAAAGGGTTCTGAAAAAACATTTTGCTCTTACAAGATATAGAAGAAGTCCACGGGAGTGTGGTTCAAAATCTTTAGAGGTAGATCATTCGGTTTTTTTGGACCATTTCACATAGAATTTTTAATAAAGATAAATTTTAAATTGATTTTTTCTCAAGATGGCAGGCACGGGATCATCTACTATTGAGTGCTCGTGGTGAGCAAAGGGTTTGATTCCTTAATGTTCTTACATGTGTATTGGAACCTTAATAAAAGGGCAGATACCCAAGCCAATGAAGGGGGAGGGGGCATGAAATGCTCCTCCACATGTCCCCATCAATGAATGGAATTATAGAAGCCGGCGTGGTAAGCAACAAGCATAATGTCATCAATTTACATGGTAGAAGAACGAACATTCATCACTGCTCCACCGCATTCACTGCTGCATTCCTTTGCACATGCAGAATCATGAAGGGTACAATGTCAAAGAGAGCTCCTGCATGTGGAATGGACTGGCAGTTTGGGAGTTTAACGCCAACAATGAAGGTTCAAAGGACATTGCACAGTTGAAATGGCCGAGTCTGGCTCCACAACATGCTCTGTGTGTTGCCTTTTTAAAAAAAATTTGAAATCCGGAAAAAATTGGCGAGTTGGCCTTTGACTCGGCCGAGCTGCCCGGTTCGGTACCGAACCGGGCACCCGAGCCGGTTTAAAGGCCGGTTTGACTCGATGAGGGTTTGACTCGGGTGACTCGGGCCGAGTCCGAGCCGGCTCGGCCGAGTTTAAAAACACTGAGTGATAATGCATATGATCTCTGATATTTTTGTATTCTTGGGTTGTGGATATTATGTTTCATTTGTCCTATTTAACTACTGAAATAAAATGTGACATTGTTTGGGTAGTTAAAGGGGCGATTCTGTACTTGTGTCAAATTCATATGAGATCCTAAATTTGTGGATCTTGTCAAGTTTTATTTAGGAGGACACAGAGAGATCCTCTCCATACGATTATGTGGTTGTTCTATTATTACAATCACAGAACTCTAATTCAGTCCTCTTATGCACTTGATATCACTTATGGAGCACAACGCAAGAATAAAGACCCAATTGTCAGAGTGGATGTTTCCTCTATGGAGCTTTTTACCACCGTATATCTGGTGCCATTATCTTGTGATTGTGGAACCTCTTCTTTCCTAGATGACGTTGTGCATATAATTTCAACATGGTATCGGAGCTTATTTCTGAGTCTCCCCACCTGATTGGATGTGCTCTTGCTCACTATGGAGGTTAATTAATTTTCTTGAATCCGGAAAGGATGTGCAGCACTTATGATCTCTTGAAGATTGGTCTGAATAAAAGAGACAGTAGCAGTGCGTTTGATCATGTAATATCCTGGTTTTGACCCTTTTGGATGTATTAGATTGAATTATCTATAAACTGTAAATACATGTTTATAACTTAATAATGATGAGAGTCAAGGCATATGCTATTATAAATAAAATGACAGTGAATAAATAATTTTAATACCTTGTATGAATTCCTATTGTGGAGCTCAAGGCCAAGGCTTGACTAGCGAATGGCTAGGCATATAATTGCGGTGAATATGTTTTCTATGTACCATGTGGTTGACTTGCCATCGTATTCTCAAGATATTTTAAATATTATTTTGAAAATGAATGTAAAGGTCTAAGCCTGTCCATGGAGAGCACAAGGGCTATGAGTCGATTGGAGGGGAAGAGGAAAAAGGGTCCAAGGGGGTGACAAATAATCCTAAGTGGTCTAAGTTCTTAACTTTCAACTTTTCCTCATGTGCCTTATTAAACCCCAACTACCAATCATTGATTGCAGGTGGTGGTTGGTGGGAAAGTTCACTTTGGGGGTTGAGTATTGTTGAATTTTAGCATTAGCATATAACTTAAAAAAATTGCAGATAAACTTTAAACAAATAACAAGTGCAGTAAAAACACATTCATCACATCAGCACAATGGACACAAGATTTTTCACTGGGGAAACCTTCAAAGGACAAAAACCCCAAAAAGCATTAGTAGCTCATCTTGTAAATGAGATGACTTAGGAATTTCTTCAAAAATTCCTCAAACCCAGATCTGGAATAAACCACAGTTACAGTAAATTTTCTCAGTAAAAGTTCAAAGAAAAGTTTCAAACCCTAGCAGCTCAAATCTTCAGATTTGCTCAGAAAAGGCCAAGACTGTCAAAAACAGTGTTCCCACTATTTCTCAGATCTTCTTCAGATCTGCTCAGAAAATGCCAAGAATGTCAAAAACAGTCTGCCCACTATTTCTCAAATCTTCTTCAGATCTGCTCAGAAAAGGCCAAGACTGTCAAAAACAGTCTGCCCACTATTTCTCAGCTCTTCTTCAGATCTGTTCAGAAAAGGCCAAGACTGTCCAAACAGTCAGCCCACTATTTCTCAGATCTGCCTGGACAAATTAGGGCCTGTCCAGAACAAAAAAAACACTGGCTAGATCAAAAAAACAGTCAGTCCAAAATTATTTATCAGATCTGGTAATTTTCAGATCTGCGTAAGCAAATGAGGGCCTGTCCAAAAAAATCAAAATTTACTGCCCAGAAATTTATGACAGCTGCCCGGAATATATCAGATCTGCCTGATCTGCTGTACGGCTGCCCAAAACTTGGAGAGAGAAGAAGATAACTGCTGAAAAGAAGGGTTTGCTGAGAAACACTCTTATGACAGATGATGATGCCCTAGCTGAGGCAAAAAACTCTTCTTCAGTAAATATTAGCGTCACCTGTCAGAGCAAACTTGTGTGTATAAAATGAGAAGGATTGATCTTCTTTTATAGCCTTTGTTCACCTGTAAGTGGACAAGATTAGGAAAAATAAAAATAATAATATTTTTATTCTTTTCCTAATTTTATTTTCAGTTTTACCAAAAATGGTACTTTTATTTTTCCTTTGACTTTTACCAAAAAGGGTACTTTTATTTTTCCTTTGACTTTTACCAAAAGTCCTTATTTAAATTTATTTCCACCTGTGGTCATTTTCCTGTGGTAAAAAACTCTTTATTTAAATTGACTTTTGACTTTGACCTTTTTCCAAGTGCCCCTGTGGTACATTTTTTATTTCAAAAGTACATCATCATAAACCAAGAGAGTTATTAATGCTTTTACCTCACACACTGTGTGACACCTAGATCTGGTACTAGGGTAACTTAACCAAGGGTAGCTAATCCTTGGAGAAGCACACCAAGCCCATAAATCAAGGGTCAAAGTGCTACACACATGCCCAGACCCAGTCTAGGGCTTACAGTGTCTTCATTCTCCCAGAGAATGGCTACTCAGAACTACGCTGAGTCTACCAGTCCCAGACTGGTCTACATCGTGGCCCCGGACCAGATGTCTACTCAACACAAGGTTGAGTCTATCCGGGGCAGATCTGGGTCTATATCATGGTCCCAGACCAGATATCTACCATTCAACAAAATGGTCACTCAACATTGGGTTGAGTTTTCACCGTGGTCCCGGACCAGTTGGTCCCATTCTCCGAAGAGAAAGGCTCTCGATGCTGCTCAGAACAATCAACAAGTATAAGCATGGGGAATGTAAGGGACTCCATCCTTGTAGGAATTTGAACCTCGGGGAAATTTGAACCATCTCTATGCTTGTGCACTTTACTTCGTTGTTAATTTGGATTGACTCATTCATTCGTCCATTGGCTACTACTTTTATTCCATTCTCATTCAAACCTCTCTCTCATGTCTATGTATCTCTGAAGTACCCAAGACTGCACTCTCATGTTGGGAAGTGAGATCTAAGAACTTTTAGAATGTAAAATAGAGTTGTGGAAGGGAAGAATGTAGACTTGAGAAGAGGGATGGATGGTTCTGGAGGAAAATAAAGGCTGGGTTATATAGGAAAGCTTTGCTTGTATCTTGATATCGACTAGGCTGCACCTAGTTGGACTTTCAGTGAGCCGCCAATGATGAACAAGATACTTGTTCATATTCAGAGTTTAGAAGTTCTTTTAGGCCTTCATGGCCGTTTTATTTTTTGTAACACATGTTCATACCCCCTTGAGGAAATTGTAAAAAATGTCCTAGCATTTAATTTTTTATAAAAGGCTCGGCTTCCCGGACTTGAGCATCAAGCTAACTTAGCTCAAAGTGTTTTTTCCCTTGGTTATTATTGGTTGTTGAACAAACGACTAATAATTTCTGAGTTTTTCAGTCACACCTCCAAAGTTGGGGTAGTCATCTTGATGTTTCATCCTAGGGAGGCTATTAGAGCCTTCGTGTTGGTGTTTTTCACCATGCTAGGCATTCAAATTGAGTCGTATGAACATGTATTAAGTCCCCCTAGAGTTTGTCAATTTCCGCAAAAAATAATTTTTTTTCTCGTTTTTTAAGCCATTTTTTAATGGTTTAATTAAAAAATTTCAAAGTGTAATAAAAGTCAGATATGGAGTCTGTTTCTGACGTGGGGACACTCGTTTTCACACTCGAAGTGTCCACTTTACCTCAGGGACCACTTTCTGCATCAGTCGGGTAGCCGGAGCACCCTGTGAGGCATTATTGGGCTAAAAATGCATCAAAATAGCATTTTAATGCTAAATATGGACATTTTGGCGCTGTTACCGGGGATAAATCTTTCTATTCCCGGAATACGACTTTTGAGTTTTCATTTTTGTTTTCGCTTTGTTTGATGAATGTTGTACTTTAATCAACTTACTCAAATCATTTGGCGACTCCACTACCTTTAATTTTACCAAGGCGTTCTATAAGAAGAAACTCTGAAGGCTTGCTTCAGTTCATTCTTGAGCCTGAAAAGGTTTACTGTAGGAGGAAAAGCAAGCTAGCTTCTCATAAGATCCTTAACGATCTTTCATCTGAGTCAATCTTAGATATTCACCTTTTATTTGTTGATACTTCTCAATCAAATAATTCACATAGTACCATGGGTACTTTGTTTAAACCTCTGGATTATTCTGCTGTAATTGGGAAACCTCATAACATCCCAGATAAAGCCATTGAGAAGGTTCCATCTTTTTATGGAAACGATGCTACAACTGCTAAGTCTCACTTGTTGGCTTTTTCACAGTGCTACAATAAATGGTGTCACAACGTCAACCATGAATATGTAAAGATGAGGTTGTTTGCCTTATATCTTGAAGCTGATGCCTTTGAATGGTTCACATCCCTGAATGATGATGGTATCAAGACCTTCAAGGAATTTGAAACTGCTTTCAATAAAAGATGGGGGGATAAGAAAGAAAAGGCACCTTTTGGCCGCCTCAACAAACACAAAAAAGAAGGAAAACGAAACCATAGAAGAGTTCAATAAAAAGTTCAGTGATATGGTAGGCAGATGCTCGGTTGATATTAAACCATCAGATACCTCAATTCTCATATATTACACAGAAGCATTCGAGCGAGAAATGAGGTACCAACTTAGAGACAAAGAACCTGGCGACCTGAAGAAAGCCATGGAAATAGTTGAGAAGATAGGCAGAAACATGCAATCTGCAGGAAAGTCTAACATTCCAGGATTTGTTAGAGGCACTACTTCATCTTCCAAAACTCAGGATACCAGAGGAAAAACAGTAGAGCCTAAAGGAAAAGATGAAGGTAAGGAATCAATGAAAGAAGTAGCTGACATGATGAAACAAATGATGATAAACTGTACTTCCTAGATGAATGCTATGCAAAATAGGATACACAACATGGAAAAAGCACAGGTTTCTCAAAGTCATAAAAACTTCCAGCCTAGACAAAACCAGGAGTGGAAAAAGAAGTATCCTTCTTATGAGCAGAGACCTCCAAATCAACTTGAAACAAACAACATGGTGAGTGATGAGATTCCTCCCTATTGTCGACCTTGTGATGAACTTCATGAAGAATCTACTTGTCCATGGAACAAGAACAAATGGAAATGAATAACTTTGTAGGACATACTAGAGGTCATGACTACATAAACAATGTAGGGCAAGTTCTTCATATTTCAAAAGAAAAATGGAAGCAAGCCAAGGACTACAGTCAGGAAAAGGATAATGCTACTTAGATTTTTGGCGAAAAGCCTTCACTTGAACAGATTATGGAGAGGTACAAAGGGGTGGCTTATCAGAGGAAGAAAAACATGATCCCGACCAAATCAAGTTAGCATATGCCAAAGGTAAAAACTCCTCCCCCTCTAGATCTAAATATTGATTTGGGTAATTGGTTGTCAAGTGCTAAGATTTCTGTGCCTGTAATTGAGATCCTCAAAATTCCAAGTCAAAGAGATATTTTTATGAAAACCTTAGCAGAGTCAAAGAGATATTTTTATGAAAACCTTAGCAGAACCTAAGGAAAATATAGTTGAAAAATCCGAGGAAACAACTATTGAGAAGCCTAAAGAGAAACTGGTCAACTCAAAAGAAAATGAGAAGGATAAACCTAAAGAAGTGTTTTCCAAGAAGCTGAGTCATTTCAATGAAGATGTCCCCATCATCTTGCATAGTAGGGATCATAATAAAGAAGATCATCTTGCCTTCTACATTTCTTTGATTGCAAAGAACAAATTGTTGCACAATTGCATGCTTGATTCAGGTGCGTCATCAAACATCATGACTAGAAAAGTCATGGAACAAATGGGCTTAACTATCTCAAGGCCTTACCAGAATGTATGCGCCATGGATTCAAGGGAAATCGATGTCGTGGGTATAATTCTAAATTTTCCAGTCAAACTAGCAGCATATCCTGACACAGGTGTAACCATGGACATAGTAGTCATAGATGTTCCTGACAGATGGGGAATGTTGTTGTCAAGAAAATGGGCTGCATCTTTGGGAGGATCTATTCAAATGGAATGGACTTACGCCATGATTCCTACTTTTGAAGATGCACATGTCAAGTTATATAGAGAAAAGGTGGAACCTCTGCTTGTAAGATTGTAATAGTTTTTCTTGAGTATTGTGAATAAAAGGCTTTGGAGGCAATTTCTTTGTGGGATCTATGGATGTTTGGATGGAGTTTACTCTACATTAGTGAGGTAACCTGTATTTGTTTTCATGCTTGCATATGTTTGGGATTAACTTGCTTTCAGAAGGAAATGGTATTTTTGTAAAGATAAAAGGTAATTCTTGATAGGTTGCTCTTTTATTGCAAGTCGAAGAAGACTATTTGATATATGTATGATTTCATGTTTGGATCTACATTATTGTTGCAGTCTCTTTTGGTTTACACAGGTATTTTTTAATCCCCATTTGCTAGTTTTGAGAATCTTTTGCAGGAAGCTAAAGCTGGAGTATTGATGAGTGAATGTGCTCTACCTTTCCTTCAGTAAAATTAGAAAATAAGCTTTGTCCCTTTGATCTCACCAAGGAGGCATTTTCTCTCCTATATTTCTTGCTCCACTCCGGGTTCTTCAACTTTTGATCCACAAATTTCTTGAAAGTTTCTTTCAGTTTCAAACATTTCCATTTTAGATCTAGCATCTAAGGTCATATTAAAGGTAGATCTAATATCTAAAAGTCTCTATTTCTAGTTTGCTTCAAAGGTACACTTAAATTTCTAGATCTAGTTACTTTTCTCTTTTTTCCGAAAGTTTAAAAATTTTGAAAATTAAAAAAGCTTGTTGAAGGAGCTTTGTGCATTTTAAAGTTTTATCTAGCATTTTAGTGCTTGATATTTGCTTGCCATTCTTTTTAAGAGGCAAGCAAAGATCCTAAGAAGGCAAGCTTTCTAGCTTGCCTTACTTAGTTGTTTCCCTTTTTTTTATAGCGAGTTGTTACTTAGAATATTTTGTAATTTTTGCATGTTGTCCAAAGACACTTCCAAAGTGTTTTTGGGCTTCTTTCATTGACATTAGCTTGCTGGTTTTTAGCAGGCCCATCAAAAAAGAGAAGTAAACTCTGCCCGAAAATAGCTTTTTTGGACATCCGGAGCTCCCAGGAGGCTTTCCCCTTAGCTAGGCTTATTTCCTTGTATTTTGTAAGCCTTTGGATCCCAAATAACAAGAACCAAAGAGCATTTCTGCTGAAGCATTGTAACCGATTAATAAAAGCAAGTTTGAGTAGGCTCGTTAGAGCCTGCTCCCCACCCCCCCTAGGGGGATTTGTGTCGGTGTCTTTTTTTTGTGATTTTCTAGTTTTAGTTAGTTTTGTCTTTATTTTTGATTTAGTGTTTATGTGATCAAGGAAGTAAAAGAAATACTTACCCCACGCTCTCCCGAGTACCCCGAAAGGGTGAAAGAGATTCGTGGTAGGATTAATTAGAAAATATTTCTTTTATTTATGTGTTCTTAAAATTTTTAAACCAATCCAACCGTTGCTTTCCCGAGTACCCGAAAGGTGAAAGAGACTCTTCGGTCGTCATCTAAATAACTCATTTTCACATCTCTAATAAAATAAACCAAGACTTTTTCCCCGTATGCTCTACACCGCTGCAGCTTGTTTGATTTGTTCGCTGTATCAGAAAGGGATACGAGTTACTAGATTTAATAGGAAAATCTACACAAGTGATTTTCTCGAGAACTCGGGAGGTTGCAAAGGGCAATCACTACAGAGTCAGGGGGCTACTCCAAGCAGGTTCATCCTCGCCCCGTTGGACACTTGGTATTACCGCTTTAGCACTCAGTTCAGAGGGACTTAACTTGTTGGGCCAAACCCACAATTAACCCACGCCCTTAATTACTCATTTAATAATCTAAAATTTACCAACCGAGACACTGCAATACTTTCACTGAGACTACACTAGCAACCCACATTTGCAAGCACTCTTTTCATTTCGGCACTGGTCTATTATGTTCTTTTTGCATAAGTTAATCTCGCAATGTGTCATTGAATATTGTGTATCTAATTTGAGTTAAAGTGTTGCTAAGGTTAATCTTGTTGGCAGTAATTGGTAATTTTTAATTTCATCCATTTCATATTAAAGCTCCTAGAATTAATTATTTCTCTCGTAGAGTAAAAACTCTAGATTTTACTTTTCATTAGGGTCCACCCCCCTTGGTTTCGCTAGGAGTTGGCCTAGACGGAGGTGTTGAGTATCAGGTGACATCACTTGGCTCGAGCTTGCCCCCAAGGTCGCACCCAGTGGCTTGAAGATTTCTGCCACGTTATCCGAGGTGCGAATTAGGTGGCAACATATATGTATATTGCTGCTTATTGAGTGTTTAGAGCCAATGTATAACTCTAACTCTACTAGGTTATTCCTAAAAGCAAACAACATATTGGACTCTTTCTACACACACTGAAGACCAATAGAGGGAAGAAAATCCCTCGAGATATTCTTGAGTAGAGAAGGGAAATATCTTCCTTGTGTTGTGTGGGGTAGTGGAAGAGAGTGTTAAGGCTATGTTAGTTGGATCTAAGTTGTTGTGAGTGAGGAGCAAGAGTGGAGCAAAAAGCGAAATTTTCAAAAGCTCCTGTTTCGAGAGCATTTTATATATATATATATATATATTATTTTATTTTGATGGATTTATATCTATAAAACATGTAGGATGTTGAATTAACTGTTGAATTAGGGTTAGGAAGCCATGATACAAAGATGCCCCCATGGGTATCAGATGTTGTCACTGAAGATTTACTTTAGAAACTACCCGTTCATCGACAAATTCTGCTTTTAACCATCCATGTCGCTTAAATAAAACGAATTGACATCGACTATAACATGGATGATGTAGGGACCCATCCATAAGCTGTTAAACTTCTCGTGTTTGCTAGGCGTTTCTTTCTGCTTGTCCCATATTAACACTGTATCTCCTTTCTGAAAGGTTTTAGGCCTAGATGATTTGTCAAATTTTCTTTTAACTTTATCTTGACTTTTGATATTCTGATAAACCACCTTTCTCCTAACTTCATCCAACTCTATCAATTCGTGAATTCTGCTCTGATAATCGTCCCGATCTAATCCCGAATCTTGCAGAGTCTGATACACTGGTAATTTGAGATGAATCGGTAAAGCCACATTTGTGCCATAGACTAACTCAAAAGGAGACATCCCCGTTGCACTTTTCTTAGTGATTCTATCTGCCCAAAGTGCAAACTTGATTTTACTATCCTAGGGCTTCTTGTTCTCACCAATAATATTTTTTACGATGATCATCAAGTTTTTGTTGCTTGATTCAGCTAGACCATTTCCCTGGGGATAGTAATTCAAGGAATGAGATAAGATAATGGCATACTTAAACAAAATAAGACATTGCTATTGAATTGAAAGCTTTGGCATTATCAGTGGTTATCTTAGCAGGCACCCCAAATCTAGTAAATATTTTATCTTCATGGAAATCCATGCCTACTTTCTCGGTTGCTGCTTTAGTAGGTATGGCCTCTACCCACTTTGTAAAATAATTAGTTGCTGTTAAAATCTAAGTGTAACCATTACTTGAATTATCCTTTAATTTACCAATGAAATCAAGACCCCATTGTTGAAAAGGGGCTTGGACCACTACTGGCTTCAAAGGTAATTCGACAAGTTTCTGTTTTCTTGTGAATAGTTAACATTTTTGGCAATTCCTAATAGACTTGTGCACATCAGTTATTAAGGTGGGCCAAATATCCTGCTTTAAGAATCTTGTGGGTTGTATTTTTAGCTGCAAAATGGCCACCACAAAATCTTGAGTGGAACTCTTCTAAGAGTCTTTTAGACTCTTCTTCATCTACACGCCTGAGTATGAGACCTTCTGGGATTTTCCATTTCAAACCATCTTGGGTAAGACAATACTTAGGGGCTTGTAATCTTATCGACCTTCTTTTGTGGCCGACTAAGTGTTTTGGATTCGTTAGGTTGAGGAGATAGAAAACTATATCTTAATACCATTGTTGCTGTTGAAGATGCTGAAGCTCTGCTGAATTGGCTGATGCTGATGAACTATTCTGACAAATCATGCCTAAGGCTTGCTCATTTCCCTCTGTCATCATTTTAGCAAGACCTTGACCCTTGATCAATTTAGTGGGTTTCATCTCTAAGTCATACTCCTGGATCTTTGATACCCACTTTCCTCTTATACCAAGGCAATCTTGTTGGGATAGAATGTCTTTTACAGCTGAATGGGGAACATAACCAACTACTTTAGAGTACCTAATGTAAGTTCTAAAGTGTTTTAAAGATTTAACAAAGGCATAAGCTTGTTTTTCCATTGTAGTGTACTTTAGCTGTGAATTCATTAAGGACCTACTCATAAAGGCAATAGGTTGTTCCTGACCCTCTTTATTCTTTTGCAACAAAACTCCGCCAATTGTATCCTTAGAGGAAAATGAACAAATATGGAAATCTTTAGAGTAGTCTAGGCTAGTAAAGACTGAGACCTTGCTATACAATCCTTGATGCTTCTAAAGGCTTCTTTTCCCTCTCTATCCCATTCAAACTTAACATCCTTTTTAAGGATCTTTTGCATAGGTTTCATCAACTTAGCTAAGTTTGGTATGGACCTTCTTATAAAATTGATTTGACCATTAAAAGACTGTAAGGCTTTCTTGTTATGGGGCAAAGGGACTTTCTTTATGGCTTCTACTCTTTCAGGGTCTATCTTCACACCATCTTTGGAAATAATGTGCCCAAGCAACTTGCCTTCATCTATCCCCAAAACCAACTTAGTAGGATTTAAAGCAGTGTTACCAACATCGCCAAAAAAATCGAGGCGATTTTTCCCGAGATTTTCTCGATTTTTTTCCAATTTATCTCGAGATATTGCCGATTTTTTCTAAAGGTGAAAATGAATATTTTTGTATTTTTTTAAGTTTGCCGATTTATTGCCGATGTTTGCTGATGTATTGCCGAGATATCCCGAAATGATGTTTCTTTGACCCTGCCGATTTTTTCACCGCGTCGATGTTTGCAACACTGATTTAAAGAAATGCCAAACTTTCTACACCTTTCAAAAACCTTCCTGAGATGTCCTATATGATCATATCTTTATTTGGAAAACATTGTAAGGCTATCTTGATAGATTTCGATTATTTTCCTAATCAATTCATTGAAAGCATAATCCATAGCCCTTTGGAACGTTGCACCCACATTCAAAAGGGCAAAGGGCATCCTCAAATATTCAAACGTTCCCCAAGGTGAAGTGAAAGTAGTTTTGTGTCAATCTTCTTTTTCAACAAGGACTCGATTATACTTTGAGAATCCGTCCAACATAGACATCATACTTGACCAAGTTACCCTTTGCAATAATGTTTCCATATCTGGCAAGGGGTAATTATCTTTTATGCATGAGATATTCAAATTTCGGAAATCGATGCATATCCTCAACTGTCCATTTTTTTTCTAACTACTACCAAGTTTGAGCACCATGATGAATGTCTTGTTGGCGCAATGATGCCTGCTGCCAACATTTTCTGTAACTCTTGCTGGACCATGGGGGCTAACTTGGGATTTATTCTTTTAAGCTTTTGTCGAAAGGGCTTGGTATCTAGTTTCAAAGGAATTGTGTGTTGAAATATATCATCCCAATAAGCTTTCAATTCATCATATGTAAAAGAAAACACATCTGTAAACTCCTTTACCAGCTCAACCAAGTTCTTTCTCTCTTTCTCAGAAGTTCCTTTTCCAATTTTTATTTTTCTTGGCTCTTCTTCAGTGCCAATGTTTATTTCTATGTAATCTTCTAGTTTTCTGGTTTCTTTCTTTTTATATCTATCTTGCCTATCAAAGGATCTTTCCCATTCAACAACTTTCCTCGGGACAAGATTAATAGGCCGATCATCTTCCTCTTTGTAGGAATCTTTCTCATCATGAAAGATGACTTGAAATTCTGAAAATTCTTTTATGTTGTTGATGAAGTTTATAATCTGCTTGTCATCTTTAAACACTTGCCAATGATTGAGGTTGTCTGGGATAGAGGGCTTGGAATTTATTTCAAACTTCCCGTTCCCCTTTATCAACTCTTTAGTGAACTCTAATGTGGAAGCTGCTACTGCAAGCTTGTCAGCCTCATTGTTTTATAAACGAGGAACTGCCATAAGGTCCAAAGCACTAAAATATTCCATGGTGTCCCATACAACATTCATATACTTTTTTAGTCTTTCACTTTTACATGCGAATAAATTCTTAACTTGAGAAATAATCAAGTTTGAATCACTTTTAATACTTAGCACCCTAATGCCCATGTCTTTCGCAATCTCAAGCCCTAGCAAAAGTGCTTCATACTCAACAACATTATTTGATATATCAAATTCAAGTCTATAAGCAAAGTTAAACTTTTTATTTGAAGGTGAAGTTATGACAATCCCTGCCCCTTTTCCTGTCTTAGGAAAAGCTCAATCAAAACTCATTCTCCATAGCTCATCAGCCTCTTCATCATTAGCCTTCTCCCTGATGGGTATAAGGTAGTTTGCATAGATGGCATGGTTTCCAAGGCTATTCGTTTCACAAATGTATTCATTATCTAGCTCATCAGGGTTCTCAACATGATACTTCCTTTCCTTTTCCCTATACAGTTTAACATGCGCATCTTCCGAGGCTGGAATCATGGCATAGGTCCAATCTGTTTGGATAGATGCGTGAAGGGATGCAGCCCATTTCCTTGACAACAACATTCCCCATATGTGAGGGACTTCTATGACTACTATGTCCATGGTCACACCAATGTCTGGGTATGTAGCGAATTTGACTGGAAAATTCAAAATTATGCCCACAACATAGTCCATGGCACATACGTTTTGATACGGCCTTGTGATCTTTAGACCCATTTCCTCCATAACTTTCTTGGTCATGATGTTAGATGATGCGGCCGAATCAAGCATACAGTCGTGCAATAACTTATTATTTGCAAGCAACGAAATGTAGAAGGCAGGATGGTCTTCTTTGTTAGGATCCCTACTATGCAAAACAATAGGAGTATCTTCATTAAAGTTACTTTCTTTCCTAGCAAGACTTTCAACATACTTGTTCATAACCGTTTATTTTAGTTTGTAGGCTATTTTTTCCTTGGGATTTTCAGTGTTTACTTCTTTGGGCTTCTCAATATTTACTTCTTTAGGCTTTTCAACAATCTTTTCCTTAGGTTCCTCTAAGGTTTTCATGAAAATATCTCTTTGACTAGGAATTTTCAAGATCTCAATTTACCGTGAGAAGAATTTTAGCACTTGACAATCAATTACTCAAATCAATATTCAGATCTATAGGGGGAGAAATTTTTACCTTTGGTATATGTTGATCTGATTTTGTTGGGATCACACTCTTCCTTCTTTGATAGACCATGCCTTTGTACTTCTCAATAATCTGTTCAGGAGTAGGTTTTTCACCAAAAATCTTTGTTGCATTATCCTTCTCCCGACTGTATTCCCTTGCTTGTTTCCATTTTTCTTTTGAGATAGGATGGACATGTCTTACATTATTTATATAGTCAGGGTATCCTGGATAACCCACAAAATTGTTCACCTCTATCTGCTCTTGTTCCATTATGTAACAAAACTTTGGACAAGTATACTCTTCATGGAACTCTTCACAAGGTTTGCAATAGGGAGGAACCTCATCAACCATGTTGTTTGATTCAAGTTGGTTAGGAGTTCTCTTCTCTTGTGGGGTATACTTATTCTTCCATTCTTGACTTGGCCTTGGTTGAAAACTTCTTTGGTTTTGAACAACACGAGTCTTCTCCATGGCCATTAATCTATTTTGCATAGCACTCATATGGGAAGTATGATTTACCATTAGTTGTTTCATTAATTCAGTCATCTCCTCGATGGATTCCTTAGTTTCATCTTTGCTTTCAGGCTCAATTGCTTTTCCTTTGGAATCGTGTAGTTTGGTAGTGGAAGCACTGCCTCTAGAAAAACCAGGAAGATTGGATTTTCCAAATGATTGCATGTTTTTGTCTATCTTTTCAGCAATTTCCATAGCACCGTTTAGAGTTGTTGGCTCCTTGTCTCTGAGTTGATATCTCATTTCACCTTCAAACACTTCTATGTAGTAAATGAGAATTGATGCATCAAGAGGTTTAATAACTTTATGAAGTATGGCGACCATCAGTAAACTTTTTATTAAACTCCTCAATTGTCTCATTCTCTTTTTTCTTAGTTTCAGTTAAGGCAACCAACAAATGCCGGTTCTCTTTCCCGTCACCCCATCTTGAATTGAATGCTATCTCAATATGTGCGAAGGTTTTGATGCCATTATTATCCAAATTGGTGAACCACTCAAATGCATCAGTTTCTACGGATAAGGTAAAGAGCCTCATCTTGACATCTTCAAAATTCACATCATGGCACCACTTGTTGTAACACTGTGTAAAAGACAACAAGTGAGACTTCACAGTTATAGCATTGTTACCATAAAAAGAAGGAACCTTCTCAATGGCTTTATCAGGGATTTGATGAGGATAACCAACAATGGTAGTAAAGTCCACAGGTTTAAAAAGGTCAGCCATGCTAGTGGATTTTTGATTGAGGATTATCAACAAATAAAAGGTGAATGTCACAGATTGACTCAGATCTAAGATCTTCAAGGATTTTTCGAGAAGCTAGCTTGCTTTTCCTCCTATGATAGACCCGTTCAGGCTCAGGGATGAACTGAAGCAAGCCTTCATAATTTCTTCTTGTAGAATGCCTTGGTAAGGTTAAAAATAGTGAGTTATTCAAATTACAACATTCATCAAACAAAGCATAAAAAACAAAAAGAAACTCAAAGTCGTATTTCGGGAATAGAAAGATTTATCCTCGACAATGGTGCCAAAATGTTGTCGCCTAATTCGCACCTTGGGTCATGTGGCATAAATCTTCAAGCCACTGAGTCAAGAACAAGGTGATAGCCTTGACTCGAGACTTGCCCCCAAGGACGCACTTAGTGGCTTGAAGATTTCTGCCACGACAACCTAACCCCCAAGGTGCGTGTAAGACGACAACATTTTCTGGCGCCTGTTGCCGCCTTTTCACACACCTAGGTCACGTGGTAGAAATCTTCAAGCCACTCGGTGTGTCCTTGGGGGCAAGTCTCGAGTCAAGGCTGTCACCTTGTTCTTGACTCCTCCGTTTAGGCTCAACTCCTAACGAAGCCAAGGGGGGTAGACCCTATTATGTTACTAAGGACAATTTACATAGTAAGGTGATGTTAAACTGAATGAGTTACTTAGGAGTTTTGAAAATTAACTATAAACAATCAAAGATGGCAAGATACAAAAATGAACACACGAAAGCACAGTGCTGAGACACAATATATATATAAAGCAAGAAAATAACCAATGCCTTAGAATGGAGTCAAAAAATAAGATCAATGTACTTGCATGTGCTTGGAGTGAATGTTTTGCGATTGCCTTTTGGTACGTTTTAGTTAATTTTCAAAACTCCTAAGTAACTCATTCAGTTTAACATCACCTTACTAAGTAAATTGTCCTTAGTAACATGATAGGGTCTACCCCCCTTGGCTTCGTTAGGAGTTGAGCCTAAACGGAGGAGTCAAGAACAAGGTGACAGCCTTGACTCGAGACTTGCCCCCAAGGACACATCGAGTGGCTTGAAGATTTCTGCCACGCGACCTAGGTGTGTGAAAAGGCGGCAACACTTTTTGGCGCCGTTGCCGGGGATAAATCTTTTTATTCCCAAGTATGACTTAGCTTAACTTTTTTCTAAACAACTAAAAAGATAAAAACTTTTGATTGATCTAGTCTTTAAAAAACATAAAAATTAAAACTCGATCCATCTGGCGACTCCACTGTCTAACATCCCTTCAAGAATTTCTACCCGAAGAAACCGCCGACAATTATTCAATCCTCTCCCTGATCCCGAAAGGTTTATTAGGGAAAGATTGAATAGGCAGACTTCTCATAGAAACCTTGAAGATTTAGGAGACCAATCCCTCTCAGATATCCATCACATATTTGTAGAGAGTCACGTTCAATAATCTCAAGAAATGACGGAATTTTACAAACCCCTTGACTTTTCTCAGATAGCAGGTAGTCCTCATGACATTCCGAACGATGCTATCAAGAAGCTCCCCATATTTCAGGGCAATAATGCCATCACTGCCAAGTCTCACCTTCGAAAGTTTGAAAAGCACCTGGCCAGTTATTGCAATGATGCTGCCCATGACCATGATGATGTCAAAATGACGCTCTTTGCTTTATCCTTGGAAGATGATGCTGAAGAATGGTACTTCAACCTAGATGATGATTCATATAAAACTCTTAGTGAATTCCTAGAGGGTTTTAAGAAGAAATGGGGGGAAAAGAAAGAACCAAGACATCTGCTTGCTGCCCTCCATAACATAAAGAAGATGGAGAATGAAACCATTGATGAATTTAATACTAAGTTCAGGTGTATGGTTGCGGACCTCCCTAGAGAAATCAAGCCAAGGGATGCCTCCATCCTCATATCTTACATCGAAGCTTTCATTGGTGATTTGAGGTACCAGTTAAGGGACAAAGAGCTGACCGATCTAAAAACTGCTCAGGAATTGGCCGAGAAAATAGAAAAGAATATGCAGTCTTCAGGA
>LPNX011207628.1:175239-300826 GCA_001517045.1 Pseudotsuga menziesii
GATGTTTCAGTCAACAGGTTGAGGTGTTAGTCAGACCAGCTCTCCAATTGACAATTGCACTCAGTGAGACTCAGATCTGGCTCAGTTAGACACAGATCAGGCATTGATGGACTCTCCATCAGCATATTTGGTCTATCTCCTTGGGATTTGCGCCCCCCTTGGGCTGGATCTCCTGGTTATTGTATATATCCAAGCACAGCTGCCTCTTCCAAGCTAGTAAGAACTGGGATTGAGGTGCTGCTGCTATTGTACTGTTGTTATTCTTCATTTGAAATAAAGAAAAGCTTTGGAGGCTAGACGGTGTTGTGCCATTACATGTGTGGATGATTATTGCCATTATTTTACTAAGGTAACCTGTATCTGTGTTCATTTTTTGCTAATTGCTTGTAGATCCGTTGTTAAGATTGATAATAGGCTTATTATAATCTTGATAGGAATGATGCTTTTCAATAAGTTTATTGACTATCTCTTTCCTTCGATGCATGTTTAGAGATCTAGATTCAGCATGTCCTATAAGCTTATATGCATGCTATCTCGAATCTCTGTGTATGTACTAATCGGATCTCACAAGTTTCTTGGCAAGTTCTTTGATTTCAGCTGAGCTGCAGGTTCCTACATTGGAGAGGATGCTGATCTAGTTTGCTTCTTCACTCTCTTCAAAACCTTCTAAAGGCATAGGCCCTCTACATTCCACCTGAAAGCTCCACTGTGGATCTTCAAGGAAACCGACATTTCTCTCCTCCTCTTCCTCCCTCAAAATCAACATTTTTACCCGGTTACTTTGTTCATAGCTTTAATTTTGCTTAGATCTATCATCTTAAAAGTAATTCCAACATAGATCTATCTTATCAAAGCCCATAGTCTAGATCTTGCAGTTAAACAAGTTTCATAAGCATTCTAGATCTAGCTTTAGGGAAATCGTCCTTTTTGCATGGAAATTTAAAGAAAACTTGTAGCTTGCATGCATTAGATTTCTATTTGCTGTTATAAAAGATAAATCCAGCAATCAGTGCATATTTCATTGGATGCACAAACAGTAAGCCAAGATCCCAAGGAAAGCTTACTTTCCTTGGTTCCTTTTTCACTTGTTTAGCTAGTTTTAACTTCATCTTTTTTGAGTTAAGGTAGGCTGATCCAAAGGTACTCTTAAAGTGCTTTTGGGCATATGTTATTCTAACATGTCGCTAGTTTTTAGCAGGTGTAACAGAAAATAAAGGAAGCTGCTGTTCGGAAGTGTCCTCAGGAGCGTTCAAATCCCCCCAGGGGTCTCCCATTTGACTAAAACCTTTGATTTTCGCACCTTGTAATCTCTTGATTTCAATCCATATAAGGATCAAGAGGAATTATATCAGTTCTCTGATATTGTAACCGCTGTTAATAAAATTATTTTTTGAATAGGATCTTTCGAGCCCATTCCCCATCCCCCCTGGGGGGATTTGCGTCGATGTCCTTTTTGTTGCTTTTTGCTCATTTCTTTTCAAAGTAGCATTGATCTAATCTGCAGGGTAGTATAATTTATTTTATTATTATTTTCATATTCCATAGTTTATATTTCAAAGTAATCTTAATACTTACCCCACGACTTCTCGATTGACCCGAAAGGGGAAAGAGATTCGTGGTAGGACTAATTAGAAAACTAGAATTGTGTATCTGTTTTCTTTTGATCATTTGTTTTTCAGCTATTATAAAATTAACACCTCCTCGATTCCCCAATTGAGATCCACTTGGATCGAAAGAGGTTCCTGGAGGGTTTTCTTTTAAACAAGAACACCCAGTTTAAAACTTATTAAAATTGACAAGACACCAGTGTGTATGCTCTGCACTTGGTTGCGGTTCGTCCGATCAGTCAAGCTGTATCAAAAGCACTTGAGTGACTAGTATAATTAGGACTCACTCTCCCAAATTAACAAACCAATAGGTGAAAATCCAACACCTAGATCGAACCATCACGGTGGCAAAATACCCAAAGGAAGCGGGAACTTCTGAAAAGTGACCTCGGGGCGCCGATCTCTGTCACACCCTAACGGGTGCGTTATGAACATGTTGTAGCTGCAACTTTTCTTCCCAAATTTCTTAATTTCGGGACCCTCCTCATGATTTTGTTTTGATCGTTGAATTCTTTTGAGTGTTGATCTGTGTTTTATTTTTTAATGACTACAAAGCTCGATTCTTGACCAAGGCTCAGATTCTGATTGCGATGAAGTTTATGGTGAGCCGTAACTTTTATTTTGTTTTGCGGGTGGATCAAACCAATTGACTCTACTGTGGTCGCCGTTACGGAGGGATGACAGTTTGCTCGTTAAATGTTCGTGGCTGACTGAAACACTTAGTTTTCGTTGGATCAGGAGTTTTCTTGTCTTGGTCGGAAGTTTAACCTTTGTCCCGTCCGCCGTTGCGGCTTCTGAAGTTGTTTTGCCATCCGAAGTCAAATCGTGCCGACGTCCGATTCGTTTTGTCTTTAATCGCTTGTCCAGAGCCTTTACCTTTCCGTCGTTGCGGCTGAGAAGAGCTAGAGAGCGTCCGAAGTCTAAATCCCCTCGACGGCCGATTCGTATTAACCTTCAACCGCTTGCCCGTAGCCCTGAATCGTCCGCCGTTGCGGCTGGGAGAACCCTTTAACTTTCGATTCTAATGTCTGCCGACATCCGACGTAGCCTCCTCCTGCCCTCATTGTTTGTCTTTAGCCTTTGTCTCGTCCGCCATTTCGGATGAAACAACCGTTTAGCCTCCGATGTACTATCCGTCCGACGTCCGATTAATGGTGTTTCCCGCCTGCGGATTGGTCCGCTCTTCAGACGTAAATATTGTTGAACCACAAGTAAGTTTCCCGCTATGGTCGAGGTAGTGGTATCAGCGCTTGGTGATTTCCTTGCGAGATGGTTGTTTCATGAGTAGATCTTGTTATGTTTTTTTATAACGTCATCCCAGTGAATGATGCTTGTCGATCGATTGCAGGAGAGCGCGGGAGATCGGTCAAAATGACACGGCGTGGAAGAATACGGACGGTTTAACAGCAAACGCGGAGTTCTGAAGGGCCCGGCAGTTACCCAGCCAATCATGAATGTGCGCTGAAAGATGGAGGACCGGAACGTCTGGGGAACTGGAAAGTCACAAGTCGGGGGGAGCCCGAAGGGTCGGCTGTTGTAGTTTAAATATTCGAAAGTAGGAATGAGCAAGGGCTTTTTCCCCGGAAAATTTTGTAATTGTTTGCTTGTAAGAGGAACTACTTCGTTTTGCAAAGGAAACTGCAATTTTGCCTGTTGGAGAGAGTGAGAAGTGGAATGTATCAATACAACTCAATGAATAATGTTGAAAATGAACTATTTTGTTTTCAGCTGGGTTTCATTTACTGTAAGAGTGTTTAATTTCCTGAACCTATGTTCTTGTTGAATGCTTTTCGGTATCTTTTGGGATATTTTCCACTGTGAGTAATAAAGGTTGTTTCATAAAATAATCGGCTAACTGGTTATTTAAATATCTGTGAGTGTTCATGTGTCTTGAAAGAAGTATCAGCTATCTGTGATTCTTCATTATGCATGTGCAAAATGTGTTACTCACCAATAAACGCTAATTCTGCTCCCTAGGGATAGTTTAGATAGTCATTTTGCTTTTGTTGTATGCGATTTGGATGCCCATGAGCCATAAGACGAGAGGTAAGAACCTGCGCATCACATTGTGACTGCTCCTGGCATCTTTATCACCCTGCATTTAGTTAGGCACTTGCATTTTATATCTTAAGTCAAAACACAAAAACTCGGTGGACCGGGCCGCAACCGGTAAAGCTTTTGTTTTGTTACTTGACTTACGGTAGCCGGACCGCAAACCGGACGGATTCCCTATACCAAACAATCAACGGGCTAGTTGGGAACGTTGATTGTGGAGAATCCCTTACTGTTGCCGCCTGCGATTTTCCAGGCCTCAACAGAACAATAGCCCCAGAGACTCCATTTCAGCCCACATATTCCTTGCGGGTAACTGTGAAGGTTTAGTTTTGGACATACTCCAAAGTACTCTAGGGTATATCTGGAGTCCCCCCTTTGCCTAATTTTTAATCAACTCACACTTCATTTTTAACTTAAAACATACCAAGAGGCAATCGCAAAACACTCACTCCAAGCACATGCAAGTACATTGTTGCTATTTTTTGACTCCATTCTAAGGCACTGGTTATTCTCTTGTTTTATATATATATTGTGTCTCAGCATTGTGCTTTCGTGTGTTCATCTTTTGTATCTTGCCATCTTTGATCATCTATAGTTAAATTGCAAACTCCTAAGTAACTCATTCAGTTTAACATCACAACACTAAGTAATTATCCTTAGTAACTTAATAGGGTCTACCCCCCTTGGCTTCGTTAGGAGTTGAGCTGAAACGGAGGAGTCAAGAACAAGGTGACAGCCTTGACTCGAGACTTGCCCCCAAGGACACACCGAGTGGCTTGAAGATTTCTGCCACGTGACCCAGGTGTGTGAAAGGCGGCAACAGTGCCATTGTCGGGGATAAATCTTTTTATTCCCGAGGTACGACTTTTGTTTTCTTCTTTTTTTGTTTTTTGCTTTGTTTGATGAATGTTTAGAGTGGATCTTTAATTTTCATCCGACGACTCCACTAACCTTTGTTTAGTTTTTATTTTTACAAAGAAAAACAAAAATTAAATTTTCGTGAGAGATTTTTGCTGTATATATTTTCTTTTCATGTGGCGACTTCATTGAAGGGATAAAACCCTTGTATCTCATAGATTTGTTGAGATTGATTATGTGTAGATGAGCTCATACAACAGTAAAGTTTTTGACAACTCTTCTAGTTCAGTACAAGATTCATTCCATGTTATTCCCGATATATGATTCAGTTGGCTGAATATAAATGATGAAGTTGGTGCTCAAATTTCCAATTCACTTCCTCCCATTGACTTCTCAAACATCCTAGGTTTTCCCAACACTCTTGATGGTGAGAATATATCAAGTTACCTTCCAATTTTTCATGGTCATGGAAATGATGATTAAGCCAGATTACACATCATTGCTTTTCTTAAAGTTTTGGTTGACTTTGAGATTGTTCATGAGAATATTATGATATTGATGTTTGCGGGTTCTCTGGAGGGGGATGCTTATTATTGTTTTATTGAGGATCCTCTCGATAAATGTATTACCTCCCTCTCAAGCTTCTTTAGGATTTTTCTAGTACAGTGGTATTTTGATGGGACAAATATGGAAAAATTCCTAAGAAACTCCTTTGCTTACTTCCTTCCTGAGGCAAAGCTTTATCTTGAAACCTCTAAGCAGCATGGACATTTGATGAGGAGTGAAGAACCCACATTTTTCACTCTTGAGCAACTCTTCCTAAAAGAAGAGCCCCTCCATGAGCATCCCATTGAAGAAACACATGAAGAGCCCTTAATTGAAGATATTGTCAAAGACCCTCATGTTTCCATGGAAGTTTCAGAGTGTCCTTAGGATTATTTCAGTGAAGAAGATGATCACATTTGTACCATAGATCTACCTCAAGAAGGAACCATTGCATACGCATATAGTGAAATTTATGATGAAATATGTAATGAACATAATGATGATAGTTTGGAAGGTTTACTGCCTTATGACCTTTTTTTATGAAGAAGACGACTATGATCATGTCGAGGGATATAACCTAGGATGTGATGTAATAGATGAAAACTGTCCCGTCATTTACAAAGATGGACATGATGACTATTGGATCGATTTAGAAAGGCCCATCTTTGATATCTCCAGAGAGCGAAGTGTGGATCTTGAGACCTGGGAAAATCTTAGTACGAAAGAGGAGCATGCAAAATTTTCACATGATCAGTTAGAATCATATATGGGTATCAGTAGTGAAGACATTGAGAAACAATATCGCGAAGAGTCAGATGTGATGCAGTCAATGGAATATCAGTCTCAACTTGCATATTCACATGTAGAGGTTCTTTATGATTTGAAGCAGCTTGGGGCTTATACAACGAGTTATCATTCGATAAGCCTTGATGATCAGTATGGTGGTGTACTCAATCTGCCTCATCATGTCGATTTGTATATCAGCCCTATCCAGTCATGGATAGAAGCAACGTACGCGAGCACCTACCAGTTTGGGAAGAAGTGTGACGACATTATTCATGCCTATGATTTACCATCCATCCCATCGATTTTGGATCATCACGCAGGTTTGCATTTTCTAAATAAAGTGTCTTTGCTTTGTCTGGTAACCAAAGACAAGGCAATTTTTTTTGTTATGTTAACAAGATGTTTAGGTGGTTACATTGGATTTTTGATTACACCTAACCTTTTTTATATCATGCTTAGAGTAGCGAAATAAGCTCCTTAAAATGAGCATTTACTTTCTGCATTTTTGCTATGTACGTATAATAAAATCAACAACCCAACAAGCTGAAACATTGAAACAAAGTCTGTAGCAACGGAAATACACATAAAAAACAATAGACTGATAAACCCATAAAATAACAGAAATTTGGTTAATGTGACCCTGGAAAAACCCCAACCCGGGGAAAACCAGTCCAAGTGAGATTTTATTGCAATATTTATCAAGCAGAAAATAAATTTACAGCAACATTTATTTCAGCATTAATGATTGTACCAGATTCTCGATCTTCGTGCCCACCTCGATTTTCGTGCCCAATAGACTGTATGGATTTTTGTGCCCAGATTTTTTTCTCTTCTCGAAAATCATGCCCATAAATTTTTCTTGAAATTTGTGCCACTGCTGTATCGTACGGATTGTACGGAACAATACAACTCAACAAAAACTAAATGCCTTAAGAAATGTGCCCAGCTACTTGGGATTCGTGCCCTCTTGAGAATTTTTTTTCCTTGGGATTCATGCCCACTTGAGAAAAAATGCAACTCCCTTTCTCTCTGCAAATAACTCAGCCAAATGCTCACTCTTGGAAATGCTTTCCTTCAACTTTTCTTGCACACTACCCTAGGCTCTCTCTTATAACTTGAGAGTGACTTTTCGCCTTCCCCATTCCCTAAATCCAAAGGCCAAGATTAAATCTTGCTTTTTCAAGATTAAGGGTTGAGAAACTTTCCCCCCAAAAGCGGTTACGTTTAATTTTAATAAAGTCAAATTTACTTTATGAAACAAGTGCACTTTATCCCATAAAGTCACTTTATAAAATTAAAATAAGGAATATTTTATAAAAAGTCCCATTTACATAAGAATCACTTTAAACTTTATAAAACAACATTACAAAGTAAAGTAGCCTAGCTAGTGCATGGTCACTTCCGCATACAAGACAAAAACATGCGGAGTGCCTCCAGAGCTAAATCTCTAACACTCCCTCTTAGTGAGTGAGGTACTCATTGCCATCATCAACAGGTTCCGCCCTCAAATCCATCACACTGTTTGCTGTAAGCTCCCTCTGAACCTGAAACCAACGCTACAACCTGCACTGAACTCGAATCTGAAGATAACCTTTTGGCAGCCACCCTGAACCCTGAGCTCCTAGGAGAATCAATGCCCCACTCTTGAGCATTGGTTCGCTCATGCTGACTGAGCCTCTTGCCAGTACTCAGAAGAGACTCCGACTCTTCCATCGAAACTCGAGACTGTACCATTGGTGCCACTGCAGCCTCAGGAGCCTCCCGCTCCTCGTCCGATTCATCAACCGTGGGCTGTGCACTGAACTTGTACAACACACCGAACCGATCACCAATCAACTGTGGATCAATCAGTCCCGCTCTCTCCGAGTATATATAAACATGACCCAGATCATCTCTATCTTGAAAAATGTACACATGTCCCCTCCGAAACAATGTCGAATACCCTGCATCTTCCAAGGCTGAGACCGAGAGCAAGTTTACCCTCATCCCTGGAACAAAGAGGATCCCATCCTGATCAATGTATCCTTCATGACTAAGTTGGAATTTGACTTTTCCAACTCCTTGCACTGCACGTGCATGTCGCCCTTTTGACTGAACGAACCGGTCAGGACCAATCTTAGAAATGATACGGAATATATACCATATTTCGGTCATATGACGTGAGGCTCCACTGTCAACATACCAAGTACCATTCTGAACTACTCTATTGCTGTCAACACTAGAAATAAGGGAGAACAACGAGAACTCCTTCTCGAATATTCTCGCAAAGTCCTCTTCTTCTGCTGTAGTTGCAATAACTGTATCTTCCTCCTTCTTCTTCTTCTTCTCAGGACACTGAGAAACAAAGTGTCCATACTGGTTGCAAGCAAAACATCGAACTTTGCTCAAGTCCTTCTTGGACTTCTTCTTGCTCTTAGCAGAAAGAGCAACATTTTCTTCACTAGTAATCTCCTTCTGTCCATTGCCTTGAGATCCTTCCCAAATCTCCTCTTGAGTGAAATCATCCCATAATCTGCTCCAATCTGTAAGGTTTTCTTGAGCAACCACACACTTCACAAAGGCTTCCCATTCCTTAGTGAATCCTTTCAAGGCTATCCGCACTAACTCAGAATCAAAAATGACTTCTCCAACTGCAACTAGCTCATCATTTATCTGGGCCACCCGGGTAAGAAAAGATGCTACACCCTCACCCTTGGCCATCTTGGTTCCCTGCAATTTTTCCTTGAGAGCCATTATCCGGTTCTCATTCTTAGCATCATACAAGTCTTTTAATGTAGTCCACATTTCATAAGCAGTGTTCTTCTCAGCTACATGTGGAATAAGGTGGTCCTTTATACTATTCAGAATCAATCTTTGGGCTTTGGCCTCTTTTACTTCATGAATATCCAAAGCAATAGGATCAGTATCAACAGGAGGAGTTACCACGGTGCTAACTATGGTCCATAGTCCGTTTTCTTTGAGAACAACAACCATCCTGACTTTCTACTGCAAGTAGTTGGACATACCATCCAACCGATCCTCATATCTAATGCATGCAGCCATCTCTGCTATCAAAGAAAAAAATAGACCACCAAAAGAACAATATCTTCACTCTTACCCACCACTTGCAAGTCACATCCAGATAAGTTTTTTCCAACACACAAGTTGTTAAAAAACACAACAATAACCCTTTTCCAACAACTCAATACTACTGCTATCCCCACAATCAGCTGTAATGAGGCTCTGATACCATGTAGAAATATTGACAAAAATTTCAGACTTTTGTCAAACACTTAGTTTGCCCAGATTTTAGACTTAGACATGTCATTAATAAAAAAACACTTCTCATGCATCTAAATCAACAACCCAACAAGACGAAACACTGAAACTAAGTTTGTAGCAGCGGAAATACACAAAAAACAATAGACTGATAAACCCATAAAACAATAGAAATTTGGTCAATGTGACCCTGGAAAAACCCCACCCTAGGGAAAACCAGTCCAAAAGAGATTTTATTGCAGCATTTATCAGGCAGAAAATAAATTTACAACAACATTTATTTAAGCATTAATGACTGTACCAGATTTTCGTGCCCACCTCGACATCCGTGCCCAACAGACTATACAAATTTTTGTGCCCAATTTTTTTTCACTTCTTCACGAAAATTGTGCCCAGATTTGTTTCCTCGAAATTTGTGCCACTGTTGTACCGTACGGGCTGTACAGAACGATACAACTCAGCAGATACTAAATGCCTTGGGAAACATGCCCAACTCCTTGGGATTTGTGCCCTCTTGAGAAATTTTTTTCTCCTTGGGATTTGTGCCCACTCGAGGAAAATTGCAGCGCCCTTTCTCTTTGCAAATAACTCAGCCAAATGCTCACTCTTGGAAATGCTTTCCTTCAACTTTTCTTGCACACTACCCTAGGCTCTCTCTTATTACTTAAGAGTGACTTTTCATCGTCAGAATACTTTTTAGGCTAAGATCACTGATCGCAGGCTTTGGTAGATCCCTGGCTGATGTAAAATGCAGGAGGAGATGTAAATCGCAGGTCAGATCATAGAATGGAGATCACTGATGGAGATCAATAATTTGATGCCAGAGATCACATATGTAGATCGTTGGTTCAGATAGGATTGCTGATCGCAGGCTTGGAGATCACAGGAGATCCAAGATTGTTGATCGCTGGTGGAGATCGCAGATTGGATCGCTGGTTGGATCGTCGAATGTATCGCTGGTTGGATCTCAGAATGGATCGTTGATTGGATCACTGGTTGGATCGCAGAATGAATGACTGAATGGATCAAAGGTTGAAGGCCAAACTGGATTGAAAGCCAAATTTGGATCGAATGCCAAATCTAGATTGCTGAATTCTTTGTTACTCAGATCTCAAAACAAAATGATAGCAAAATTCAGAATTTTACAGCCTTTTGATCAAGATTTAAAACATAATAACTCTATATCAAAAATTTGCTAGACTTTCATAGATCTAAAGCAATTTTTTACAAATCAAGACCACAAAAGAATTAAAAAACAACAGTATTCACCATAGATTTAAAAAGTTGTTGAATTAAAAGATCTATAGATCTATGCAACAACATTAAAACCCAACAATGGATAAATCTGCAATTTATCACGACTAGTTTTTCCTTATCAATTTGATGACAAAAGTTACCTCCCAAAGAACGTTGTTGTCACCACATCGATGTTGTAAAGACTAGCACCCTTTGTCAATCCAACATCAATTCATCATGGCTTTGATACCAAATGATGAAGTGTCTTCAGACACACAATTTTATTAATAAGGAAAAAGAAATTTACATTACACTCACAAGACTCTCTTAACATCTCATAGAGAAGAGAGCTTGTTTATATTAGCTCAATCCTATACTAGAAAGCAGGAAGACAACCAATCATATAATCACATGGAAATGATAGGTGTCATTTACAAAGAAACAATCATATTCAAGGTCTAATTGCTTACTAAACTAATTTCTTTTTTAATATAATACTAGAAAATACTTAGACTATAAAACTTAGGATTAAGAGGTCTAACATCCCTAAATTTAAAGGCCAAGATTAAATCATGCTTTTTCAAGATCAAGTGTTGAGAAACTCTCCTCAAAAGCGGTTACATTTAATTTTAATAAAGTCAGATTTACTTTATGAAACAAGTGCACTTTATCTCATAAAGTCACTTTATAAAATTAAAACAAGGGAATACTTTATAAAAAGTCCCATTTACATAAGTCACTTTAAATTTTATAAAATAACATTACAAAGTAAAGTAGCCTAGCTAGTGCATGGTCAATTCCGCATACAAGACAAAAACATGCGGAGTGCCTCCAGAGCTAAATCTCTAACAGTTAGACATCAAGCCGACTAGCCAATAGTGTTTTTTCCCTTGGTAATTGTTATCCACTAAGTTGCACTTATGGGATTTTTCAATTGAGCCACCAAGGATCGAAACAAATCAATTGTTCTTACTCAGTGCTCAAAAGTTCCATGGTTTCATCAGGGCCAGTTGTGGTCCCTTTTTCACATGTTCACACTCCCTCGAGGGAATTGTAATAAATGACATAGCATGATGGTTTCTTATGTAAAAGGCTTGGCTTTCTTGGGACTTGGTCATCAAAGTCATCATCCTTGAGTGTTTTTTTCCCTCGTTAATTATGTGACGTTTTTTTAAGCGACACAATTTTTAAGTTTTTCACTCAAAATCCTCCAAAGCCTAGATGGTGAAGTTGGTGATTATGCCTTTGGAGGGTTATTAAAGCCTAGGGTTTATGTATTATACCATTCTAGTCATATTCCCAAAGTTTCGTGGACATGCGCTAAGTCTTTCCTAGGATTTTTTATTTAAAAAAAAAATCATCGATAAGGTGTATTCTAATTATAAAATTTCAAAAGGTCATAAAATTGGGCCTAGGGAACCAATTTGGTCATGGGGGTGCTTGTTTTTGGACCCAGAGCCCCCACTTAACCCCTGAACCCACTTTTCCTAAGTTTTAAGTGAATATTTATCACTTCAGTGAAATTCTCTCCGAAAAAAGCAAAAAGTGAATAAAAAATAAAAAAAAGGGAAAATATGGAGAAAAAACACATCCCTAAATCAGCGAGAACTTGTTCTAGACATGTTTTGGGTTAACTAAGGATGATGTTAGGGTTAATTGGAGACCAAATCAAGATCAAATCGGCTTGATTCCAATCAAATCCATGAGGGGGCGTATTTCTCCTTAGAGGGGCACATTTATCCATGAAAAAGCTCACCTCTTGTTGTATACGTGTCACAGAAAGAGGGGGGTGACCTACCTTGTGAAGGTGGCGCCTACCACCTCTAGTTAACTCTAGTCGCCCCTAATCATCTCAGAAAGCTCCAACACTTGGCAAATTCGCCCCCCTTTGGGTTTGTTCTCATTTTTCCTATTGAAGCGAGACTTTCTTCCTCATTTGTGAGGATGTATTGAACCTCTACTCATTGTATTACTATTATTGCATATTTGCTTAATTAGATTGAAGGCTTTGGAGGCTAATATATGGCATTGCATTGTGAGTTTGTAACTTGGTTAATTTTGAGGTGAAATCGGCTGAATCCCATGCTTTCTTCTTGTCAAATAATGTGTTTAGATCCAGTTTATTTTGAATAAGTATTTGCTTATGTCAATTTACTTATTTGCATTTCATTATCAGAATATTGTAAGAGCAACAGACTGTAGTTGGTTATACTTATGTTCTCTTGCTTTTTTGTTGACGAGATTGACTGGATTAACCTTGTTTGTATGAGAAATTGTCAAGATTTTGCAGGATCATCTTAGGTAGAAGGGTCTTGGAGCTTGGTTGCATCCACTTCTTTTCTACAACATCAATTTTGCTGTGTTTACCATCTTTGTTTGCAGATCCCTTTCTCCTTCTCTTCTTTCAAGCATGAGCTTGAAGATTTTTCTCTTCTCTAAAAATTCAATCTCTTTTCTAAAAATTCAATCTCTTTTCTTGGTTACTTTTTCTCTATGCTTAATAAAATTAGATACATCAATTTGATATCTGAAATCTTATTTTAATTGTGCATATATATCAGATCTAGGTTCTTTTAAAAAGTTTCATTTCAAGCTAGATCCGAATTAGTCTCTCAAAGTACCTTTTTCAATAAAAAATTCACAATTTTTGAGCATTTTGAGTAGTGTAAATTATTTGTTTTGTTTTGACTGATTTGTTACATTCTTATATCTTTCACTCGCTAGTTTTTAGCAGGTTTTAAGAAAAAGAGGAGGACATACTTCTCAAAAATCAAGTTTCGGGTCACCCGAGACACCAAAAACTCTATCTTTCATTCCTTTTGTTCTTTCCTTTTCTCTCTCGGCAGTCTTGTAAGCCTTTCAATCCCTTTTTTAAGGATCAAAGGCCATATTTAATTCATATTTTCATCATATTGTAAAGTTCATTAATAAAGAAAGGAAGTGGGCTACATAGCGCTCACACTCCATCTCCCCTGGGGGGATTCGCAGTCTCCTTTATGGTTTTCTTTTTACTAATCAACACATGCACACACTTTGCCTTTTAGAAAGGCTAAATAGGTTAGTTGATTTTCTTTGATTTCATCTTTAAATAAGTAATAATTTCATATCCAACTCGTTGCCACGAAGTATGCTCTCGCCACCAACCAAAGGTTTTGCCGATTATTGGTGGATGATCAGAGTGACACATAGTTTGCTGTTTTAATTTGTCATCAGTTTACTTTCTTTTACAAACAATTTGCTTTCTTCAATTGGAATAAACATTTTGTCGTAAACCTTGTGTATGCTCTGTCCCTCTATGGGCTTTGCCTGGTTGTTGGGGAATAAAAAGCGAATTACGACATTTACTAATTTCTACACATTAATTTAACAATCCACTAATAAAAGCAACTCCTCAAAAAACATTATGAAGATTCGATGTACGACATTTTACAATCGTGGGGAAATTCTTCAAAGGAAGCGGGAACCACTAAATAACAAACTCGAGATACTGTTAGGCTACACTCTTGTTGGTGTAGTGTTGGACACCTCTCAGAGACTCCGATTCAGCCCACATTTCTGAGTAAGGAACCACTTTTGTCTTTTTTCAGACATATTCTCAATACTTTATTGTATATTGAGAATCCCCTTCTGGTAACTCAACTCATCTTTCAATAATTGACGCTGACCAAGACACAGTGCAAAACATTTGATTTTCAACAACATTATTTCTTTACTTTGACTCCATTGGCATTGATCTAACTCACATTATTTCAATTTTGCTTGTATTAATGTTATGCTAGTGAAATTCTTATTTAAATTTGCAAACAATTTTGTCTCAGTGTTTTCCTCCAGAAACTCCTAAAAAACTTACCTCCATCATTAACGACTAAAACATAAGAGCCTTAGTTAAACTATTTCTTAGGGACCACCCCCCTTGTCTTCGTTAGGAGTTTTGCCTTAACGGAGTAGTCAAGATCAAGTGACAGTACTTGACTCAAGACTTGCCCCCAAGGACACACTTAGCAGCTTGAAGGTTTCTGCTGCGCTTAACCCTTAGGTGTGTGAAAGACGACAACAATAATGATATGTTGTTGAACAAACAACTAATAATTTATGAGTTTTTCACTCACACCTCCAAAGTTGGGGTAGTTGTCTTGGTGGGTAGGCCTTAGGAGGTTATTGGAGTCTACGTGTCAATGTTTAAAAACATGCTAGGCATTAATATTGAGTCATATGGACATGTGCTTGGTCCCCCTAGGTTTTATTTTAATTTTTGATGATTTTTTTTTGTAAACTTAGCCTATTATTTAATAGTCTAATTGGAAAAATTATAAATGTAATAAAAGTGTGGTTCGAGATGGATTTTGCCATGGGGGTGCTTATTTTCTAACCCAGAGGCACCCATTTAACCCAAAAAACCATTTATCTAAAGTTTTAAGTGATAAATTTATCACTTAAGGTAAAAATCTCAAAAAAAAAGTCAATTAAAAAATAGAAAAAATTGAAATCAGTGGCATTGGCTCTCCTTGAAGTAGGTGAGTTCTCTTCCTCATAAAGGCATCAACTTGGGTAGGTGTGTGATGTGGCTAATAAACTCCATGTCTAGAGAATGCGCCCCCTTATGAAGGCTCACACTTGGTTGAGTTGACAATTGGTGAGTGGATTAGTGGGGTTTGGTGGGAGAGGTGGCATCTACCTCTCTAGTTTCACTCCCCTTCAACTCTAATCAACTCCCAATCAACTCTCTTAAACTCAACTCTCTTTGCCAGTGAAGGTTGCGCCCCCTCTGGGCCTCTCCGACTATAAATAAAGCATGAACCCTCTCATTCCAAACTAGTTAGAATTGGATGAAGAGTTGGTGGCTATTATAATACAATGATATTCATTCCTTTTTGCTTGAGAATAAAGAAGATTTGGAGGCTATACCGTGTAGTGCCTTTGTGTGTGGATTACTAGCGTCATGCTGCAAATGTGGTCTCTTTTATTTCTCATTTCTTGCTTCCTTTGTGTAATGGCTTTGAAAGATTCAGTTGAATAAATAGGAGTAGAAATTGACAAGTAAGATTACTTGCTTGTTTTTATTCATATCATATATGTTCAAAGATCCAAATTATACATGTTTAAATAAGCTTATTTGCATGTTGTCTTCATCTTTTTCATATATATATCCAGATCTTATGAGGTGTGTGCAAGATTTGTGATCAGGTTGCCAAGAACAGAAAAGGTGTGGATCAAGATTGACGCCATTCCATTTCCAACAAATTCAAGACACTGTCTCTCGACACTCCACAAAAGGGTCTGTCTTGGTTGATTCATTTCAACAACAAACCAAGATTCACTCTTCCTCTTTTTTCAAATCAAATTCTCCCTAGTTACCGTGCTTGTTTATCAGTATCTAGGTTATTCTATTAGGATTATTTGTAGATCTCATTCACAAAAAGTGTTTTAAAAAACTAGATCTCATAATTATTCAAAGTTTCATAAGCTTTCTAGGTAGATCTAGCTTGAGAAAACTCTCTTCTAGCAAGCATTTCAAAGTAAATCTTAAGCTTGTTTAAATTTTTTTTTTCTTCGATCATTTAAAGTTAAAACCTATATCCAAGTGCACAATCTTATTGGCTGGCCCAAAATCAAGCCAAGATCCCAAGGAAAGCTTTGCTTTCCTTGGTTAATTTTTGCATTTTTATCAAAAACTTTAAGTTAGAAATTTTTTAGATTTTTTTTGTGTTGTCCAAAGAGACTTCCAAAGTGTTTTTGAGCACATTTTACTAATAATTACTTGCTTTTTTTTTAGCAGGTCCATAAAAAAAGAGGAGGAAATGCTGCCCGAAAACTGACATTTGGGCCATCTGGAGCATCCTAAGAGTTCACCCTTCTTCCATTACTTTTTTCCTAAAAGATTTGTAAGCCCTTGGGTTCAATTTCTATAAGAACCAAGTGGCCTTTCCCAACGAGTGTTGTAACCGATCGCAATAAAGTATTTTAGTAGGCTTTTAAGAGCTCACTCCCCACCCCCCCTAGGTGGATCTGTGTCGGTGTCAATTTTCATGATTTTCCTTGTTTTAAGTTTATTTTCTTTTTTGTAGATTAGTATACTTTGATCAATACTTTTGCAATATATTTTTATTTGATTCAAAGTAATACAAATACGAACCCCACGACTTCCCGAGTTACCCGAAAGGGGAAAGAGATGTGTGGTAGGACTAATTAGAAAACTCTCGTTTATTTATTTGTTTTGTTGTTTTTACTTTATGTACAATTTACACCCCTTGCTCTCCCGATTAGGGTTTTTCAGCCTGAAAGAGATTCTTGGGGACTTAATAAACAAGTGAACACATTGCAATTTGAAATCCTTAAAATTTACTAAGGCTCCGTTGTTTATGCTCTGCATAACTACGGTTCGACTGACTAGTTGGATGTATCAAAAGCAACGAGGGTGGCTAGTTTAAGATAGACTCACATTTAAATTAACCTCAAGGCGAAAATCCAATGCCTCGAATTAATCAGTTGTGGGGAAATTTCACAGAGGAAGCGAGAACATCTATATAGTGACCTCGAGATACCATCAGGCTACATGCTCGTTGGTGTAGTGTTGGACACATCCGAGAGACTCCGATCCAACCCACATATTCTTCGTGTGGAACCGCATCGGATGAGGGTTTTGGACACACTCCTTGTACCGTCAGGTATATATGGAGTTTCCTTCCCCCTTAATCTAATCCACTCATCCTCACATCCTAAAGTAAAATTACCAAGACCACTTGCAAAACAAATCTTTCAGCACTATCAACATTCTTACTTTCATTGGTGACTCCATTTAAGGCACTGCTTTGTTTTTATCTCTATTGTGTATCTTAATTCTGGTGTCAATTTATTCTAATAATTGTGTCACCAAAGTATTGATCTTATATGTTGTTGTGCTTTTTATTCGCTTTTATTTCAAATCTATTTGCCAGCATCTTGGTACATTTTTTATAAACTCCTAAATATTTCACTCATCCATAAGCACACTAATGCCATAACATCCTTAGAAATTAATAGGGTCTACCCCCCTCGACTTCGATTAGGAGTTGGCCTAAACGAAGGAGTCAAGAACAAGGTGATAGTTTTGACTCGAGACTTGCCCCCAAAGACGCATTTAGTGGCATGAAGATTTATGCCACGACAACCTAACCCCTAGGTGCGTGAAATGCGACAACAAGGCTCTCTCCTAGCGAAGCCAAGGGGGGTGGTCCCTAGTAAAATAATCTAAGGTTGCTTAATCTATGAAAGAAAAACATTTAATCTAGGAGATATGATAATACAACTACTGAAACTAAGATAATCTGTAGATAAATTATATCACCAGCGTATAAAATGACATTCCATTCAACACATAAATTGATTTAAAAAATCCAGAAATAAATAAACGATACAACATAGACTGGTGTTGATGGAGTGCTCGTGTGTAATGGGGGTTGCTAGTGATGTCTCAAGAAGTATTGCAGTTGTCTCGGTTGGTCAATTTTGGAATTATTAAGTGAGTAACTTAAGGAGTGGGTTGATTGTTGATCAATTTTATTACAGATGGTAATGATCTGATTATTAAGGGAAAATTGTATTTCTGATATACCCAAGGGGTACGAGGAATATGTCTGGGTTTACTTGGAAGTGGCTCTCACAGTGACATGTGGGCTAAATGGAGTCGTGAGGTTGTGTTCAACACTACACCAACAAGGGTGTAGCCTAACGGGACCCGTGGCCACTTTTTCACTTGAAGAATTTCCCCACAACCATGTAATAATGAAATTGAGTTCCGAATTTTCACTTTTGGGAATTAGTTGGAGTGTTAGACTAATTACTAGTCACTTCAATCCCTTTCTGATTGTCCCATCGATCCTACTAATGTCATGCAGTGTTGACAAGAGCATATAGGAATTGAAGCCTTGTTTAGTTTAAGAGTTTTAAACTTTAAATATGAATTGATTAAAATCTCAGTACTGATACTCTTGTTTTCGAGAACACGGTCGGATTTGTTAATTTTAATACAAGAAAGTAAACACTTGAAAAAAAAAAGAAAAGACGTGAATCCCCCCTAAGGGAATGGGGTGTGGGCACTTGGTTACCCGCTTGCTTCTCTTTTTACAATGATTGCAAGAAAGAATATTAATGTTCCTTTGTAGGATAGGAAACACAAATTTACAAGATCTGAGGCCTTAGAAAATTGGCCACATAAGTAGTAAGATGAGGCATCTCCGGATAACTTAGATCTTCAAAATTTCGTCAGAGCGCCTCTCTATTCGATCACCTTTTGCTGCAAAACAACAAGTAAACATAAGCCAAAGATGCTAAATAATCATTTAAGAGCATAAAAAGTTTAAGAAAATCTTCGAGTACTTTAAAGATTGAAAATTTTAATATTCAGATTAGTACTTATTAGAAGCTAGATCTTATAAAATATTACTTTGAAAACAGATCTGAACTGTTAAGTGCATATGTAAATCTAATTAGTATGTGATATTCTCTGATTGTTAGAGCATTAATCCACCTAAGTACCATGGTCATACACCTAGGACACATTTTCATTAGTCTTATGCATATGTTATATGGTCCAAAACTAGGTTGTATTGGTCAATATTGATTCCCTTGGTGTTTTGGACTCATAAATGCACCCATGCGCTCTCTTTTGATCATTTTGACTGCCCATGCGCCCTCATTAATGACTGATCAGACCTTGGTGCGCTCCCCATCCCATAAAACAGAGAAACTTGTTGGCTAGAGGAGCTAGTGCATGTATTTGGTGGTCTTTGGCTCTTCTTGGTCATTGACTGCTGCCTAGAGCCACTCCCACTCACCCATGCCTAGCCTACCCTCATTTATGTCCTAACACGCTCCAGCCAAGTTCACATAGGCATTCGTGACCGTTTGGTATGGTTTGGGAGCTCATTGGTCCACCTAGGGGGGTTTTGAGGCCAAATCTAAGCTTGCCACATGTATGCATCCATATTGCCTCCAAAGGCTATCGATTTCTCCCTATTGTAATATAAACATGTTCCAGACATATTTACATGCTGGACAGTCATAATAAACTCTGTTATTGACTACATTTATATGTGTTAATTTCACTCTTTCTACTGTTTTGTGCATACTTTGTGTGTAATCTTGAATTGTGAGGATTCCCTTTGCTCCTAGATCCTACTGTGAATCAACTGTTCACATGGTGTCTGAGCTCTTTGGAGCTGCAAATCAAAACCAGAGTGTTTGAGTTGCTGTTTAGGGCATTTTCCAAAAAAATTCAAGTGCTTGCGTTGCGGGTACAACCAGTGTTTCTGTCACTTAGTGCGCAAGCAGAAATGGAGTAGACTCATGTATTGCTTACCCCATTCAACTATTTCAAATGGAAGGTCGAAATGGTGATCCAACTGAGGAAGGCCTCTACAGAGTCACCATGGGGACTGAGACCGAGCCCAACTCTGTTGTGGAAAAATGGAAGTACTTCAATAGACTAGATGAGGCATTCGAGATGCTTTGTCTTAGTATTTCGAGGGATCTTCTCTTCCATGTAGATAGTTTTACAACATCCAACGAAGTATGGCTCAAGCTCGAGTCATTGTTTGGGAAGACTGATGATGACATGCATTCAGATCACGACTCACCCATTCAGCCCAAGTGGGTTGAGAAAACCATTCAAGCAACTGGGGATCTTGTTGGTGATCCAGTAGACTCTAGGAAGACTAGATCGCAATTTCACAATGGCTTCTCTACTTGTGAATTGAATCTTTTAGAGAGATGCTTTGTGATGGTTGGATTTGACCCTCAGACATATCAGGAAGCATCACTTGACCCAAGATGGAAAACAACCATGCAAGAAGAGTTCAAATCCTTACAAGACAATGAGACTTGGGAATTGGTTCCCTTGCCCTCCAAGAGGAAACTAGTGCAATGTAAGTGGGTCTATAGGACCAAAGTGGTTGCTGATGGTTTTGATATCAAGCATAAGGCCAGGTTGGTTGCCATAGGCTTCTCTCAAGTCCAAGGAGTGGACTATACAAAGACATTTGCACCGGTTGCAAAGATGAACTCTATCAGGATAGTTTTGGCCATTGCTGCATCTAAGCGTCGGGAGGTTCACCACATGGATGTGAAGAGTGCTTTTCTTCATGGTAACCTTCATGAGGAGATCTATATGCAGCAACCTGGAGGTTTCATTCATGTTCCTTCACTTGTTTGCAGGTTGAAGAAGTCTCTCTATGGCCTCAAGCAAGCCCCCATGGCTTGGTATGCCGAGATAGACAATTTTTTGCTATCGCTTGGCTTTGAAAGATGTAATCTGATTCTAATGTGTATTTGCAGCATGTTGGTGATTTATTGCAGGTCATAGTACTGTATGTTGATGACCTTTTGATTATAGGGAGTTGCACTAAAGATATAGGATCAATCAAGTCTTCATTGCACAATGAATTCTCCATGACTGACCTCGGACTATTGAAACAAATTCTTGGATTAGAGATTGAGCAATATGATGCAGGGATCAAGGTCAACCAACCAAAGCATGTTGCAGACCTGTTATTGAAGTTCAAAATGGATGAATGTAAGGCAACGAAGTGCCCATTCCTCTCAGGAATAAAACTAGGTGATTTTGGTGCATCTCCATTGGTGGACAACTCGTTGTATAGACAACTAGTTGGGAGTTTGCTGTATCTTACACACTCTCGACCTGATTTGGCGTATGTTGTAGGTGTTATTGCTAGATATATGCAGGGGCCTCATGAGATCCATTGGAAGGCTGCAAAACGAATCTTGCATTATGTGCAAGGAACCAAACACTTTGGGGTACACTATGTTGTTGGTTCTCCACTAGAACTAGTTGGATTTATTGATTATGATTGGGTTGGAGATTCCATTGGCAGAAAGTCCACTTCAGGTTATGTCTTCATGCTTGTACATGATCCCATATGTTGGTCAAGCAAGAAACAACACACCATATTCCTCTCTTCAACTGAGGCTGAGTACAGAGGAGAAGTGAACGTAGCTACACAATATGCGTGGTTGCAAGGTATTCTTGGGGAACTCAGATTAGCATTTGATTCACCCATAGTCGTTTGGGGTGACAATCAAAGTGCAATCAAGATTTCCACTGATCCAGTGCAGAGACAGAGAACCAAGCACATTGAGATACACATGCAGTACATTAAGAGCTTGGTGCATGAGCAGGTGATATCATTGTAGAGTTGCCCATTTGCAGAGCAAACTGCTGACATCTTCACCAAGAGCTTCACAGAGAAGACATTCACCTATCTGAGATCACTTCTTAGAGTGGGTGACACATGGTGATGGCTGATATTCACTTTTAGTTTTGCTCTATGTCCATTTTTGAGGGGAGGTTTTGTTCCCATTAGGTTTTCCTCCTTACCTTGGTTATATGGACTAATAAATTTTTGTAAGAGGTGACTTGAGCCTTAGTTGCCAAGGCCTCAATAATGTGGTATAATTGTATTAAGTCAGGTTTAAGGGGGGGTGTTAGAGCATTAATCCACCTTAGTACCATGGTCATACACCTAGAACACATTTTCATTAGTCTTATGCATATGTTACATGGTCCAAAACTAGGTTGTATTGGTCAATATTGGTTCCCTTGGTGTTTTGGACTCATAAATGCACCCATGCGCTCTCTTTTGATCATTCTAACTGCCCATGTGCCCTCATTAATGACTGATCAAACCTTGGTGCACTCCCCATCCCTTAAAATAGGGAAACTTGTTTTGACTAGAGGTGCTAGTGCATGTATTTGGTGGTTTTTGGCTTTTCTTGGTCATTTATTGCTGCCTAGAGCCACTCCCACTCACCCACGCCTAGCCTACCCTCATTTATATCCTAGCATGCTCCAACCACGTTCACACAAGCATTCGTGACCGTTTGGGATGGTTTGGAAGCTCATTGGTCCACTTAAGGGGGGTTGAGGCCAAATATAAGCCTGCTGCATGTATGCATCCAGATTGCCTCCAAAGGCTAATGATTTCTCCCTATTGTAATATAAACACGTTCCAGACATATTTACATGTTGGACAATCATAATAAACTTTGTTATTGTCTACATTTCTATGTGTTAATTTCACTCTTTCTACTGTTTTGTGCATATTTTGTGTGTAATCTTGAATTGTGAGGATTCCCTTAACTCCTAGATCCTACTGTGAATTAGATTTTCACACTGATGCACTAATGAAATGAACAATGCACGAAGTAACTAGTAACCGAAGAAAGATTTGAAATTTTATGTCGAAAAGGTATCACCAATGTTGAATTGTAAGAAAAGAAATGAATGAAGACGTCCACAAAGTGTTGTTGGAGGGATGAAGCTTTTGCTTCAAGAACTACTGAAGGAAAAGTAGAGCTAACACGCTCATCCAGACCTCCAACATAGGCAACCTGTAAAACTTTACAAAACTTGCAAAGGGGATCAAATGTTGGTGTTACCCAATAACAGATACTTATAGAAAATATGAATTGAAGCAAGAATAATCATAAATTCATAAGCATTCTATTACAAATAACAATAACAAGTAATCATGAAAGTATTACTTCTTATCTTACTAGAACACAGTTCCCTTCAAAAGCCAACAATTCTGAACAGATACAAGCTTGCAAAAAAGATACAGATTACCTCAATATTGCATAAAACAAAGCACATCTGGACACCATATACCACAATTGCATAAGCCTCCAAAGCCTTTTATTAACAATGATGAAAAAATTACAACAGTATACAAGCAAAGGTTTCACACTTTTTGATGAAGAATGAGGAATGAGGAATGAGTGCTTGCTTAAATAGAAAATTACACAAGCCAGAGGGGGGGCACTTCCTCAAGGATACGTTAGGATTGAGTGAGGTGGATGTGAGTTGTATTGAGGTTGGAACATGACCTAGAATGTGGCAACATCACAATGCAGAGGTAGCACTTGCCACCTACTCAAACTTTTTCTAAATCAACTAGCTTTTCCATCCAGGCTTGCGCCCCCACTTGGAGAGATGTGCCCCTCTTGGAGAGGAAACTTCCAAAACTTGAAAACTCTTCGAAACAACAAGTTTTGACTTTCCAGTATTGCTTGGGTACTTGCCACTTTACTTTTCCAAGTCACAAAAACTGATTTCGGCAAGTTTCTTTTATTTTTTTAATTGCCAAATTTTCTAATTATCTCATTTTTTGGTTTTTTTTGGTTTTTTCGAGTAATAATTTATTTTGGAGATAAATAATTACTCAAAAACTTAGGAAAGTGGATTTAGGGGTTAAGTGGGTGATCTGAGTTAGAAAATGAGCACCCCCATGGCAAAAAAAACCTCCTAGCCTCACTTTTATGACTTTTTGAACTTTTACAATTAACTTATTAAAAATAAGCCGGTAAAAACTAAAAACAGATTTTTTTTTTCCGAAAATAAAAAAAACCTATGAGGGACTTAGAACATGTTCATAATGACTCAAAATAATGATAAGAATGGTAATATACATCGACACATAGGTTTTAATAACCTCCTAAGGCCTAACCACCAAGGCAATTATTCCAGCTGTGGAGGCTTGAGGGAAAACCTCGAAAATTATTTATCGTTTAAAAACGATAGATAATTAACAAGGAAAAAAACCTTGGAATAATGCATTGATCACTAAGTCCTAGGAAACCAAACCTTTTACATAACGTCATCATGCTAAGTCATTTTATTATAATTCCCCATGGGGTATGAACATGTTAAAAGAAATTAAAAAAATGGTCTAAGAAGGCCTGCATGGATTTCTGAACTTGAAAATTGAACAAGTAATTGTTAATCCTTGGCGGCTCACTTAGAAATCCAACTGAATGCAACTTAGTTGGTAACAAGTCATACACTGCTCTCTGATCTGAAAATCTGCATAGCATACTAAAACTCCCTCTTTGACTGTCCTAAAACAGTTAAAGAACGAGAGTTGTTCCCAAATGCTGAATTTTAATGGAGAACAGGTTTTAGAAGTGATTACAACAGGAAATCAAATGAAATGAGATGAAAAGAATTGCAAAGAACTCCTCACCAAGAGATGGTGGTAGTGATCAAGGTATGGTGGATGGAGGTGAAAAGTTGTTCTTCTGCTGCAAACACTGGTCCCAAACTGACTGTCTAACCTCTTCTCTGTCCTTGAAATCTGAATATAAAGACAAATGCTAAACCCTCCATGCAGGTCGACCTCTACTTTACAGGAAAAAGTAAAGCACAAAGCTTGTTTTCTGCTGATTTGTAGGAGGATTTCATTGCCTTTTTCCAAGTCGACCCACCATTCAAAAGGTTCCATTCTGCATTGTCAGTTCGACTTGCTGTTCATAACCCTTAAATAACTACTACGAAGTTGATTTCTATGCCTGAGATCAAAAGAATAAAAGGCATGCATAAATCCTCAAAAGTTTGTTAAGAGGTTGACTCAGCTCGACAAAAGTTGTCACCTTTCCATTTGTATATTTAGAATGGCACCCCCACCCCCTGGCTATATCCTTGTCACAAAAGCCACTTTTATTCAACTTTTCTAGCTGTCCTTGAGTCGACCTAGGTTAGGATTCACTTTACTGCTCATATAATCTTTTAAGCTGCCGTTCACATTTTTCAAAGGATTAAATTCCTCCAGGCCTATCATTTATTATGTCCTAACTTGTAATCAGTAATGGGCTCAAGACAATACATGCATCTAAAACCTTTCAAATCAGCAGGCTGTTTAGCACACAGTTCATGTCATATTTGTCTTTTTCCTTATGGTAAGGTCTGTTTTTGATTGGTTCAATTTGTAATCATCGAAGCTTCTGATTTCCTGTAGGTCATATGCAAGTCAAATCAGAAGAAACAGGACTGCCAAAAAAAATCGTCTCCATTGCTGGTTTCATTCGGCTCTCATTCAAGGGGAATCTAGTTGCATGAAGGGCAAATCTCCTGTATGTTTCCTTATCAACTCATCTTTTAATCACCTGTAGTGTTTGAAGATTTTGCTGGGCTCCCAAGTACCAGTGCCTATGAAGAGGATCTGATGACTCAGACCTCCCAAAAATCTGCTATTATCCTGTTTCAATTTAAGATTTGACTGCTGTTTATTGTGGTTTAATGAGTATGGTTCGTTGTAATATCACCTAAGGCATATATATCTTCAACATACGTATATCAGGCTGAAACTAATTCAGATAACTATCTTTGTTGGCCAAAAATCCACTGTCCTTCGTGTCTGGTCGCTATTGTCACTTGCTCGTCTATATTGGGCGCATTTTTTATGGAGAATAGAATCTATTTCATGATAACAAAGGCTGCCTGAGATCAGCATGTAAACCATATTCTTTGGCACATGTTTTTTCCTGTTTTTCTTCCTTGTCAGGCTGCTGATATAGCCTTCTTTCGGTTTATAAACTGATTCTTGCAATTTTTTCAGCCGATGTTTTCAACATTGATTATAATGAAATGTACATGTTTTGTGGAGATATTATGGTGCAAAAACATCACTTTTATGGAAAGTTTGTGATTCGGGTGCCTAGCCAAACTTGTAGTGCATCAGGTAATGAGTGGTCCAATTGCAATTTTTATAATTTGAGAACCTCTTAACAAATTTATGACCCTCATGGCTCATTAAATTTGTCATGACTCTCTTACAAGTTAGAGTATCAATGCCTTAATGATATGGTTTATGTCCACCACAATCTCCGACTATGGTTGAGGACGCTTGAGAAACTCCTTGAGGTGGATGCCACTTCCATGGAAAACATTAACATAATGTCTGAGTGAGGGTGGAGTCCAAGAGGCGTATTATGGAGGAGGCACCTGAGTGGTCATAGGAGTGGCCTATTATGGAGGGAGCACCTGAGTGGTTGGAGGAGCAGCAGCAGTGGGCGGAAGGGGCAGGGGAGGATGACCTGCAACCGCTGGAGGAGGATGTGGCAGGCTCAACACCCCGCCTTCTACACAGATTGAGGAGGATGTGGCAGGCTCAACACCCCACCTTCTACACAGATTGATACTCATAGACCGACCAATGGCCATTAGATGGACACTGTAGAACCTTCCAATAGCAAACAAGCCATTACCTTTTAATGTCAAAGGGGTAGAAGAAATCGATAGCTAGCTACTAGATTGACCATTGGAGATGACTCATGTTGATGAGATAGTTTCATAAATATTTGATGTAGTTTTGAATTGTTGTTCACTTTTAAGTCCTTGACTGGACAACTATCGGGATTCAGTATCGACTTTGGTGTATCACTTGGCATCCACTACATTTTATATATCCTTGTCTTTTTCATATTTATGTGCCAATGTTGTTGCTGTTGCTTTATATAATTATATTTTAGAAAATTGAAAAAAATGAATTTATTTTGTATTTTTTGATGCTTGCTGCATTTTATCAACTTCTTTTTTTGTTTCTGATTTCCCGACGTCTAGAACTCCTATGATTTTTTTAAAATGCTATTTTTTGCATCAATAGTTTCCAGCCCATAAACATAGCGGACAGGTGATTTTTCTTGTAACTTGCCCCAAGGATACATCCCTCAGATTAGCAAGCACTAATCCAGAAGTGAGAGGTTCATTATTGGTGACAGGGACAACAAACCTAAACTGTTCTCAAATCCCCTTGGTACTGATTACCCAAGGGATAATTTTGAGTGATAACATCAAGGTTTGAAAAAATCCTGTGTGCCATTTTTGCTGCTTTCTCAAAAAACCAGGTTCTTGTTAATATTTTAATTTAGTTGAAAAATATGAAATATATGCATTTTTTTTATTGCTTGGCATTTTTAGTTGAGTTTTTCGTTTTCTTCCCAGTTCTCATTTCTTGGACCCTTGTCAAGGTTTCTCCAAGTCCAAATTTTGCTACACTTTCAGTAATTGCTTGGGCTTACAAAAGGATGAAATTAACTTATTATTCCAGATTTATATTGTTCTTTATGCCATTGTTTATTGCTGTTCAGACTTAAGATTATTAACTGGACACATTTAATTCAATTCTTTCTAAGGGTTGGTNGAGCACAAGTACTTGTTTTAGATTGTGCTTGTCAGGTTATTTATGACATTTTACGGTATTGAATGTTTGAATTTTGTGCCCATATTCTTATTAGTTGCATTAATGAAACATAGAATAAAAAAATTTCAATAGGAAGTGTATATTCTTATATCCGTATGCTTGTAGTAAGCTTCAATGATTTGGAATCCATGAAACCTTTGTCAGAATATCTAATACTGGAAACTACAGGATGATGACCTAATAGAAGCAAATCCAATTGAAAATCCTATTAATGTGTCAATTGCTTGATTATCATTAGCTACTTTATTTGTTGCATGAATTCTGCTTGTTAATGGCTGTCATAAATTCTTGATATCGTGAAACAATGAGGCACCTACTATTTTGTTGAAAACAGGGAATGCAGTTGTTATTGCACAAATGGATTCCACGAGTCAATCATCATGCAGAGTGAATTTCAATTTGGAGGCCACAATTTACTCAAAATATATTCAGGCAAAGTTGTTCCAAAATGGATGGTAGGGTATAAGTTGACAATCTAAAAAGGCTATTGTGATGATAGCTGCTTTGCACATAGGGATCAGTAGGTCGACAGTGCACACTGATATATTGGGCATTTTCAATGTTGGATCCTGAACTGCACTGAATTAAGATGGTTGCTGAACTGCACTGAACTATGATGGCTGCACAAGTGAGAGCCATGTATGATGATAACTTGATGTAACTGATGGATTCAAAGCATTTGTGTCATTTCCCTGGCCAGCAATGAAATAGTGCACTAGTACAAATCAATGGTGTGATTCCAAAACTAGCCTGTTTATAAAAGGAAAGATTTCTTGAAAATTTACAATGTATCAGTTTATATATCATATGTTAATGTCTTGATGTTTGTTTGTAGATGAAATTCAATATAATTGACAAAATTATCTCAAAATTTCAATGAACAAAATTTATTTCAATATGTAACAACAGTATATGTGCCAGTCCTTGCTCCATATACGACTTTTAAGGCAGCTTGGAAGTGAAAAGACATAACCTCTCTGTATATAGAATTACAGGACAGGCTGTTGCCCTAAGACCAAGTCACACAACTCAGACAGTTAAAGTATGACTTGAATTTGGGAAAAACTCTGCAAGTAAAAGAACGAAAAGACTTAAGATTCCCTGCATATCTTCATTCACTAAATCTCTCAGAAATTGTCAGCCAGTTGATTTCTATGGCAAAACTCATTTCTGCCTAATGTTATGCCCTTTCAGCATTGTTTCAATGTTTCATCGAGTTCTCTTTTGTTTTTTCAAACATCTATAATCCTTGGTGGATTGCAATGACATACTATGGGTTTTAAGGATTTGCATTTCACTTTCTACTGGAAATCAAAGATTGAAATGTGTTTCAGAAGTATCATCTGCAAAATATGACATTATTAGTCATTTACCAAGCATACAAGCAACAATACTGTCTGCTGTCTTCGTTTTGTGCATAGTGGTACTGGCAGCCTAGATTTTATTCTTTCTATTTGATCTACATTCTATGCTGTACAACTGGTTTATAAATTGTACCTGGCATGATAAGTGTTGACTCACTTGCTTAATTGTTTGTATCTAGTCTTTTTCAATCTTTTCATGATGGAAATTTTTTTGGCAGTCAGTGGTAGATCAAACCGATGTAATTAGGCTGTTGTTGTCGAATTAAGTATGAATAATGAATTCAAGAAAGCTTTGCTGCAATAGTATAATATCCCGATCCCAATAAGAAGACAGAAATTTGTAATGATGGTGAGGCATATTTTCAACTAGTTAATATTTTCTTTGTATCTTGGATCATCCTGCTCTTGGTTCTAATTCAAAACCTGCTGTAGAGTACTGAAAAGTTGCTTAATATATGGATATTGCTCTCTAAATGAATAATTAATTTTTTTAAGATGTGGAAGCTTTGTTAATGCTGCAGTTTTCCTGAGTTTGGAACCCATCTTTATCTGCAGTATATTTGCAACCTGCAACTTAACACCTTTTTTTCTCTTCAACTTCGAGATCTTCAGGAAAAAATAAAGTCAGAAATGCAACTTGGCAAGACATACACTGGCGTTAATCCATGGCGGAGAATATTAAATATATGGCTTACATGTGCCACAAATCCCTGCATCTGAAGAACTGAGAGAGTAGTCATAATCAAATTTCTATTTGATGTTTGTTGCACTGAGAGGCGCTTTCTATGGCCCAAGTGAGTGAGATTGTCACGTCTGTAGTGGTGACTGGCACATGTTGGCTCCAAGTTTAAATTGGCAACATTGTAACACATTTATATAAATATGTATCAAATTTCAATTTCAAATTCCATTCATGCGTTTTTGAATATTAAATAAATATTTTCATAAATAGTTACAAGACTACTAAATCTCCGTATATTAGTTAATCTTGCCTTGATTTGATTTACAAGAGACATTCATAACATAATCAATGAATACGGATTAAAGTACGGTATATATATAGTAAAATCTTATATAACTATCACATGCATAGCAATAATAACTATTTCTCTTCACAATTAATGAATGAATGCAACTCTTGCCTCTTTGTAGGATTTATCTGTTATCATTTACAACACTTTCAAATTGGAACAATTGGTGCCTAGATGATTATTTGAAAAATAGATTGGATTATTTTTTGTTGAGTTTATAATAAAATAACGAGTTAGATATTATTTTGGGTAAATAATTATTTCACTCCATAATTAATTATTGAATACAACTTGGGCATATTTGTAGGATTTATGTTATCATTCATAACATGATTCCAAGTTGGAATAGTTTGTGCTTGGATGATTATAATGGAAAATATATTGGAATATGTATTGTTAAGTTAGTAATAGAATAATGAGATACGTAGAATCCAATACCACCATCGCGGCGACAAAGATCCAACCAGAAGAGCCAGAGGAGACGAAGGGGACCTACTTTTATACTCATAGATATAGGTGAAAGAGACTATGCTACATTTCATTGTTGACAACGGTAGCCAAAAGAATCCGATCTTGATCGATGCCATCAAGAGATTGAAATTGTCAACAATATCTCATCTCCAACCATACACTACCATCGGTTGGTTGAGCCAAGGGCAAGACATTTGCATCAGTCAGGAATGTTGGCTATCCTACGGCATCAAGCCCTTCAAAGATGAGGTACCATGTGATGTTGCCTTACTTGAAGTTTGTGACGATATAGGCTTCGAAGTGTTATTGTTGCTTTGGGAGGCCAGATCTACAAAGTACCCAAGGTTGTTCCAACCATTGCACTTGATCTTGGTATAGCAGTGTTAGAAGGTCATCTCTTAGATTGAAAAAAATTGTCCTCTTCATGGTTTGATCAAAAGGTGGACAGAAGCTCAATGCGGTCACCACAACGTCAATGCAACATCTCTCTACACAAAAAAACAAGCAGACAAGATTGTAGAAGAATACATAGATATATTTTCCTCATCTAAAGGGGTGCCTTTGCACTGCCACTCCAGCTCACGATCATCACGAAATGGGTCTCGATCTTTATAGTCAGACTTTGCTTAATCAACCAACTCAACTTGGTGCAGGCTTGTACTGTGTAATGGCTTTGGATTAATGGTTAATAAGGGATTTATTTGGGTTGTAAAAGCTGGAGCACAAAAGGTTCATGGCTTGTGATACCGACGGAGCTAATAGAAGTCAAACACTCAATTGATTTGATACTTGGTGCTCTCTTACTTAATGGCCCAATATACATACACTCTTTTTGGAGATTGAGAAAATAAAATGTTAGATTGAAGAGCTCATCTAAAAGAGCCACTTTTGACCAAGCTCCTCAACTTGCAGGAGCCTATTGCAAGGGCATAGTTGATTAGACGACTAGGCTCGTTAATCGATCGAGAGTCAACTGGCTCAATAGGTCAATTGACATAATGAACAATCATGTATAGTTATATGTTGGTTCATATGTATTATGTCCTACTGACAATATAGTAGACTATTGGAATTATATCTTCTTTTGTCTATTTGTGCATGTATGTTCTATAATGTATATCAACGGTAATTAATGAATGTAATCACATATATTGCAACATTGGTTTTGTTGCTGAGACCCAAACTTGTGGCCATAAATGCATACATAAACATGAATGCATAAATGTTGACATTAGAAGTGTGTAGGTGGTGGGTGGTACATAAGTGTAAAAAACTACATCAACAACTACATGAGAAGGAATCATCTGACGATTGCAAAAACATAAGGAAGATGATTCCTCGAGCTCTATGAGAAATTTTTAGAGTTTGTATCTACGCTAATTTGCAAATTCATCAAACATACCATAGATGATACCAAGTGAGAAAGATAAAGAATTGTTGCACTAGTTGAATAACGATGGGCGTGTTGTCGCCTTTCACACACTTAGGGGGAACATAGAAGAAATCTTCAAGCCACTTGGTGCGTTCTTGGGGGCAAGTTTCGAGTCAAGGATGTCACCTTGTTCTTGGCTTCTTCGTTTATGCTAACTCTTAATCGAAGCCAATGAGGGTAGACTCTATTAGTTTCTAAGGTTGATTAAGCTTTAGATGGTAGTTTATGATTGAGTAAATTGCTTAGGAGTTTTTATGAAAGTGACGCAAGAGATTGCAAAAGTGATTAAGACAACAACATGAAATACAAATTAATCCATCCACATAAGATTTACTTTAAGCAAAATGATTGTATGATGTAGATTAGTGCTGAAAATTGAGTCTGAAATGGAGTGCTGAATGTATTGCAATTGTTCTTGGTCGATTTTAGTTTATTGTGGAAGATGAGTAAATTATATTAGGGGGAAGGGAACTCCAAATATACCCGAAAGTACGAGGAGTATGTCCAAAACCCTTATCTGATGCAGCTTCACGCAAGGAATATGTGGGTTGGGTTAGAGTCTTTGACACGTGTCCAACACTATACAACAAGAGTGTAGCTTGACGGTGCCTCGAGGTCACTACCCAGTTGTTACCGCTTCCTCTGTGAATTTTCCACCTCAACAGATCAAATTGAGGCGCTACATTTTCGCATGGAGAGGTTAATTGATATATGAAAACTAATTAAACTAGTCACCCATGTTGCTTTTGATGCAGCCAACTGTTTGGTTGAACCGCATCGGTGCATGTTAAGATATTTAGACACTTAGGAGTTAGTTAAGATCAACTTATGTAATATGTCCGTTAGGTAAAGTGTGCTTTTTTAGTATGCATTAGTATGCATTTGTAAATATTCTAATCCAACGGTCACGATATGTTCTAGACATAAAGTGATTTGACGGTTCAACTTCTCTTAGATTATACCTACCATTGATCCGTGGCTTAATACCCGATTGGTCTATGATCTCTATTTAAAGAGCATGGAGGGTCCTTGGTTAGTTGATCGATTATGAGAAGTTCATGTAACTTTTTTTTTTTTGCATAATAAATTGCTCCAAGTAGCTATTTGGCTAGGGCCGTGGACTGTTTCCCTCTCGAGGGTTTTAACCACGTGACAAACATTGGTGTATTGATCTATGATTCATTTGTGTGAAGTGGTTGCTCTTGGTGTTTGATATTTTGGGAGCACCCTGTGTACCCGAACATGGTATCAGAGCGTTTATGAAGAGCTGCTTTCGGTTTTGATCAAGATCTGGAACCGATGTAACCGAAACTTTGAAAGGGTTTCTGGTTCTAGAATTTCTATGCATTTGTGGGCTGTGGGAGCTGTTCCATTGTGTCCGGAGTGCTGTTTCCATTGGGAAATAGTTTTCGTTTTATCGAAAACTGTTTCCGTTTGTTCCAGAAACACCCATTTCAACAAATCTGAAGGTATAATGTTACAGTGACGGATTTGTTTATTTTTTTTAAATCTTTCATATTTGATCAGTTTTATTATTAGATCTTTATTGTTTTAGTCTCGGACTGTTGTCTTTCCTGGCTACGTATGCTCTTTGCCGTAGCAATGACATTTTGAGGATTTTTAAAATCCTTGATTACAACTTGGCGAGGTGTAAACGTCACAGTTTTACCTTCACCCGAATGAGTAATTTGATAGACTGATAACAAGTTGCAGAAATTTTTTGGAACACATAGTACATCACTAAAATGATCATTTTTTACTAGAACTGTTCCAGATCCTACAACACTTAGAGATCTATCATCACCAACAAATATTTGTTTGGTGTTACATTCATGCATAGTAGAGAAGATGGCTTGATCCTTAGCCATATGATAAGATGCTCCAAAATCAATGAGCCATTCATTTGAAGTAGAAAAAGAAGAAACAGTATAAGAGTAACTAGGAGCACAAAGTGCATGTCCATGAGAGGTAGATTCTGAGGACAAATCTAGGCTGATGTGGTGCTTCTTCATTTCTGCTTCCAAGGCTGCCATCTTCTTGAAACACTTAGATTCATTATGATTATCTTTCCCACAAAAATTGCAATGACGCTCAGTCTTCTCTCTTTTTGGCTTGGATCCTTTGTCATTTAAAAAAAAAAGAGCTGACTGAGAGGGTTTGGGACTCTTGTTGTTTGACTTATTATTGCGAAAATTCTGTTTCTTGGGAGGCTTAGACTTTTCTTTCTATTGGGACAATAAGACTTTCCCAGATGTATCTGCATTGTTAATTATTCCAAGATGAATGAGCTTATCTTGCTCTCTAATTAAGGAATCACAAAAGGATTCAAGACTAGGTTCTTGATAGCTAGTTGCAGTCAAGGATTCTTTCATGGAGTAGAATGTAGATACAAAAACAAAATATGCAGGTCCAAGTTTGGAAAGAATATGATAAATACATTGTTTGTCTTCTTTCTTAATTTTGCATTCTTCACATGAGAGTCTAAGAGTTTTATACTTAGATAAATAGTCTTGAATGCATGAAAAATCACTTGAATTCAAAGAAATCAACTCATTCTCAAGTTGATGACCTCGAATTTCATTGTGTTTACCAAACACAGATTCCAACTTTTCTCAAGCTTTATCAGGTTCATCAATTCCAGATATGTGGAATCGCAAATCAGTAGAGATTGACATCCCAATCAATCCTCGAGCTTCATCACATCTATTTGCCCATTTTATTTTCTTATCATCATCAGTGAGTTTTGTTTCTTTCCCTGAGGTAATTTTGAAAAGTCCCCTACTTCGTAGAACATCCTCCATACGAGATTTCCATGAGAAATAGTTAGAATTGGTAAGTATAATATCACAAGGGGCGGCCATATTTGAAAATAATGGCTGAAAGAACAGAAACTAACTGCCTGGATACAAATAGCTCGAAAAATTAGGCTGTTTAAAAAAAAAACGGCACTAAAAACTGATTTAGAATGATGAAGTTATGCTTGATCAAAGAAAATGTTGAAGGTGTCCCCAATAATGACATGCAGATATTAACTTGGCCAACTAAAAAAAAGAACCCCCATCTTCCCAAGATCAACCTTTGACAATCACTTTACAATAAAGTTGATTTTAAGTGAATCACTTTTGTAGAATAAGTGATGTTCACTTTTACAATAATGTTACTTTAAATAGTGCGGCAATAAATTAAAAGACTTAAGTGACTCATTTTTTATTTTATTTTATTTAAGTGAGATGCACTTTTACAATAAAGCAACTTGAAAATAGAAATTACATGCACTAAAAGTAGCTTAATAAAACTTGAACTCAAGACCTATTAAGGAATAAAGCAACTTTGGACCAAGTGAGCTAAGTTTAAAATGTACGCAAAAGAATGGAAATAGGAAGAGGGTTTTTTTTTTTACTCTTCTTTCTCGTTCTCCGTGCTTGCATTTTTTCTACAAATCACAAAAAAAACGAAAAACAAAAACAAAAAAAAAACTTTTCCACACAATGGGGTTAGATCTTGGTTAGCTTACCCGAAAAGTCTACGTTTTCAAGTTTCCCGTTGTTTCTGATTTGTCATGATCGCACAAGGTGCATGACAAAGAGCATACGTAGCTGAGAAGGCAAGAAATAAAAACTTTCTCTTTCTGTTTCTGATTGGTTCCCTTAGAGCTTGTGCATAGTGACTTGTGTGGTCCTCTTCCATCTGCTTCCTTTTCTGGTTTCAAATATTTCTTAACTTCCATTGATGACTACTCCAGACGCACTTGGGTTTACTTCATAAAACTTAAGAACGAAGTATTTAGCATGTTCTTGGCTTACAAAGCCCTTGTTGAAAAAGAATCTAGTCATTAAATTATTAAGTTAAGATCTGACAATGGAGGAGAATATGTTAACAAAAAGTTCACTACTTTCTGCACTGAACAAGGAATCCAACAACAACACACTGTTCCATATACACCACAACAAAATGGTGTAGCTGAACGGAAGAACTGCACTTTAAAAGAAATGGCTAATTGTATGATCCAATCTAAGGGACTAAGTCTTCAATATTGGGCTCAGGCCATAAATTGTGCAAATTACATAGTTAATCACACACCAGCTAAAGTTTTACAAGGTATAACACCAGAAGAAGCATGGAGTAAAATTAAACCAGATGTAGGTCACTTCCGTGTGTTTGGTTGTGAAGCTTGGGCTCACATTCCGGATGAAAAACGGAAAACATTGCAGCCTAAAAGTGAAAAGTGCATATTTGTTGGATATTCAGAAGATGTAAAAGGCTATAGACTTCTTCAACCACATTCTCATGATATAATCATTAGAAGAGATGTTAAATTTGATGAAAATCTCTTGGCCTGCGAGCCTAACTTAGCGGGTGTGCCATCTTTGGCTTCCTCTTCTTATAACTTCCTTGACAGGTTTCCAACTCCAGTTTTTGATGATGGCAGTGAGGATAAAAATCCTTCTCCTCCTGCTCACGTTCCTCCAATTGCACCAACACCAATGCTTCCTCGATGGGTTCGTTCAACATGTGAAGCAGCTGGTGATCTTGTCGATGATCCTAGAGATCAACGTCGAACACGTTCTCAGTTTCAGCGAGCCTCTTCTCTTTTGGCTCAAGTTTTCGAGAATCATGATCCAGAAACTTTTGCAGAAGCTTTAGGAAATCTAGATTGGGATGCAGCTATGGATGAAGAATATCGTTCCTTAATGGCGAATGATACTTGAGATCTTGTTCCTCTTCCAAAAGGAAGAAAACTTGTGAGATGTAAATGGGTCTATAGAACTAAGTATGCATTAGATGGAAGTATTGAAAGACTTAAGGCAATGTTAGTTGCCAAAGGTTTTTCCGAAGTTGAAGGGATTGACTACAATGAAACCTTTGCTCATGTCGCAAAAATGAACTCCATTCGCCTTGTTCTTTCCTTTGCAGCCTTACATAACTGGGAAGTCCATCAAATGGATGTCAAGTCTGTCTTTTTACATGGTGATTTACATGAAGAAATTTACATGGAACAACCTCCTGGATATGTTCAGGATAACTCTAGCCTTGTCTGTCTCCTTAAGAAATCCTTATATGGCCTTAATCAAGCTCCTAGAGCTTGGTATGCCAAAATGGATAGCATTCTCCTCGACACTGGTTTTTCTAGATGCCATTCTGACCCCAATGTCTATACCAATAAGAAATCCTTATATGGCCTTAAGCAAGCTCCTAGAGCTTGGTATGCCAAAATGGATAGCTTTCTCCTTGACACTGGTTTTTCTAGATGCCATTCTGACCCCAATGTCTATACCAAGAAAGTAGGAAACCATCTCATCATACTTGTTCTTTATGTTGATGATCTTATCCTTACTGGTAGTGACCCTAAACTTTTAATCCATGTGAAATCCAGTCTTAAGCAAAATTTTGAAATGTCAGACTCAGGACATTTGCATTATTTTCTTGGTTTCCAAGTCTTGCAAACCAAAGAATGAATCTTTTTTTCCTAGTCTAAGCATGCTTGTGACCTTCTTCGTCGCTTTCACATGGAAGATTGTAAACCAACCTCTTCTCTCTTCTAGTCTGGAGTCAAAATTTTTGCCACTTGTACTTCCCCTGAAGTAGATGCCACCTTGTATCGTCAGCTTGTTGGTAGTCTTTTATACTTTACTCATTCCCGTCCTGACCTTTCCTTTGCCATTGGTCGTGTTGCCCGTTATATGCAAAATCCTCATGAAAGTCAGTGGAAAGCAACAAAAAGAATACTTCGATATATTTAAGGTACAATTCAGTTTGGGAATCATTACAGTGTAGGGGGGACACCTTTGTTGGTTTGTTTCACTGATTCAGATTGGGCCGGCGATCCTGATGATCAAAAGTCTACTGTAGGTTATGTTTTTCAGTCTGGGATCTGGACCTGTCACTTGGGCTTCTAAGAACCAACAACCTCTTGCACTTTCTTCAACAGAAGCAAAATATCAAGCTGCAATTAATGCCAGTTAGGAAGCTTTATGGCTTCGACAAACCCTTTCAGAGTTTGGATTTGAGCAGCATCAACCTACTCCACTTTGGTGCGACAATCAAAGTTCCATCAAACTTGCCAAAGATCCAGTTCTACATCAATGCAACAAACACATTGAGCTACACATGCACTTCATCAGAAATCTTGTTCATGATCGTGTTCTTGAAATGCTCTATTTCCCTACAGATGATCAAGTTGCAGGCATCTTCACTAAGTCTCCTACAGAAGCGAAGTTTTCTAAACTTTGATCTATGTTAGGAATTCATGAATGTGTCCTTAAGGGGGTATAGGCTCTAATGCCTCATTCCTTCTCCTAAAGTGTCACTTTTGCAAATCCTTCAATCCTATCCCAAGTTGTTCTTAAGGGGGGATGTTAGGATATTTAGACACGGGAGTTAGTTAAGATCAACTTGTGATATATATTTGTTAGGTAAAGTGCGTTTCTTTAGTATGCATTTGTAAATATTATAATCTGACGGTCACGATATGTTCTAAACATAAAGTGATCTGATGGTTCAACTTCTTTTAGATCATACCTACCATTGATCCGTGGCTTAACACCCGATTGGTCCATGATCTCTATTTAAAGAGCATGGAGGGTTCTTGGCTAGTTGATCGATTATGAGAAGCTCATGTAACTTTCTTTCTTTTGCATAATAAATTGCTCCAAGTAGCTATTTGGTTGGGGCCATGGACTGTTTCCCTCTCGAGTGTTTTAACCACGTGACAAACATCGATGTATTGATCTGTGATTCATTTGTGGGAAGTGGTTTCTCTTGGTGTTCAGTCTTTTGGGAGTACCCTGTGTACCCGAACATTGCAGGGCATACACAACGAAGTGTTGTTGATTTTAAGGATTTTAAAGACAGTTTGTTTATTAAAAATAAAAAAATAACCTCCAAGAATCTCTTTCGGTTCAAGTGAACTTCAATCGGGAAAGCAAGGAGGGGTAAATTTTAAAATGTGAAGTAAAAACTAAAGTATTGAAAGAAACAAAGGTTGTCTAATTAAGCCTACCACACATCTCTTTCCCCTTTTGGATAACTCGAGAAATTGTGGGGTTAGTATCAGTGTAACTTTGATTCAAATAAGATATATAATGAAAATTCAGATCAAAGTGTACAACTCTGCAACAGAAACTAAACTAATCAAGAACAACACAAAATATGACACTAACGTGGATCCCCCTTGGGGGGATGGGGAGTGGACTCTGAAGAGTCTACGTAGAATCTTTATTACTCTCGGTTACAAAGCTTGATGAGAAATGCTCTATGGTCCTTGTTATCTGGGATCTAAAGGCTTACAAAATATAAAAAAAGGAACCATGGAAGTAGGGGGAGCCATTGGGAAGCTTCAGATGACCCAAAAATCAAATTTTAGGCAGTGCTTCCTTCTCTTTTTTTGTGGACCTGCTAAAAACCAGCAAGCATATGTTAGTCAAATGTACCAAAAACACTTTGGAAGTGTCTTTGGACAGCCCACAAAATTTAGTAAAAAAAATTGTTGAGTTAAAACTATAAACAATGTGCAAAATAACCAAGGAAATCAAGCTTTCCTTGAGATCTTGACTTACTTTTGGGAAGCCAATAAAATTAAGCACTTAGATTGCAAGATTTATCAAAAGAAAATCACTCAAATGATGAGCTTTAAGATTTACTTGAAATAACTTGCAAAAAATGTAGATTTCTAAGCTAGATCTAAAAGAAATGGTAAAACTTCATGCAACCATTTAGATCTAAGCAAAACAATCTTATAACTTCAATCTATAATGATTTTAAATTTAAAAGTAAGCAGATCTAAGAAATAAGAAGAGGTAACCAAATGATAAAGTTTGATTTAAAATTGAGGGGGAGAGAGAGAAGGAAAAATCTCAAGCTTGGGAATGCTTGGGCTATGGAGTCTGTTGGCGGAAAGCGGAGGGACTATGCCTCTTCAACAACGAGTTTGAAGTGTTCTTGTTCGAACCTTGTGCTCCCTTGAAAAAACCAACTTAGGTGGTAACAGGGTGAACTAGCCTTTACGAGTGGATTGAAAAGATTGCAGACGAATTCTATGAAGAATAAGCTCTAGAAAAAATAGCATCTATGGACAACGTGGAAAAGATATTTTACGACGACTTGCGTGATATTTTCTTTAAAGAGTACCAATACGCCTTCACAATTTTTTGGTTGACAAAGGGGTTGGGTATATCATGGAACCTTGACTATTAGTTAATACACCTATCTCTACCGACTAGGAGAAGTGTTGGCCTACTTGCTCTTACTCTCGCGACCCAGGTTCAACAACAACACAATATCAACAAAACACCCAAACACATCGTCTCGACAGAGCAAGCTCGATCGACAACACCTACGAGGAAGGAACAGTTTCACCCGAGATATCTTAATGTGTAACTGCCAGAAACATGTTTCTGCAGTCGATGAGGGATTATAGTCCCTTGGCGTGCAACCAAGGTGCTCGACAGATTCAGAAGAATGAAGTATTTTACTACTCGACAATGACACAACCAGCGTGCGACACAACCTTGTCCTTGTCAACTTAATCAACTAGTGCAACTATGCGATGCAACTGAATCCTTAAATGTAAATGACAGTGAGGCGATTGTATTACAATCTTAACAATATTTTAACATGAAATAATACCAAGTGCTCGACAATGCTTTATTCATTCATTCATTCACTGCTTTTATCAATATTGCGACATTCATTCAAGCAATAATCATAAGCAATGCAAGATAATCAAATATTCAACATTAATCGTTAAACATTCAACATTCAACATTCATCGACACAAGAAATAACGTGGAAACCCTTATGAGAAAAACCGCCAAGGTGCTCTTCATCTGGCATGAGAAATATATGGCACCTTGCAGTATGCGACTTGCAGATTGTTTTGAGATATGTCTATTTAGCTCATACTCTTCTCTCTCTCATGCTCTCTGGTTTTATGCTTTTCTTCTATCTACTCCTACTAATTCACACACAGTGGATCGACTCTTGTACTCTACTATCTGCGCACTCAGCTGCAGAATGACTTTACAAAACAGTCTATGCACAAAGCTGCATATCTGCGGCTCAACAACCTTCTACTATTAAACTCCTCTCTGATATCCTCAAAATACTTCTACTATTACCAACTGACTAGCTAACCCTTATACATAACGGGTTCCTCCTATTTATAGATATTACAAGACTGCCTAGGGCCAACTAAGTACAACCCAGTTATTACAGTCATAAATAGCCACAAAATATCTTCTATTACATTAATGATAGACCATATTGGTCGCAAAACATCTTGCATTACATTAATCACAGGACATAACTAGCCGCAAAAACGTCTTTGAGTTTGTCTGTACAAGTCATAACTAGTCGCAAAACTGTCCTTTAGTCTTCCACCGACTCGAACTCCTACGATCTTCTGACCTACTGCTTCCCAGCCTTTACTCTTCTACCTGCCAATCTTGCACAGACTCAAGGCCTGCTATTCCCTCGTCGCAACTTTCTTTGTTCTGTGCTTCCTTTCCGTCCTTATCTTCTTTTACTCCGTCGCGTGCCCGCTTTTCCTCTCTACGCCCACGCTTCGGTTTCTTCCTTTAGCTCTTTCCTGGCCCAATAAGAAGAAGCAAGGCTGAGTGTGAGTACTTTCCAAGGAAATGAAATTGCACCTACCTAACACCATTAAGAACCTAAAGTAAGTTGGCATGACAATGGGGGGTAGCTTACTATGAGGTGCTAGTAAAAGAGGCATACTAGTCGATTGTGGAGAAAAATGGACCCACAAGATAACACAAGTTGACAAAATAACTTATCAAAATGACAGACTCCATAAAACAAAAGCAAATATCTAGAAACTTAAAAGAGAACAAAAGGAAAATGAAGAAAGAAATATTAGAAGATTCAAATCCTTGTTGGTTGAAAAGAAGAGTAAGAAGAAAGGAAGGTACAAGTCTAAAACTACTTGAGTCAAGGATTAGTGTGACCAGGGGAAGAAGAGGAAGTGGCCATGACCAACCCAACCTTAGATGATGATCTATAGAGGGTAGTTGTAGGATTTGGAGCACTACATTTGGTAGACTCAGTCGATAAAGGAGAAATTGAAACCTCTAAAGCACCGCCATAGGCACCTCGAAGTGCCACCATTCGAGAGATATTAACCAATAACTTGTGTATTGATCCTGATCAATCACCAATATGGAGTCGTCTAGATGAAACATATTGACTTGTTAGGATGATAATTGAGAGACTTGAGGATGGGGACTAGATATCCATCGTTACATGCGAAGAAACATTTGGTGTCCTTATTAAGTACTCGAGCCTCATGCCAAGCACCCCCTTGCCAAAGCTAATTAGTGAAGAAGAAACAACACAATCAACATGGGACACAAATGAAGAATTGCGATCTTTCGATATTGTTAAATGTAAAGATGCAAAAATCCAAACTTCAAGTCAAATCACATCGACTACAACGACAATGGCAATTTATCACACAACTCAAATACCTATTTATGAAGGGGATGAAGATCCCAAATAACATTGGTTTTTATGCGAGAAGATATGGGATGCGATTGACATTGTTATTGAAGCTAAGCAAGTGGCATATTTTGTAGGATCTCTGAGGAAACAAGCACTCACATGGTTCATGAACTATACAAAAAAATCATAACTAGACGAGACAAGTTCAAACAATATTTTTTTTATTTGCATTTTTCAAAAATCAAGATATCTAGCATTTCACAACTAATAAATTGAAAGAAATTAAGCAACTACTTGGAGAATCTATGCAAGATTATAATAAAATACTTAAACATCTTCTAGTTAGATACGATCTGCGATCGATGATTAGTTACTGGTTCAATGATTCGTTGCATGATTACTACTTAGAATTAGATCACCTCTAAGAATGCACAAAACTAAGACCTAAAAAGAAAATCTCAGGATAGCTCAGCGTATTGAAATTGATGATGAATGGATTGCGTTAACCAATGATAGAAAACGAGAAGAAAGAATATATATGATACAAAAATTCATTAAAGGAAGGACGGAAATATTTTAACGTCCGTGAGGCTAAGAATAGCCTATGGGACAGACCAACTCGCGCATTGTTTTCTGCAATTCAATCCTTTGTCTGTTCAACTTGATGATGAGCGCCCCCAATTTTTCAACAGTCCTTTCAACAGTCCCCTCATTAAATAAATCATCCCAATATTTATCCGTCCATACATTTGCGTACCTGTCCCTATTGTCCTTAAAGGCTTCACACTCTAAAATGAAACATTTTTATGTCTCCACCTTACCAGCGGTGCAAAAAATACACTCTTTCTACCCAAGATTCTTTTGGCCTTTTCCAGCGCCCGGTCTCACAACGAAGTTGATGGGAATTAGTTCTTAATTGAGCAATGAGAATTTTGGCTTTCCAAGGTATATTGGCCCCTATGTACGCCTTTTGATGATGATTGTAGGTAGGGTTAATCTCTTCAATATAATACTTTCTCTTTCTCCCTAGCTCTTTATCCCAAGTTCGCTTGTGGAACTTATTGATAACAAAAGCCTTTATTTCTTTACTATTCATAGGGCACGTGCTCAAGCACATACCCCACTTGTTATGCCATTTAATATTTTGCCGCATCCAAGTCTTATTTCTTTTGCACAATATGTCATTGAAGACAAACTTAGGCCATCTACCTTCTTCCATTTGCTCAATTCTTTTTAGATATCTTATGAGTCTCACCATAGCGATTGCTTCAATAGAAGCCACCCCTATTTCACTTAGCATGATCTCGTATGGCGCTGAACTCTTAATTTTGAACTTGCTTGTGATCATGTGTTTTTGAATCTTTTCTATTTGCTTCCACTGTAAGTTAGAGGTACTTCTAGCCCAAACTTCACAACCATGGAGAACAACCAGGATCACTAAGAGCCCAAAAAGGGTGTGCATAGTTTTCGAGTCCCATAACTCTGCCTCTCTGCACCTATTTTGGAGAGCATAAAACGCTTTCCAACCTCCTAGAGTTCTTTTTTTCCTGTAGCCTTCCCAACTCAAACTTTTGTTGAAGTCGATTCCAAGGTACTTGTAATATTCCACTACTTCAAGGGTATTGTCTTCAAAGTAGAACTTATGTTGTTTATGGTTTATTTTTCTAGAGAAAACTACCACTTTCGTCTTGCTAGTATTTACTTGCATCCCAACTGTTCTACAAAAGTGCTCAAGGGAAATCAAGTGCTCTTGCAAGCCAAGAGCAGACTTAGCAATCAAAATAAGGTCATCTGCATACAAAAGAAGCTGCTATCACATACTCTCCCATGAGGACGCCATCCCCTCCCTCTAAGTTTAATCACTCTTCACGTTTGTAAATATATAAGCCAAAAAGGGTAGGGGATGATGGGCACCCTTGCTTGACCCCGATATTGCTTCTAAAACTTTCAGAAATACCATCTGATGTTCTGATTTTGACTTTGACCTCCTCATATAGCCTGTGAACAACTGCTCTAAGATGTATAGGAACCCCAAGTTCCTCCATTATGTGCCATAGCTTATCCCTGGGTACCGTGTCAAAATATTTTTTGAAATCGACAAAGCAACAAAATGCTTCCTCTTTTTTCTCTCACACTTTTTCAATGATGTGCCTTAAAGTAATACCATGGTCCACCGTGGAATGTTTAGGTCTAAAACTTGCTTTCCCTTTAGCATGCTTGTCCCTTTCTTTCGCCCACTTTCTAATTCTATTTTCTAACATGCTTCCAAATAGCTTTGCAAACAAGGTGTTTATCATTATGGTCCTATAATTGGAGGGATCGTTGACATCTCCGCTCTTGAAAAGAGGAATTGCGAGGCTAGTTGTCCAATTTGTAGGGAATCCCTGCTGAATGATGTTGTTGAAGATTCCTGTAATGTGAGGTGCAAGAGTTTTTGAACCCTACTTTAGATATTCAGCTTGAAGTTATACTAAATCTTTGGATTTTCCAACACCCAACTTCTTAATACACACCTCAATCTCTTGCACGGTGAAAAGATTAGTAATGGTGGTGGTGTTGACTAAGGGGGGAGGGGGTTCAACCTTAGGATTCTGCTCACAGAGTTGCCTTGCATACTCAAGCCACTGGTCCGCTGTAATATTGTTTTCAGTTTGCTTCTTGCTCTCTTGAAGTTCATTCCAAAATAGTTTGGGGTTATTTTTCCCAAGGAATATTAGCTCTTCCCTCCTTGTGACCATGAAATCATTTTTTTTCTTTCTTATAATCTGCTTGTTGCGTTTTAAGTCTCTTTCTTTCCAGTTTGACTCTCTCCATATTATCCTTGCTTTTTTGCACTCCTCATCGAACCAAGCATTAACAGGAAAGCAATTTTTTTCACGTTTTCTATTCTTTGCTCTTTTTCATTTTGTGAGTGCCCTTTGAATTAAATTAGTCAGTTGCCGATTATTAAGGCCTTGGGACATAATTTCCTCCCTCTTACAAAGTCTCTCTAAATCCTTCCTAAAGATATTACAGTTCTCTTGAGTCAAAATAATTCCGCCCTTTGCAAAAGGTTGTTGAATGTGCTGATTTTTTGTCCCCACCTGCTGCTTATCAGTCCAAGAAAGACTTAGATAGATCGGTTTGTGATCAGATTTTAAATCCCAGAGCTGTTCTCCAACCATAACTTCCTCCATTTTCTTGCATAGGCCATGCGAACAAATTGCATAATCCACCACACTTGCTCCATTGTAGGTATTACAAGTGGAATTACCAGAGTTTGTCCATCTAGGAAAACCATTGCAAATTACTAAATTGGACGTTGCACATAAGGTAAGCAACTCTTCTCCAAATAAACTGCAACTTTTGTTGTCTTTTGGAATTCTTGTCCATTGATGATTTCTTTCTTCTGTAAGCCAAATAGGATTGCAATCTTCCCTATGACAAATAATGCTAGCTTGTTCACTTGCGGTCCTGGCGTTGAAATCTCCTACTAAAAGGATTTCACCTACTTGAGAATACTTCGCAATATCATTTTTTAATGCTACAAAAGGGTCTTTATGGTCGAGCCCCCTCCTTTTGTAAATTTTTGAAACTTGTGGGGAGAGGTAGCATGCTGCAATTCTGATGACATTTCCATTTTCTAATATTTTAAACCATATAAATTGTTTATTAGTATTCTTTTTCTAGTTGAATGCAACGATCTACCTTTTTCTTCACTAAGACCATGATACCACTGTGACCTTTTCCATTCTCTGCTGCCTTGTTCCATACTGCCAACTTCATATATTTTTCAAAAACGGGTGTCTTGCACCCTTCACGTTCATGTGTTTCCACGATACATATTATGTCCCTATCTTCCATAATAGGTCCTAGCCCAGGACCATGCCTCCATGGGTATACATTGCAGTTCCAACATACTAAGCTTAAGGGAGCTTGGGTAGACCTTGATTTCTATTTTCTTTGGCATACAAGACTCAAAGTTGAGTCTACACCCCTATTTGTCCATCCTGACCTTGCTGCGATATTTTCTGCTAAGGGATTTTCTATCACTTCTTGACTATTGTTTTGTTGTATTGCTTTAGGAGGACCAAACACAACAATAACAGATTTGCCTTTGTATAACCATAATCTTTTTCCCTCATCTCTTGCTGCTTTGACCTTAGACAACTCTTTTTTTCTTTCCTCTTGCTGCATGATAGTTAAGTCTTCCTCTAGAAAAAAGCGAGAGCCCTTTAAAAGATGCTTCTTAATTAGAAGAGTTTGCTTGTCATGTGCACTTGCCATGATGACTTTTATGGGCCTGAATCTCTCATCACTGGGTTTAACCACCCTCCATGCTTGGAAAATTTGGCCTTGCCAATTCAACTTGTCTTTTAGAAAGTCACTTACAAGCTTCGGGGTACATTCATTCTTACCATACTCTCTCACACCTTTAATTATGATGTTTGTTGCTCTGACTTGCCTTTCTTTGGTTTCATTTCCTTGTTTGTTTTCTCCTTGGTTGCTTGCTTCTTTTTCCTTTTCTATATTAGCATCCTTGCTAATAACTTGTGCCCACATTCCATAATTTTTGGTGGAACCTCCATTTTCTGCGTCTCTTACTTTCATTCCCTGGTTATTTGTTTGTTCATCTATTTTCCCTTCAACATTGGATGTTTTATGATTCAACACCCCTCTCTCTTCCCCTACTTATTCTTTCATTCTTTGCCAGTATGCCTTCGTATCTTGCCACTCATTTTTTCCCACCAGAATAACTTCTTGCAACAATGCCGCTTGACCTTTTAAAACCTTGTTGCAGTCTGCTAAACATCGATTTTCTACTGTTAACAGATGGATTTTAAGGTCCCTCCCATGCTATTTGACTTCCAAAACCTCCACTCTCCTCTTGAAATTGAGTAGCTCTTGTACATATAGATCAGATGACCAGGTGAGAGGTGTGGATGTGGGAATGTATCATGGTAGGATCAATGTTGCTTTTACCCCTGTTGCTACCACATCCTTGCCCTAAAGACTTGTTTGTCTGTTTGCTAGTCTTCCTTTGAAACTGTGTTCTCCTAGTCTCCTCCCACTTTAGACGGGAAGCTCTCTATTTTAAAATACACCAAAACTTCTTGGCATTAACCCAAACCCACTTCCCTGTTTCGCTCAAGAAGACAATTTTCACTTGACCTAAGCTGTTAGATATGGGTGATGCCAAGTGTGAATCCATTTTTTATAGGAGACATGAAAAAAAACAAAGGTGGGGGATAGGGTAGAACCGAATACCTGGGACCAAGAGAGACTTGTCGTTTTTCTCTTGTCCTCTTGTCGTTTACCTAGGACCAAGAGAGGCCGGGTTGCTTTCACCTTTACCTACTTGCTTGCCTTCTACCACTTCCTGCCTGCACCTGCTGCTGTTTTCCTGCCTTCACAGTGTCGCTGCCTTCTTCCTTCACGCTGCTTCTTCCTGCCTTCACGCCGTTGCTGCCTTCTACCTTCACGTTGCTGCTACCAGCCTTCACACTGCAGTTTCTTGCCTGCTGCCTTCTGCCTTCACGCTGCTGCCTTCTGCCTTCACACTGCCGCTCCCTTCTGTCTTCACGTTGCTGCTGCATCCCCGACCACAACGAAACTGTGGCTTACATGGTTAGTTTAACATTCACAAATTTCGAAAAGACCTTACAAAACAATGATTGGAGTTATGGTGCAGAAATAGGAATGCCATACGGAATCTTGTCAGTCGACAACAAGATTTCATGCCATTACATACATGGACCTTTTCGAAATTTGAGAATGTTAAACCAACCATGTAATTTCCCTCACAATGTAAAGAATAATACAGACAAAGGGTGTGCTATCAATGAAGAACTTACATCCCATAAAACATTCAAATGCCAACTAAATGCAAGAAACAAATTGAATATAGAATCGACAAAACAATGGATACAATGGTCAAGGAGGATATGGTGGATGAGGTGGTTGCGCCAATCATGGAGGTTGCAGGGGCCACAATGGAAATAGGGGAGGTTGCTTTGGTGGTCGACGAAGAAGATAAAATTGCTTCATATGTTACAAAATCAACCACTCTAGTCATAACTATCCTTTGAAAGGAAGAACTGACCTAAAATTATGTACAAAATGTGGTGCAGGGGATTATTCAATGTAATTATTGAGGCCTGGAAAATCGCAGGTAACAACAGTTAGGGATTCTCCCCAATAAATGTTCCCAACTAGCCTGCTACTATTTGGTATGGGGAATCCGTCCAGTTTACTGTCCGGCTACTGTAGGTCAAGTAACAAATTGAAATGTTTTACCGGTTACGGCCTGGTCCACCGTGTATATTTTTAGTTTTTTGTGTTTAAGTATGATGTGCAAGTGCCTATCTAAAAATGCAGATTGATAGAAATAACAAGGAGTGTCACAATGTGATGCATAGGTTCTTACCTCTCGTCTTAACTCTCTCGCATCTAAATCACACACAACAAGAAACTAAATTTAACTAACTAACCTATCCCCAAGGAGCAGAATTATCAGCTAACAATGAGTAATGTATTTCTACGCATGTATTAAGAAAAATTACAGATAGCTACTATTTATTTTAGAACACATGAACATTAATAGAAATATGAACAACAAGATAGCTTATTGTTTATGAAAACCTTCATTACTCACATTGGAAATTTCACAAAATAAACCAGAGTACATTCATAACAAGAAGAAATTCACCGAGTTAGAACGATCTCACAGTTAATGGAAGTAAGCTGAAAACGAAATAGTTCACATTCAACTGATCCATAGCAAAACATTTGAAACATTCCACCAAGTTTTCTCCAGCAGGAAACTTGTAATTCTTTATTGCAAAAGGAAATAGTTCTTCTTACAATATACTCTCACAAATGATCTGGGAAAAGGTCCCTTCTACATCTAAACTCTCCTATATTTATACAAAAAAGAAAAACCTTTGGGCTGCCCCTCGATGACCTTTGGGCTTCCTCAACCTTTCAGTTCCAAAATTTTGTCTTGTAGTATGTGCTTATAATTTATACAATATGTTACATTTTAAATTAAAATTTAAGAGCACTTTATGAAGAGGGACCAGCTTGGTTGTTGATGAACCTTTTCCAAGCCTAGGCCTCTGCTGCTATCGATATGCTCAGTATTCTGTTGGTATTTTTTAGATCTTGTTAATCTCAGACCCTCACTTTCTTCTTCTCTTTTCTTTATCTCTGCTTCTTCATTTCTCTTTCTCTTCCTCATTGCTGCCTCCTCTACAGCTCTTTTTCTTTCTTCTTCCTCATTCTTCAACCAATTCTCTGCCTCTTCTGCTTTTGTCTATTATACATATCTTCTTTACAACAATCACCCTGTCATAAACATAGCATGTCCTTAGATCATTTGCTTTTACCAAAATAACAAAAAACTGTATCAGTCTATTTACCTCCTCCATATGCATTCTGTAAAATAACTATACACAGTATTAATGCATGAAGAAAGAATGACAAGGAAAATAAAATCCTTTGGTTGTGCTTAAAACCCTGTCTATAACCAAAAAGACAACCCTGATAGCAAATATTCTTCATCTTAATCCGAGTCGCATTTGAACTAACTCGAAATCCTCTGATGAAAGAATGAACCACATTACCGCTACTGCTAATATCCAGAACACTAGACTCTATACTATGCTCCTCGTCGTGGAAAACCCTCAGTAAAAGATATCGGCGGGAAAAAAAAAACTCTATCGATGGGCGGAAGCACTAGTCGTCGGGTGGATAGTTCACAAGACAGCCGTAACGGCGGGCAACAGTCAGACTACGGGTTCCACGATAACAAAAAATCATCGACGATCGGAATATCTAAGCACTATGCGTCAGTGATTTAAACCCCAACACTTCCGCAGTGTCGTCAATGCAAAGCTAAACTCTGTCGTAGTGTCGGCGCTCCCAAACACTAAACACCGCTGATAGTTATGCGTCAGAGATCAAAACCACAAACGAATAATGCATCGGTGGTTGAAAACACTAAACATCAGGCAAATAGTTTGATCGACAGCCGCAACGGTGGACTCACAAACAGCTACGGTTCCACGTCGGCGATCGGGAGTCCTAAGTGCTAACGGTCGAAAAATTAAATCTGAATGCCTCTGCAGTGTTGTCAATGCAAAGGACAAGCCCTCCGAAACGACAGCGTTGTAGAGGACTAAACCTCTGATCGCTTGTCAAAAAACAATCCGATAGCGAAAAGAAAAAGAATCATCGAAAATCGAAAGATTTGAGCAATAAAACCACAAGGTGATAAGGCCACAGATCAGCGAGAAAAAAGAGTTGTTCATCGTTTCCCTTCCGAAATTTTGGCAGAATAGAGAACTAATGCCCCGACTCAAACATTAACAGACTTTCGACAGCGAATAAAAAATCATCGAAAAATCACAAGTTAAGTTTTCAAATAAAACAAAGACTCCAAGGTTTCTGCGGTTTCGACGAAGAAAACGGTAGTATTAGATCATTCAACTCCCGAAATAGTAGAAAAATAGTTGACTGAGCTTCCGATGATCAATTTCTTAAGAAGAGAAAACTGGACTTCCAGGACAGATTTAAAGAAATTAAACAACCCTGGGCTAGATAAAATCAAAAGGAGGGTCCAAAATTTTACAATTTTGGGAAAAAAGGTTGTAGCTGCAACAGGAATATTTCCTAATCACACTAGAGAAAATCCAGAACAAAAAGAATGTCCACTTACTATAGAATTACCTGAAGTACACAAAGGTAAGTTCTAAAAATTTACAAGTAATTATGAGATCAAGTACCACGATAGGAAATGACAATGCCAAGGAAAATCATATTGTAAGAGTTAGAAATAATAAAGAATTGGACTATCTAAACCTAGGAAGCAAATTGAGATATCCAAATAAGCACTAAAGTTATCCTGAAACATCGTTCAAGAAAAGGAATTACAAGACACAACACAAGAGCATATGAGTAGAAGTGTCGTACTAAACGAGTTCCTCGACTTAGTAACTAAAGAAGAAGCAATCGATTGGTTAATTGAGCAATTAAGTTTTTAAAGATCTTATCAAGAAAATGAAAGGAATTCAAAAACTATAGCACAACTAAATCACGAAGTGAAACATTTGGAAGATCATGACCCTTTAGTTGACTTATAGACTGAGAATTATCAAGTTTGACAATTTGTAGTTGATTTTGGATCTCAAGTGAACATACTACCGTGAGTGAAATGGATAAAGATGGGCCAACCAAACATGGCAAGATCTTGAAATTACATCAAATTAACAGATCAAGGAATGATAGAACCAATTGACATATTAACCAATCGACATTAAAAACCTCTAATTAAAAACTTTTATTAAAACATAAAAGTTAAAATAAATCTTAAAACATTAAAATATTTTTTTAATAACATCAATTATAATCTTGAATCAAATAAAAATTAAAAACCAAACTTAGTTTTTTATTTTAAGTTTATACCTTTATTAAAAAGTCAAATAAATTGTTTAAATTATTAAAAATTTAAAAAACCTAGGATTCTAAATAACTTTTTGTTAAAACTTTTAATATTGTTAAACATTTAAAACATTAAATTACTATAACATAAATTATTTAAAAAAAAATTATAAATTGAATAAAATAATAATTTTAATATAACAATAATAACTATATATTAACATTCATTTTAAAAAACCTTCGTAAAATAAAGATAATATTAATTTTTGAAACCGTTATAGAGAATTAATTAATTCAAAATTAAACCTAAAAAACCCTAAATGTTGGTTTCTTATGATGGGTCTATATTTATATGGAATGGAGATTCAAGGGTCATCTCAGGCATCGACAATGTACCGATGATGAGCCAGTGATAGCTCGAAACGTCGACAATGAACCATTATCGACTACAGATTCTCCACAAGATGCCATTAGTAATCATTGCGGATTCTCAGCCAAAACTATATTAAAAGATGCTCAGACGAGTATCATTGAAATATTGACAATAGTTGATTATGAGGTCATTGATTTGGTTGACAAGATGGCCCCATATAGATCCTTGGTTGGTCGATTGTGATGAAGAAAGATGAAAGAAACAATATTTCTAGAAGAAGATAGAATAACACTTAAGGGGGAGGGGAAAAGAGTTATAATACTCCTTGAACCCAATGAAGGAAAACCATGGACAAAACCTCATGACGAAGATGTTGACATAGGAAAACTATACCAAGTTTTTCAGGGAGATCAAGGCACGATCAATCCTAACAATGAGGGAGAATTATGTATAGAGACACCCTTAGCCATTGGACAAAACTTAGATACACACACATATGAACGGAAAATGGAGAATTGCAAATAAAAAGATCAAGACTGTTGGATGATACAAGCATTACCTATAGTAAACTATCATCCATGTTTTTTCATTTCAATGGTCCCTCGAGTCCATAAAAAAGGAGAGTGAAAATCCTAGTCTTATACCATGTTGTTGACTTTCTCCTGTGCAGACCCGGGTTTACTTTATTGTACCAAAAAAACCCCTAGCTCACTGGCCCTTTCGGCGACAGACCGCAGAACGGCCTGAAGTCTCACCCAAAGTGATCCTAGATGGGGTGGCTGAAGAATCACGTTTCCTCAACCAAGTTCTGTAGCATCCTAGGTCCTCTTGACTCTACTTAACCAACAGAATCTATCAGCAATGCTATTTATCTCTTACTAGCTGACTCTACTATTGGACTGGCTCTTATCGCGCCGCAGCTTCTAGGACGATGCGCAACTTACTCTTCTGCTCAACTCTTAACTTGCGATATCTCACACCGCAGCTTCCTCGATAGTGCGATATCGTCTTTCTACGCCGTGATATTTCCTACAGTAAGACTTAATATACTCATCAACTCTCAAGGTCCAGAGGCTTCCTCTCTGGGTATAATAGCTCAGTTAACCTTCATTAGGGTGTTAAACAACTTCACTTAAGCTTCTATAGTTTAACATGCTTAACATCAATGACACTCAACTCGCTGAACTAAATATACAGAAGTCACTTAACACTGTAACTGTTAGCTGTCGTGAATCAAGCACTGATAAACTCATATACAAAATACTTAACACATTCAACTCGCATTTAACCTTCTATGTTACTGCAACTGAAGGATAGCATACATATATTCATCAACTGATAAGAAAAGTTCATGTAACAGATAACAGATAGCCAATAAGTAAAGCACAATCACATGAAACAGTTGCACAACACACGGGTTTTACATGGTTCACTTCCACGGGGGGAAGCTACGTCCATAGGAACTGTGTTTGTATTATATCTTGAGAGATTAACACACAGTTCCACTGCAACCTCTTGTGCAGCTTGAGATCTTTTGGGAAACTCCATGCACACAGCTAGGAGCCCTTCTCTCTTAAATCTCTTCTCTTCCTATATTGCTTTCTTCTTACAATATACTCTTCCTCTCTCTCTCTCAATCCCTACGGATTGTTACATTCATGCTCAAGGAGTCAGCTGCTGGTTATAGTAAGATAACTACAGACTTAACAACAGAACCAGAGCTCGACTCTTTCTCAAGGTCTTACAATACTGATGACAACTAGTAACAACCTAAAACCCAACCTTGACCAACTAACTCTCTAACTAACCAACCTTTCACAATACAAAATACATGCTTAAATAGGTGGCCTGAAGGTCTCACCCTGATACAAAACTATGGGCCTATCCCAACAGTAACCCAAAAACCCTAACTATGACAGTCGACCTATCTGTACTTTGAACTGCCTCTTACTGGTCACACTGCAGCTTCCTGCAGTCTTCCGCGTTTTTCGGCGCTGATCTCGGGTATGGGTGCCGCTTCCTCGGTTGCTTCCCTTCTATCCTTTGTCTTTAATACCTTGGCCCGTTGCTCCTTTTTCCTTTATGAGGGTAGCTAAGCCCTCCTGTCGTCGCCACTGCCTTAAATGTAGTGGTTGAGCTTTCTTCTCGGCCGCTTCAAGTACTATTTCCTTTGAATTTCTTGTTTCGATATAGCAGATTTTCCTATAGCTGCGGGGCCCTGCTCCAACAGTCCCCTAACACTTACTTGTGGCTCGTCCCCGAGCCACTAACATCTGGCTTCTCTTGCTGTAGCTTCTCCTTGGCTTCCTGTGAAGTCCTTGCGAATCTCTCCCTGAGTCCTGCGACATCTTTGTCCATAGCTTCGACACAGTCTTGTGCTGCTTCAAGCATAACTTGACTAATCAGGGGGTCTTCTGTGCTGTCAATTTCACTTTTGCTTGTAGCGAACTCCTTGACCTTCTGCTCAACCGTATTGACCAGCTCTACGATTTGTTCCTGATACGATTGAAGCATATTATTGAATTGTATTTCTTTTTCTCTCAACCGCTGCGCTTCCTATTGCAACCGGTTCATTTCTGTCATGTTCTTCATCTTTGTAAGAGCTCATAAGCTCTTGACTTCTTCTTTTATTGCTGTTATTGCATTCTCCATGTTCTGGATGCTCTGCTGCAAATCCAGTTTATCTGGGAGCTCTTCTAGCTCTGACCATGTCTTCATTGCATCAGCTAGCAATTCCTTTGCATCATTTATACGACACTTCATCTGCGTTGAAGTGAGTCTAAAGGCCTGTGCCCTTGCTTCCTTGTCTGCCTCAGGTGTGCCTGGTGCTCGAGCCTCAAGCTCAGCAATCCGCGCCTTGTGGTCTTCCTCCATTTTGACCATTGTCTCTTCCAGAGCCTTTGCTCTATCTGCGATTCTTCTTACTTTCTGCGTTAGAGGCAAGGAAAACTCTATGTTACACTCTGGTAACTCCAATGCGATGTTCTGCAGGACCTGATTTAGATCCTGTTCTCTTTCTTCATATACTCTTAACTCCTCCACCTTTGTCTGAAATCCTACGGTGAGCTCTGCATTCTGTTGTCTTAGCTGAGTGTTCTGCTTATAAGTCGCAAGTTCTCTATCCCTGAGCTCTGCGGCTATCTGCTGCTGGATCATCTGTAGTTGATCAACAGGGAACTATTCCATATTAACCTCGACAGGGTGTCTAACCTGTATCTGCACATCAATCATCGAAGCAGGGAATCGGATGCTCCCTGGCGGTATCAACACTGTATTGATGCGATCTTTTGCAAAGACTTCCTCGCGGGAAATCGATGGTTGTGAGATTTCTCCTACTGTCGCCTTGACGGGCTGAGTCTGCATCGCGGGAGTCTTCTCAGTTAGTGCTTTCAACTCCAGAAGCTGCTTATCAATCGTGCTCTGCAACTTGTCCTGCGATGTTTGCATCTCCTGAAATGAGTCCCGCATCTCCTCCTTCAATCTCGATGCGATGAGATCATAGTCATCCTCTTTTAGTGCGGTCTATGGAGTTGGCTTTGAGGATTTGAATTTTTTCCTCTTTGGTGTCGGTGGTGGCACTTCTACTGCATATTTCCTCTTTTGTGCCACTGGTGGCACTTCTACTGCGTCTTTCCTCTTTTGTGCTGCTGGTGGCACTTCTATTGTGTCTTTCCTCTTGGAACCCACCTTATCCTTCCCTTTGTCTAATGGATCTATTGGTGCGGTATCTATTGGTACATTTCCTGCTGTGGCATCTTCTAATGCCTTCATCCACTCTTCATCAAAGTATTTGATGACATCTTCTACATCCTACACTGTCATCCTGAACGAACCAATAGCCCAGTTATCCGTTCTAAACCCTTTTGGCCTCAGATAGATTGTATGCCCGTCTGTAATGAAATCAAGCCGATTGTGATACATGTCAAGAAACTTTGTGTTGATCCTCGGTGTCTCCTAGTTGACTCGCTTCAACAGCTTATAGTATTCATAGAATACTATCATATTGATCTTTTTCTTGGCTGGACTGTTGCTTTCCCATAAGTTTGCATATCTTGCGCCTCCGCACTCTCCGCCTCGTAGCTGTAGAAACTGGGTATGGGGAGGCTCTCTCCACCCAACGAATGCACATAATATAAGAAGCCAAGAGAAGTGGAAGGGGTGGTTTGGCTCATCTTACACTGCCAAACAATCTGCAAGAAAAATATTTAGTAAAAACAAACACCAATTAAACTATTCACCTTCTGCGACCTGCACGGCAAGGTGAATTACTGAGCCTGTGACTTCTTTCGGGTGAACTTTGGTTAGCAGACTGGCTATAAATTTGAGTGTATCATCTGCTAAGGCTGCTAGGTCATAAGCCCGACCTCCTTTCTGTAGCTTATACTTGTTAACTAGAAGAGCTGGTAGCTTGGTATCCTTGCTCTTCCCTGATATATGTGTATGAGAGTCCTTACCGATCTTGGATAGCCTAGTGATGCGGTGTATCAAATCAACGTTCAAATTAACCCTGTTACCCAACCAGAGGTAACCTCCATGTACATAGGAAAGTAACACGCGCACCATGGAATTAACCTCTGCACCTCGTCCGAAGTGTGGTATTCTCAACAAATTGAGCAAGCCTGACTGCTCAAGAATCTGGACATGTTCCGTAGGAACAAACTCATCTGCATAAGTCCGCAGGTTCCTCTGAACCATAAGATACTGATCTGGCTGAAACTGAGGGTATGTCTTACTATCTCCAAGGTTATAGTCTGTAAATTTGAGAATAGGGACATATCCTAACAGTTCTCCATCTTCCTTCATGTGAGGATCAATTAGCGGTAGCAGAATATGAAACTTAGCACCCTTGGGAATGGTTACCTCTGGTGCATCCTCGACTCATGGCACAATGTATACTGTTTCCATATGAACTTCTTCTTCCTGCTCTGGGCTGGACTCTTCTACTATCTGAGCTTGACTCTTCTTCCTTGGCATCTGTCTGACCTGTGGTGCACCTAATTTCACAATCCTGGGCAGTGTCATCATAGCAGACTCGAGGCCACCACGCTGGAATCATCGCACAACATCTTCTAAAGGTTCCTTCTCGGACATAAACTGCCTGGTGCAATACTCTGGACTGGTAATGGCTGCGAAAAATGGGGAAACCAACACTCTGTAACTGGAGTATCTCTGCAGAGGGAAAACTCTACAAATTACAATATAACTCTCAGAAATCGCAAAAGTAACCCTTCTGTTTGAATGATCTGTGTATTTATAATGAAGGTGATGATCTCCGAAGCAACGGTCGCTTATGCTGGACCCGTTGGTGGAATTTATTGCATGGACAAGACAACACCCGACGCCCTGATCCTCATTAATTGTTGAAAATATGATCAAATTTCCTTGAAAATTGTGTGCAAGTGCCGGTCTCGACCAAGATTTACCAAATCTAGGACAATCATCGTACTGTTTCCAAATCTAGGGCAACGTATACCTATCATATCTAGATCAATTGCTTGTCAGAAGGCGAAGTGACTGGCCCTCTTTCCCTTTCAAAATCAGCTTTGCATCACGGGGAACATCGCCTCGCTGTGATGTCACATCGCATCGTCCTGGACCAAAAAGTTGGCGTGAAACTCCGCAACATTCAAAAACTCTGCAAGTGTCCTATGACTTGCGCAAAATAAACTTTCCTGCTGCGATTCCTCCTACTTAGAACTTTTTCAGCTGGTGTAGACTAGTTATGGGTGCGATGCCTCCTTTCAACTACACTGGACATCTGCACCATTTAGTTCTCTGAGTTAGGGATGGGGGGTGGAGTGGCTATCACTATAAAGCTTAAGCCTACTGCCATTAATCAAAGTAGGAACAAGCTCCCCGTTGAGTTTACTGAGCTGAATGGCACCTCCTTCTGTAACTTGCTAAATTTGATATGGCCCCAACCAATGTGTCTTGAACTTCCTTGGAAACTTAACAAACTTGGTGTCATAAAGGAGCACTAGGTCTCCTGTTTGAAAAATATTGCTCTTGATGTGCCTGTCATGCCAAGCTTTTTCTCGTGCCTTCTGCACTTTTTGATGAAATACTGCGATGAATCTGTCTTCCTCTAAGGCAAGCAACTGCGCCAATATTTCATTCATCGTATCTGTATCAGCCATCTCGATAATTTGAGCAATTCTTAAACTGGGAATAATATATTCCATAGGCATAACAACCTCTTGTCCATACACCAAGCTGAAAGGTGTGTGTCCTGTGAGTTTCTTGCATGCAGTCCTATAAGCCCATAACACAGCATTAACTCTGAGGTCCCAATCATCTCTTTGGCTGTTACAGATCTTAGTAAGAGCATTTTCTAGAATCTTGTTAAAATCCTCCACCGTACCATTAGCTTGTGGGTGGTAGGGAGTGCTTTTATGATGCTGTATCTAAAATTCCTCCATCAAGGCCTCAATAGTGCAATTCAGAAAGTGTGTGCCTTGATCACTCATCAAAATTACTGGACATCCAAATCTACTTATGATGTTTTAAAAAATGAACTGTGCAGCTGTAGCAGCATCACAGTTCCTTACTACTTTGGCCTCTGCCCACTTGGTGAGGTATTTTGTTCTTATGATGATGTATCTCGCACCAGTTCGTTTCCCTGGTGGGTTGATAGGACCCACTAAATCTATAGCCCACTTGTCAAATGCCCGCAGCGTAATCTGTGGTTGCATCAGCATTTCATCTCTTTGCGAAGGTTTTCCTACCCTCTGGCAGATATCGTAGCATCTGCAAAACTCCTTAGTGTCTTTATGCAAAGTAGGCCACCATAATCCTGCAGCTAGAATTTTCTGAGCAGTCGACTTTCCTGCAAAATGACCTCCTGCGGTACCTGAATGTGCTTCTCTAATAATGGCCTCTTTCTCGTGTGGCATAACGCATCTACGCAGGACTTCATCTGGACCTAACTTATATAAATGTACTGCGATCAAAGTGAAGTATCCTGCTTTAACAACTAACTGGTTCTTTTGCTGCTTAGTAAACTCAACTGGTGCCCACCCTGTAGTGAGAAAGTGAATAATATCTGCGTAATACTCATCTACGATCTAGATAGAAAACAATTGCGCATCTGGCAAATTATCCTCTAGATTACTTGGTTCTTCTCCTGAATCTATCCGTGACAGGTGATCAGGTCTGGCATTTAATCTCCTTGGTTTTACAATAATTTCAAAACCATACTCCTGAAATAGGAGTAACCATCTACAGATCCTTCCCCCTAACACTGGCTTATTGACCAAATACTTTAAAGCGGAATGGTCAATGAACATCTTGAATGGGGCACCCAACAGGTAGTGCTTGAACTTCTGTAGAGCATACACCATAGCTAATCCTTCTCTTTCTGTAGTGGTGTAGTTCTTTTCTGCGGTAGATAACTTTCTGCTTGAGTACGAGATAGGGTGATCGATACCCCCTTCTCCTGGCTGTGTTAAGACAATCCCCAGTGCGATGCCAGATGCATCCACATGTACATGAAATGGTTTGTCCCAATCTGGAAATACTAAGATGGGTGCTGTGAACATCTTCTCTTTAAGAGTGTCTAGACTTTGCTGGCATTCCTCATTCCATAGGAATTTCGCTTCTTTCTTTAACATCTTTTCCATAGGTGCTGTGATCTTTGCATAGCCTTTGATGAATTTTCTATAATACCCTGTATGACCAAGCACTTTCCTCAATTGCTTGACTGATTTGGGTGCTGGAAGATTTACAATGATGGCAATCTTTGCAAGATCTACCATCAAGCCTTGTCTGCAAACAATATGACCCAACAAAATACCAAATGGTGCACAGAATATACATTTCTTCAAGTTAAGAGAAATCTGATATTGCCTACATTTCTCTAACATGAGCCTTAAATCTCCTATATGCTTTTTGATTAATCCAAATACAGTCCAATCATCAAAATATACTTCTAAGAATTTGTGGATGTATTCCTTAAATACAGCAACTACTACTCTAGAAAAGATAGTTGGTGCGTTTTTAAGACCAAAGGGCATTAACGTATACTGGAATGAGCCCCATTCTATCGCAAAGGTGGTCTTATGTCGATCCTCTGGATGGATTCTTATCTAGTGATAGCCTGAAAATCCATCAGTGAATGAGTAGATCTCCTGTCCTCCTACATTGTCTAAAACTTCATCAGTAAAAGGTGTCGGAAATAGGTCATGAAGTGATGCGTTGTTGAGTTTGCGCAAATAAACACAAATCCTGATTTCTCCTTTAGTTTTCTTTTCCTGCACAACCATGGGACTAACCCATTCGCTCTCTTCTACTGGCTCAATGATTCCTGCTACTAGCATCTTATCAATCTCATCCTTAAATTTTTCTTTATAACAAGGATTTAATCTGTATGGACGTTGCTTAACTGGCCTAGCATCCTCTTTCAAAGGTATCCGCATGACTCCCAAATCTCCTACTATTCCCTTCTTCTCTGTAAACTTAGTGGGAAATAAGTCATGATAGTCATGTAACAAATCTGCGATGTGTCCTACCGTTTCATCATCCCAATAGTCTCCAATAGAGGCAAACTTTGGTTCTGTTTCTGTGCCAATATTGATCTTTTTAATCTTAATAGGCTCTATGATAGCTGGAATCTCTAGCTTTGGTCCATCAACTTCGTGAGTCCCTTCTGACTCTGGAATGTTGATACTGTGAGGATTTTCATCCTCATCACCTGGCTCTTCTGCAAAGTTGTAACACTCTAGCGCATGTTCTAACTGGATGGCCCAATCAGGCTGAGTATACACTGGTAGGGTACATTCATCAAATATCTTAGTCTTTATAATCTCTAGAGCCTGATCAATGCTTGGATACTCAGATTCAAAAGTGAAAGTGAGTAGAAAGCTGTCTATCATAACTGGCCATGTAATCATTCCTCTGTGCAACTCTGTCTCAGTGTACCAGTTTGTTGGGACTGTGTCTAAAGTGTGAATGAATAGGTGAACCCATTCATCCTCTTGAATGTCTGACCAATTTTGTTCACAAATCTTAATATGTGACTTGGGGTCACTTTCTCCTGTATATTTCTGCTAGAAACGCTCCTTGTCATTAGAGAATCTGATCGCCATCAATCTCTTAAAGTCATCCCATGATGCGATACTTTCTTTATGTGCATGCCACCATCTTGCAGGTGTGGCTCTTACTGCAAGGTCAATAACTTCCATCCTCTGCTCATGAGGGATTTCCTGCTCAAACTGCTGTAAAAATTCATTGACATCTGCTAAGACATCAAACAACAGAATATCCTTAACCTCTATGCCAATCCATCGTAGTGACTTAGTCATAAATGCACATCTGCAAGCTGAAACTTCATAAAGTCTATTCTGCCAATTTTCTAAACCAACATCCGAATCCGATGCGCATGAGCTATCACATCGCCAACTAATATTTCCTTTTGCAGTGGGATTGATATAATCACTCTGGTTAGCAGTCATCTGATAGAGGCTCTCCATATTACGCACCTCTTCCTCTACTTTGATAGGTTCAATGTATCGAGGACCTTGAAAAGGATCCAACGATGTGATGACTCGAATCTGTTTATCCTCAAAGGTCATTTTTCTTTTCTTCAAATTGATAACAACCATGTTATCAATTGCCCAATCAATACCTAATAAATCTAGATACGGTCTGCTATCGCCAATAATTTCTATGACTTCAAAATCTGCAAAGCTGCGAACTCCATCAATATCAACTGGTACTTGCGGTAATCGGCCCAGTGGTGATACCCTCTGCTGATTGGTTAATCACAGATGGATAGGTGATCTGGCTAACTTAGGGCTACCCATCTGTTCCCATGTCTGCTTAGTAAGAACATTTACCTCTGATCCTAAATCTAGGATTACCTCATCCATTTCAAACTCTCCAATTTGTGCTGTGAGTCTCATTTCTCTTCCTGTTCTTGTATGGCCCATAATATTATGAACAACATGCTGCGTACTGCTCACGAAAGAAGACTGCTGATACTGATCTACGATGCGTTGAAGCTCTCTGATAGCTTTCTCATTTCTTACAAGTTTCAAGCAGCTCCGCAGGAAGGATTGTACACTTCCTGTCAACTCATCCTCTTCGCACCTTCCAGATGTGGTAGCCTGCGATATCCACACAGGACTAATGCCACAAGGTTTTTTCTGCAGTACACCCCTACAAGGCAATATCTGCGATCCTGATGGTGTAGGGTCAGTAAAGAAAGTTTTAGCTTGCTGAAATGTTTCTTTGTTCTTCTGCAGGTCAAGCAGTGTAGATTTATCAGTGGCTTTGTGCACCCACTTCGGACCTATGTTATTTTCGGAATCCTGCGATGTCCTACTAGTAGAAGTACCGCTGCAAGTCACAATATTGACTCTTGGTTCTGGTTCTTTCTGCTCAGCAGCAATAAGCTGAATATTCTGGTTTACTGCTGGCTTAGGATCCTTAATCTTGGCTATCAAGATAGGACATTCTTCTATAGTATGATCAGAGGACTTGCAATACTTACATGTTGTAGTAGGGTTCTGACAATCCCTAGCATAATGTCCTACGACTCCATAGTTTTCACAAACAATTGGTCCACGGCCATGGCCAAAGCCTCCACCACAGCCTCTTCCTCTGAATCCTCCACCATGGCCATCATGAGCCGGTTCATGCTATGGTCCTGCTGCTGGTCCTGATGTCTCTGACTGGACTCTGTAGAAGTCATGTTTTCTCTCTATCATGAGATCATAAGCTTTGCAATTATTTTGATCATGTCCTACTGACTTACAGAAGTTACAATATAGATTCTTAGGAGTTTGTACATACTTCTGAATTAAAGGGCATTCCTGTGGTCTATGTCCTCTTGTTCTACAGATTTCACACCATGGCCCTTGAGTCTGTACTAAGGGGTTAGGAGCCCCACTTTCTAGATACTCGACAAATACTTGACAATTATCTTTGGCATGGTCATGTCCTTTACACTTTGTACACCATAATTCTTGTTCAACCTCTTTTCCTTTCTTAATCTCATGTAACTGTAAAGTGAGATTGGCTAACTGATTCTGTAAGTTTGTCATACCTGCACTAGTCTCAGCTAAAGGTGAAGCCTCTAGTTTCATTGCCATCTCCAATGCTTCATCCTGCATATGGAGTTTCTGTTGCATTAGTGGAAGTCTGATATGAGGGAGTAGTGCTGCGATGAACCATTCCTTATGCTGCTCCGACGCAAACTCAAAACTAACTTGGTCTATAAGAACTTTAAATTTCTGATTGAAATCCCATACTGACTTTGTGGGTAACTGTTTAATGTCTTTAAGTTCTGTAATACATTGTGACTCAGACTTGGGTTTCTTAAATTCCTTAATCATTGCGGTCCTGACCTTTGCGAGTGTTCTAATCTGCGCTGATGTATACTTCATATACCATGTTAAAGCTCTTTCTCTAAGTGTAGTAGCCAACTAGACAAGCTTAGTATTGTCATATTGGATCTGTTTAATGTTCCATACAGCTTCACATAGGAACCAATGCTGTTCTGGGTCTTCTGCCCCTATACCCCTAAAGGTAGGTAATTTCATGTCATCCCCCATTCTGTTTCTACGAGGTGGATTCTGGTTTGCTGTATTACTACCACTTGGCGGTGTAAATGTAGTATGTTCTATGTGTGAACTACTAGATGGAGTTCTTGTGGGATTATTCTGAGTCTCGGTCGGTTTCTGTGGGGTATAAGGGTGGTAAGGGATACCCCCTGCTATTTTTTCTTTATTACTTTGACTCTGTTCTCTAGTACTGTCTAAACTGTCTTCAAAGAAGGAAGATCTGAAATCTACTTTATATCTCTTACTGCTATGTGTACATCCAATTTCTTCAAAATCACTCTCAAACTCTTGTGACATTACACTTACTTAACTTATTCATTTGAGAATATATCTAGTACTCCTTTTTCATATAATAACATCTTAAGGGACAAATTTAAAGAGTTCAAGTACTTACCGCGATATCCTTTGAAGAAGTACCTCTCTGCTTCACTGAAACTCTTTCTTTGATCAACTGCAAACTCTGTAATGAAACCTTCCAGCATACTCGCAAGCCAGAAGTCTACTGCCCGTGAAATGGGATTATCTACGCTCTTCACGGTGTGAATCAGCTCCGGTGTCCAGACAATGTTCCTTTTCTTCTTGAATATATGCTTATCAGTCAACTTTGACAACCAATCATACAACTCATTTGCATAGGTCACAAAAAATATCTCATGCAGGTTTGTGAAGATATGTTTCTGTAGCTAGTCCTCTGTACTCAGCTTAGGACTCTTGTTTTCTTTCACAGCAAATTCTCTTTCCTTAGACTCAACCCACTGGTTAAGTTCTTCTTTAGTAGGATGCCAACAGAACATCAACTCTTCAATTTGTTCAAAACCAGCATTGAAACCATTTGTTGGTTCTTCTTTGGGCAGACCTGGGTTTACTTTATTGTACCAACAAAACCCCTAGCTCACTGGCCCTTTTAGCGACATACCACAGAATGGCCTGAAGTCTCACCCGAAGTGATCCTAGATGGGGTGGCTGAAGAATCACATTTCCTCAACCAGGTTTTGTAGCATCCTAGGTCCTCCTGACTCTACTTAACTAGCGGAATCTATCAGCAGTGCTATTTCTCTCTTACTAGCTGACTCTGCTATCGGACTAGCTCTTATCACGTCGCAACTTCTAGGATGATACACAACTTACTCTTCTGCTCAACTCTTAACCTGCGATATCTCACACCGCAGCTTCCCCGACAGTGCGATATCATCTTTCTATGCCGCGATATTTCCTACAGTAAGACTTAATATACTCATCAACTCTCAAGGTCCAGAGGCTTCCTCTCTAGGTATAATAGCTCAGTTAACCTTCATTAGGGTGTTAAACAAATTCACTTAAGCTTCTACAGTTTAACATGCTCAACATCAATGACACTCAACTCGCTGAACTAAATATACAAAAGTCACTTAACACTGTAACTGTTAGCTTTCGTGAATCAAGCACTAATAAACTCATATACAGAATACTTGACACATTCAACTCGCATTTAACCTTCTATGTTACTGCAACTGAAGGATAGCATACATATATTCATCAACTGATAAGCAAAGTTCATGTAATAGATAACAGAGAGCCAATAAGTAAAGCACAATCACATGAAACAGTCGCACAACACACGGGTTTTACGTGGTTCACTTCTAGGGGGGGAAGATACGTCCACAGGAATTGTGTTTGTATTATATATTGATAGAGTAACACACAGTTCCGCTGCAACCTCTTATGAAACTTGAGATCTTCTGGGAAACTCCACGCACACAGCTAGGAGCCCTTCTCTCTTAGATCTCTTCTCTTCCTATATTTCTTTCTTCTTACAATATACTCTTCCTCTCTCTCTCTCAATCCCTGCGGATTGTTACATTCATGCTCAAGGAGTCGGTTGCTGGTTACAATAAGATAAATACAGACTTAACAATAGAACCAGAGCTCGACTCTTTCTCAAGGTCTTACAATACTGATGACAACTAGTAACAACCTAAAACCCAACCTTGACCAACTAACTCTCTAACTGACCAACCTTTCACAATACAAAATACATGCTTAAATAGGTGGCCCAAAGGTCTCACCCTGATACAAAACTGTGGGCCTATCCCAACAATAACCCAAAAACCCTAACTGTGACAGTCAGCCTATCTGTACTTTGAACTGCCACTTACTGGTCACACTACAGCTTCCTGCAGTCTTCCGTGATTTTCGGCGCTGATCTCAGGTATGGGCGCCACTTCCTCGATTGCTTCCCTTCTATCCTTTGTCTTTAATACCTCGGCCCGTTGCTCCTTTTTCCTTTATGAGGGTAGCTGAGCCCTCCTGTCGTCGCCGCTGCCTTAAATGTAGTGGTTGAGCTCTCTTCTTGGCAGCTTCAAGTACTATTTCCTTTGACTTTCTTGTTCTGATATAGCAGCTTTTCCTATAGCTGCGGGGCTCTGCTCCAACACATGTGATACAAAATCAATAGTTTTTCCACCATTGAGATACAAATAAATAGATTCACCATCGATACATGTTGATCAAGTAATGATAAATGTTGGTCCATACATTTACTTGCCAAGCCGTGAAATGGTGGGTCACTCATAAAACATGACTATAAACATGGATGGTTGCATTGACATATTTCATCGAGAGATTTGAGGGAAAATTTGTTGAAAAAGTTCAGATTAGAAAATTCATACCTGATGCAGACCTAATAGCTCACATACATAGATGTGAACATGAATGGTGTAGAATATGATACACATATGAAATAATATGGCCACATAAGATTTCAAATACTCTAGGTGACTTACCGAATAAATGGTACAAGGTTGAAGAAGCCAAAGGGGAAATCAAACAATGGGTAGCGATAAAAGTAAATTTTGTTAATAATTTTTCATCCATACTTGCAAGAGAGAAATTAGAAAATGCACTACAAGAAATACAAAAGTTTGTTGCAGATCTAGGTGATCGACAAAAATGCGTTCAAAATACAAAACTAAGCAATATAATGACGACTTCAACTTGTAAAAGAATAACATATCGCCAAGTAAATCTGATGCACACAACAATAAGAAGGATAAATGAAAAAACATAAAATATTCTAGGAAAAAGTTTTCGATGGAAAAAGGATCATCCAATGGTATTGCAACAAGTTAAAGTAGTTTTATTAGTAGGCGCAATGTCAGTTGACAGAGAGGATGCAAAAAATATGGTATTTACACAAGCATTTGATGAATACAAATAAGGAGAAATAAACATAGATGAATAGAAAGAACCAAAATGGATAGACAAACGCATAAAAATATGAGAAGTTGACATTTCAGACGACAATTGATTAAAAATGGCTAAAATAGGAGATTACTAGTTAGATCACTTATCAAAATTAGAAACTAGAGAAGACCCGATAGGGATTGAAGACGATCTTCCTTATGCAAACCTCTTTAGAATAGAAGTAGTTCCAGTTGAGTTAGCTGATGGTAGTATTTCTACAAGAAGGAACAACTCCAATTGATATGCTAGAAAAGAAATGAAAAATACTAGCAATGAAGGCTGACCCATTTACTGTAATCAATGGATACCTATACAAGAGAGGACTTGATGAATCCTGATAAGATGCGTACTTGAACATGAAATACAAGACATTATTGACGAAGCACATGCCAAACCTACTGGAGGCCAACATCATGTTGACACTACAATGAAGACAATTTTATAGAATGATTTATGGTGGCTTTCCTTACATAAATATTTCCATATGACAATAATTTGGTGTGCAAAATGTCAACAACTTGGTTGACCAATCAAATGAGATGAAATTCCATTGGTGTCTATCAATTCCAATATGCATTTTAAGATGTGGACAATAGAATTTATAGGACCATTTCTCAAACAAGGAAAGAGGACAGGGGTATGATACATCATAAAAAGAGTTGATACATAAAAAAATGGGTAGAACATAAACCAATCGAGTCATGTATGAAATAAGTCACTATGAAAATATAATCCCAAGAGCATTTCTTATCACCCTTAGTTGAATGGATCAATTGAATCTTTTAATAAGACATTATTGAAAGGTTTGCCAATAAATTGGAAAAAAATTAGATGACTGGGATGATAAGATTCATGCGGTATTTTGGGAATACATAACAACAAACAAGAGGTTCATTGGTCAAACAACGTTCAAACTATTATATGGTAAAGAAGCGGCCATCCCCTTACAATTTCGACAACACAACAAGCATGTTGGAAAAATCCTTCATCTTAGTACAATGAGAGAAAGAGACGACCGAATATTCCAGTTACATAAACTGGAAGAGGAACAAATATTTCCTTGGACCATAAAGAGATACACAAAGAACAAAAAAAAGCATGGCATGATAGAAACTTAAGGAATAAGGATATATCGATAGGAAATTTGGTACTACAATAGGGCATCAAAATAAAAGATAAAAAATATGTTAGGATATTTCCACACTTAGGATTTAGTTAAGATAAACTTGTTATGATATATCTGTTATGTAAGGTGTTCAACTTATCCTAGATTGTAACAGATGTTGATTTGTGTATTAACGCTCGATTGTTCCATGATCTTTATTTAAAGAGCATGGGGGGTCATTTTATAGTTGATAAATTATGAGAATATCATTTTGTAACATTTTTATTCTTTTGCATAATAATATTTCCTCAAGTAGCTATTTAGTTGGGGACAAGGAGTGTTTTCCTATTCGAGGGTTTAAACCATGTAAAAAAAATGGCGTGTTTTTATGTGATATGTTTGTGTGAGTGAATTCTCAAGGTGTTTGATCTTTTGGAGGTGTCTTGTGTTAGATTTTTATCATTTAATCAATATGGTCTAGGATCTTATCTGAGAGAATAACATGCATAGCAAAAATCACAAGAGACAAGAGACACAAAGAATTTTCCTCGGGGAAACCATAAAGGAGAAAACCCCGTAGCTTCCTCAGAGATAGAATGAGCACCAATGGTAGCAGTAAAACCCAAAGATATAAAATATGATCTCCACATCTGTTCTCTCTCTCTCTTACTTGAGAGAGCTTCTCCTCTCTCACTCATGCGCCCCAGTGAGTGAGTGTGTGTGTAATAAATAGAGAGGGTTACTCTCTATTTATTTTCTTTCGTTCGCTTTATTTCCACTCCACAACATGTCAAACTCACTTAACAATTACTTACTAGGGCCGACATCTCTAGGAGAGTATAATAACCCTAGTGCCCCACAACTGTGGGGACTTTTCCCTCTGATAAAAAAGGAAGGTTAACCTTGACTCAATTGTGGGGACTATTGCCCCGAATTACAATGGAGGGTTAACCTCAATGAATTTACATGACTTGTTTACATTATTGAATCTCCCGATCGGAACATCGGGGCATGAAATGACTCAATTAAATTATAGATACTTCTCAGAATAAACATCGGGGTACAATACATAAGATATACAAGTGAATACATTCCGAAGTTACAAATACATCAACACTCCCTCTTAACTAGGAAGGTATTCAGGCTTGACACAATTTATCAGCACAAGTATTCTTCTCTGTATCATCTGGATCATCATCAAGTCATCTTCATCAAGTCTGGATCATCACTTGATCATCATCAAAGCTGAATCATCATCACTGGATCTGGATCATCATCACCGGTGCTATCTCTCGATTCTTCTTGTCATAGGAAGTTCTACAGAGCCAACTCTTTTTCATGCTGGTTTTAGGCCTAGCCTCCATGTAGGTCTTCTTCAGTGCTTATATTTGACCCTAAGTCAGAACAACCCGCCCAACACTTACATCTAACCATGCGAGGAACACATCCAACATACATGTTAGAAAGGCATGCCCAACACTCACATATGACCGTGAGAGGAACCAATCCAGTCATCTATGTCAGAAAGGCCCAACACTCACATCTGACCATGAGAGGAACCAATCCAATCATCTATGTCAGAAAGGCTCTGCACTTACATTCGACCATTCGAGGAACAAATCCAGCATATATGTTGAAAGGGCTCTGCACTTACATATGACCATGCGAGGAACCAATCCAACATGTCAGAAGGGCTTTGCACTTACATATGACCATGCAAGGAACCAATCCAGCATGTCAGAAGGGATCTGCACTTACATCTGATCATGTGGGAACACATCCCACAGTCACATCAGAATGGATCTACACTTACATCTGATAATGTGGGAACACATCCTATAGTCACATCAGAATGTCTCTCAACTCTAGGATGAGTATTCCTGGTAACTGAACAGGTGCCTCCATTCTCCCAGAGAATGGCCTCCAGCACTTATATCTGATCATGTGGGAACACATCCCTCAATCACATTAGAATGGCTCTGCACTAATCATGTGGTAACACAACCCATAATCATATCAGAGCATCTCTGCACTTACATCTAAACATGGAAGGAACCAATCCTCTCACCATGTCAGAATGGCTCACAGACTCATCAGTTCCCCTTGGAAGGAACCTCAATCTGGAGAACACCAAACTTCTCCCTGAAGTACTCAAACTTCACTCTAGCCAATGGTTTGGTCAACACATCAACTATCTGCTCGTCTGTGGCAACATACTAGAGCTTTACTGCTCCTCTCTGCACCATATCCCTAATATAGTGATATTTGATCTCGATGTGCTTCGACTTGTCATGGAACACCGGGTTCTCCAACAACTTCACACAACTTTGGTTGTCGCAATATATACAAGTAGCATCAAACTGGAGATCAAACAAATAAGACAGTATCTTCCTTAGCCATACTGCGTCGCAACTAGCTGAACAAGATGTGACATGCTTTGCTTCAGCTGTACTCAGTGCCATGCAAGACTGTTTCCCTCTAAACCAAGAGATCACACCTGATCCCATACTGAAGCAGCTCCCTGAAGTGCTCTTCCTATCGATGGCACTGCTTGCCCAATACGAATCCACATAACTCTCCAGGTTAATATTCTGATTCGTATCATACTTGACCCCATAATCAACTGTACCCTTTAGGTACCTTAGAATATGCTTTGCAGCCATCAGGTGAAAATGTCTCAATGTGTTCACAGCAAAGCAAATATATGGTCTTGTATTCATCAGGTACACGAAGGAACAAATCATCTAACGATACATCATGGCATCAACCATATTTGATGAAGCAACACTCAATAGCTTTAGGTTCGATGCCATAGGTGTGGTCATGGCCTTGAAATCCATCATCCTGAGCCTCTTCAATATCTCTACTGCATACTTCCCTTGTCTCAGGAGATTCCATCTGCATTCTGCCACACCTCCATGCTCAGAAAGTAGTGCATCATATCCAAGTCCTTCATCTCGAACTCGGCAGCAAGTCTCCTTCTTGCAACTTTAATGAGTTCCTCTTTTCTGTCAGGAACAAGTCATCGACATATAACAGGAGCATCACTGGTCTTCCACCTTCAACCTTGAAGAAAATGTTGGAATCCTCTTTACTCTCAGTAAAGCCTAGAGTCATCAGTAATCTATCCATCTTGTCATACCATGTCGAACCTCGGGATCTTCCGCAGTCACTCCCTCTGAAGCGGAGCATCATTCTCCCCCTGCCTTTCATTTTTTATGCATTGAAACATTATGTACTAGAGTGACAAGTAGCTTCTTCTACTACTAATATTCTATGTATCCATCTAGTGTCACTGGATACCAAGATCCTCTATCTTGAACCTTTTCAAAATTTCTTCTCGCACCCATCTGTGAGCTTGTCATCCTCGTAGCTAGGGTTTTACCCCTAGCTTGTGCGAATGAGCACCTACTAAGGAGAATGGATTCCTTAGTAGCAGTTCAATAATATGTAAAATAAAAGATACTAAACAGTAATAAAAATTAATCTAAACATGTTCATGAAGTAAAACAACAAAAAGTAAAGAATGATTTTTTATTGATCTGACCTCCAATGTGGAGGTTGGTGAAGCCCGTTGTGCTGATCCGAGAGGTTGCTCCGAGCTCCAGCCGCTCCTTCTCTTTCTCCAATGGTGGAAATGGGCCAAAAGGGGCTCTCACGGTGAAAGTAGCTCAAATGTGAGCTAGGGTTTCAAGAGCAATTTTGGCAGAGGCAGGATACTTGTGATTGTGGATTTGAAATAAGGGGTCTCCATCACTTATTTATAGTGGTGGAGTGCCGGTTTAGGGTTAGGGTTTCAGCTGTTTAGGGTTTCAGCTGTTTAGGTGTTTTTTCCTCCTTTTCCTCATTATTTTATATTTTTTCTTCCTTTTTGTAGATTTTTGCTCTTTTGGAGGAATTTTGGATATTTTTTGGAGGAAAAGAGGGTTTTATGGCCTTTTGGAGGCATTTTAAGCCTTTTGGAGGCTTTTTAGATGGTTTTATGGGTTTTTGATGGAAATATGGTAGGAAAATGGACAAATGAGCCATGTAATGGGGTAGATGAGGTAGTGAACCCTTTTTGGGTGTTAACAGATTGCCCCCTGATGTGCGAGGGCAGGAGCTCATCGTATGGCCGATGGACATCATAAGTCATATTCGTTTTTCCTGGGGTGTGGAGAAGAGAAGGAACCAACTGAAGCCCGGAACAACGATCTCGAACCAACTGCAAGGACTGAAAAGTACATAACCTCAATAATGGATGAGGAATCATCTGATCATCTAGACGAGGCGGGCATATCCATGCTCGTATCAAGATACATAAAAATAACTGTGAGGCCCGAAAAGACGGACCTGTAGGATACGTAGAAATCCACTATGTATATCATAAGGGTCCAGAAGGGACACAAATCTGGAACATACTGCTGGGCTGACCATGTCTAAGCTGAACAACTGATGCACTGGAATGACAGCAGTGCTACTGAATTTGGTTCCAAAGGAACTAATGAGCTGCTGGATCAAAGTGAAAACGGTCATACTTGCAATGGTACACTGATCTGGAACTGAACTGGGTACTCAAGGAAGCATGGAACTGGATGGCTTCCGAATACAATTGCGAACGCAACCCGGACATCCACGGGGACATATAACTGAGCGTTCTGAAGTGACTCACCAATGTGCTAGAGTCGGTGGAAATCCAGGGTCTTCGACACATAATGGAAAGGATATACATCCTGCGTGATTCTCAACGATGCGATTAAGGTGCCGAAGTCAAGCATGTGAGAAACAACTATTCGGAGAGGCAATGATGACTCCTCTCAAAATGGTCCGTAGGCACTCACCACAGATGGTGATGGGTCCAAGGCGCAGGGGCCTCTAGGTCTATCCTTAGGAATAGAGGGGCTGTCATCGACAGAGGGAGACCTACAACTATCAAGGCAATGATGTTTCCTTGACAGGAGCGCGAGGTGAAAAACCGAACTGTGATAGTACTGATGGCAGGAGTGATAAACTGGGGGGAATAACTGGGCAAGTAGAGTGGGTGGACTCAAACCTCCTTTGTTCAAAGTATGATGGCGGGGATGATCGGGCAGCATATGAGACTGACTGGTGGTAAAGGGATCATAGCGGTATAGGATCTGAGGGTGAATGGGCTGAGGGAGACTCAAGCTGTGGTAAAATGGCAGGAGATTGCAGAATACTCTGAACAAAGGCGACCTGATTGGGGGTGCTGCCGAGAGGATTGATCATAGCGCCAAGAGGCGCGGGGGGACTTCTTCATGGGTTAGGGAACTAGAAGAAGTGTGGATATAAAATGGTACTGTCATGTGGATTTTACGAGCCCGGGACAGTTCATGCTCGTGGTTGCTTTCAATTTTAAGGAGTCTGAAAGAAAATAAGAAGACTCTAAAGTAATAGAATGGTACCGTCGTGTGGATTTTACGAGCCCAGGACAGGACATGCTCGTGGTTGCTTTCAATTTTAAGGAGTCTGAAAGCAAATAAGAAGACTCTGAAATGATGGAATGGTACTTTCGTGTGGATTTTACGAGCCCATGACAGTTCATGCTCGTGGTTGCTTTCAATTTTAAGGAGTCTGAAAGCAAATAAGAAGACTCTGAATTAATGGCCAGGCAAGGAGGAAGTGTTCAATCAAGGAATATTTATGATGACCAGGACTGAGGGTGGGGGGGAACACTGGTGGGCCTCCTTGCGGGGTGAATGAATGGTGGCAAAATAACGAAACATTTGCAGTATGACAGGAGTGGATGGCTCATGTAAAAAGTGTGAAATAATATGATGACGGCCGATGTGGCGCGCAAATTGATGCGGCAAGGTGTAGGGACGCAATGTTGAAATTGTACCAAGTGAGAGCGAGAAATGATCTCAAGCATCATCACGAGCTCAGAAAAATGAATCCAGCGATATGAAAAGTGTTAAAAACGGAGAGCGGCTGAAGTGGTGCGCAAACCGAGGTGACTATTGGTATCGAAAAAATGGGCAAAAATGGTGTAGCAAAAACTAATGCAACGAGGTGACCATCGTGATGGTTTCGTCGTGCTGATTCCAATGGTGGAAACGGTTCGGAAAACGGACTCCGTCTGGGTTCAAAATGGCCAAACAAGAGAAAAGTCAACGGACTATAAATAGTAAGTGGGCCCAACATGACATGTGTCATTTGACTAGTGGACTTTGACTCGTGATCACAGTGGACCAGAGCTGAGGTGTCATTTCTGGATGATCTGACCAGTCGATTGCAGATTCGGGAGATACAGGTATTCCATTAAACTCATACCTGCATTGTTTTGGGGTTTTGGGGGGGGGGGGTAGTGGGTCCCAGGGGATGATTTGTACGGTCCACGTGGGTGGACCACGGGTTAGGGGGTCGAAACTGCGGTCGCAGACCGCGGGTTTAGACCGGGACAGTCGCGGTTGGGGACCACGGGTTCAGGCCTGACAGCCGCGATCGGAGACCGCGACTGTAGGCTTGACAGCCGCGGTCGGAGGCTGCGGCTGTAGGCCTGACAGCCGCGGTCAGAGGCCACAGCTGTAGGCTGGACAGCCTCGGTCGGAGACCGCGGCTGTAGGCCTGACAGCCGTGGTTGGGGGCTGAGCTGTGCCGGTTTTTTGGATGAAAGGGAAGGTCTATTAGTTTGAGATGAGTCTGATGAGACTTCGTTGTGTGATTGACAGGATGCCGCAGGTGCTATGGAGGGAGCGGGAGATACCGGATGATATTATGACCATCGTCTGAGAGGATTGTCGGGTGCGGTCGATGCTAGGGATTTTCGTACTGCTGAAGTTTGCAGAGGTGCCTATGATGCGGTCAGCAGGATTGCTGCTGAACCGGTTGGTTGGTTTCTGGGAGCCAGACATACTGGCGTTTCGAGTGCAGGGAGAGAGGGTGGACCTCACCCTGACTAATGTTTATTTTTTGACGGGGTTGCCCTGCCTGGGGAGGGTGGCAGATACACAGCCGCGGGTGTCTATAGACCTTGATATGGATGACATGTTGGAGCAGTTCTGTCGGCCGGAGGCTCAGGTGCATCGGAATGCACTCTTGGTGAGAGACCTACGGGAGCCAGCAGTACAGGCGATGGCAGCATGTGTGGTGCGTATTTTGGGGTCCCAGTCACCGGAGAAGGTGTCTGGGGGTCAGATGCAGCTCGTGGAGTGTGTACTGGCCGGGACTTATTTTGCGTGGGGCAAGATGTTCCTGACCTGCGTGCAGCGACAGCTGACCGCAGCGAAGGAATTTGGTAAGGGGTTCTGCTATGGTTCATTTTTATGTGCATTCTTTATGGAGAGGGTCCCCACACTGCGGCCGCGGGTGCCGGTCAGAGCGGGAGGCTTGAGGGAGCCTCGGATGGTGCGGTGGGGAGAGATGATGCGCCGCCATGGTGGCAGGGACATTGGGAGGTACTTTACGCAGGATCTGTACCTGCAGTGGCTCCAGCTACCACTGACGCTGGAGGATTATCCATATAGGGATACGGACTTCACTGGAGATCCAGATGCGCCACGGCCACCAGGACAGGCATGGGGGCCAGATGGTATGTATGATTTGATTGCATTGTCCAGTTTTATGTATATGATATATTGTTGATATATTGGAACTGACAAATGGGTGATTTGCAGATGTGGGTCCGAGGCCACTGCCAGGGCATGTGGCACGCAGAGGGATTGTGGCCGTTCCAGCTTTTCCTGGGCGGGGGGAGGTGCGTCGTCAAGATGCAGAGGGGACACTGGAGTCCGTACGGGCACTACTCGACCGTCTGCTGGTGGGAGTGACTGACAAGGGATGGCGGGACCTGGATCCGGACGTGGTCCAGGATTGTATGAGGGCACCCCGGGATTTTATATCGATCGCGATCTGGGTGGCCCTATTGGCGGACAGGGCACGGGCACAGGATCCCAGACAGGATGAGGACTCGTCAGAGGAGGAGCGAGGAGAGGAGTCAGAGACAGCGGACACTGACAGTGATGCAGGGTACGACTCTCATTAGGGAGAGTAGGGGGCTCCCCCCGCCCCTTGTGTGTTTTATGTGATGTGACATGATTTAGTTATGATTAGGCACGTGGATTCCCCTATGGATGCAAATGTTTATGCAATGCAGTCTTTTTGGTTTTTTATATAGTTGGATGAGATGCTATGATGTATGGTGGAGATGTTATATGGTGTGATTGATATGCCAATCTAGGATGTTATTTGCCATTTGATCTGCGACACTATTTTGAGCTCTTGGGACATATGTGAATGTGATGGATTCAAATTGTCGGCTGAGTTGTTTTGTACGCAGGAATTTTCTAAAGAGGCAGGGATCACGTACCTGGTAGCAATTGTTGAGCTGGGAGACAAGTAGCTGGGAGTCTAAGAACACATGAAGGTGACATATACCCATCTGGAGGGCAGCAGTCAGGAGACCGGTCACAGCATCATATTCCGCCTGGTTATTGGTAGCGGCGCCTATACATATTCCGTCAAGGTGAATCAAGTCGTTGGAAGGGGAATATAAGACCCACGCTGCAGAAGCCAGGTTGGGAGACCAGCGGCTTGCGCCATCAGCGAAGCCAGTGTAATGAGTTGGAAGATGGTCCATCTGTGGGCATGCAACAAGAATGATGAATGTCAGATTATGGTAAAGATGGTAAAAAACAAAAAAGAGAGAAAACTGTACAATTCGGACCAATGAGGTCGTGGTTTCAGTTATGGGTAAAAACGTTTAAGATACAACCCATTACAGGGGTTGCAGAAAGGGTGGCCTTCAGAGTCAGCTAAAATGTATGCCCCCTTTCCGAGGCAAGTCTGCACGATGTAAGGGCCTTGCCACATGGACTCAAACTTTCCTTTACCGGTTTTGTCGTGGGCTTGGTCATAGGCGAGGACGAGGTCCCCTTCGTGGAAAGTTCGAGGGTGAACATGTTTGTCATAACTGGATTTGGAGCGGTTTTTGGCAGCTTCGATATTCTGAAGAGTGGCATGACGATCTTCATCGGCTTGTTCAAGAGATAGCAGATGTTGCTCAAGGGGGGAGGTATCAGGGAGAAGCTCAACGATGATGTGTAAGGCAGGTATCTGACACTTGATGGGGACGACATACTCTACACCGTGAACTAAATGAAATGGGGTAAAACCAGTGGCGGTCTTGGTGGAGGTACGGTAAGCCCATAAGGCAGGGAATATCATATGGTGCCAATTGGACTTATGCCGATCAACAGTGCGTTGGAGTATGGTTTTCAGTATTTTGTTAACAGCTTCGACTTGACCGTTCCCTTGAGGGTAGTAAGCAGAGGAAAATTGGTGCTCAAACTTGAGAAAGGTGGATAGCTCGCGCCAAACAGAATATTCAAAGTGTGATCCATGGTCTGAGACCAACTGTTTAGGGACCCCAAATCGAGTGATAACATGGTTAAAGAAGAAATGGGCAGCGGTGTCAGCGGTACAGTTGAAGGCAGGCATGGCTTCCGCCCATTTGGTGAAGTAATCAATGGCGACAACGATGTACTTATGGCCGTTAGCAGATGGGGGTCTACACTCCATGAAGTCGATGGCCCACTTGCAAAAGGGACCAACGGTGACGACTGGGTGTAACGGAGCAGGTGGTGTCCGGGCCTTGGGGACAAAAAGTTGGCAGTTATGGCAATGCTTGACCGCAGTGATGCAGTCGGTGAAAAGTGTGGGCCAGAAGTATCCGACGTGGACGACCTTTTGGGTAGTGGCCATCCCTGAGAAATGGCCACCGCAGGCACCGCTATGACAATCATTAAGGACCTGTTCAGCTTCCTCGTGTGTAAGGCAATGACGAAGAATTGTGTCGACTCCTCGCCGGTAAAGGACATCTCCTAGGAGGAGGTAGCGAGAGTCCTGGTGACGGATACGACGACGTCCATTACGAGTGACGGTGGGTCGGAACTTTTGTGTGCGCAGGTATAACAAGATATCACCGTACCACGGGTCATCGGATGAGATAGCGAACAAGTGATTATCGGGTAACTCCTCAGAGATAGGTGGGGCCGGGAGAAACGAAGGGAGATCAGTGATGAGCTGGGAAAGCGCAAGGGCTTTAGTGCTCTTAGGTGTTCGGAATGTGAGGTCATATTCCTGGAGGATAATGACCCATTTAGCCACACGACCTTGCAGGAGCCGCCGGTTTAAGAGATATACCATGGGGTTAGAGTCGGCAACGACTGTGGTATGACTAAGTAAAATGTAGTGTCGCAACTTTTGGACGGAAAAGACCACTGCTAGGGCTAGTCTCTCCTCATATGGGTAACGTAGGGGTGGGCTGGACAAGGTCTGGCTGACGTAGTAAATGACATGCTCTTGGCGTGAGGTGTCTTCTTGAACCAAGACTTCGGACACAGCATGCTCGGATGCCGAGATGTAGAGGATGAAGTCCTGAGAGAAATCCAGAGGGGAGATCAAGGGGGCTTGTGTGAGAGCTTGCTTGAGGGCTTCGAATGTGGCTTCTGCTTGCTCGTCCCAGACAAAGGGTATGTGGGTATGGAGCAGGCACAAGAAACCGTGAACGGTTGTGGCGTAATCAGGAACGAAGCGTCGAAGAAAATTGGATCGCCCTTGCAGACTTTGGAGTTGCCGGAGCGTTCGAGGAGAGGGAAGGTCTAAGATGGCTTGGACTTTCAGGGGATCAACAATAATTCCTTTATGGGAAATAATGAAACCTAACAATCGGCCTGCCGGAACGCAAAAGACGCACTTGTGTGGGTTCAAGCGGATCTGATATTTGCGACAACGTAGAAAAACTTGCCGAAGGTCATTAAAGTGGTCTGATCATTTTCGGGAACGAGCTGTAAGGTCATCAAGGTAGACGAGCAGGATATGGACCAAATCATGAAAGGAATAGGTCATGGCCCGCTGGAATGTGGCACCAGCATTTTTTAGGCCAAAAGGCATGACGCGATAGGCAAAGGTGCCCCATGGGGTAGTAAAAGCGGTTTTGTATTGGTCTTCCTTTCGGATTTGGATCTGATTGTATCCAGAAAAACCGTCCATGAACGAGAGGACTTCATGCCCCGCACACGCATCAATGAGCTGGTCAATAAATGGCGTAGGGAAATTGTCTTTGGGACAGGTGCGGTTTAAGTCTCGGAAGTCAGTGCATACTCTAAGGGTGCCTTGTTTCTTGTTGACAGGAACAGGGTTTGAAACCCAAGTGGTATAGGCAATAGGATAAATGAATCCTGCCGTGTGAAGCTTCTCAATCTCTGCTTTGACAGCTGGGAGTTTTGAGGGATGAATGGGACGCTGTTTCTGACGAACGGGGGGTACATCAAGCCATTTGTCAATGTGGTGCTCTATAATGGCAGGGTCAAGACCAGGCATTTCGGTATAGGACCAGGCAAAGACATCACAGAATTCTTTGAAGAGTGTTTTGTATTCCTCAATCTCCTGCTCAGTGCAAGATGCTCCTAAATTGATGAGTTCGGGGGTGCCTCTGGGGGCAGCGATATCAATTTGGATGACAGGTGAGATGTTGGCCATGTTACCCTCTTCGAAGGCGTCAGGAGCAGGAATAGGGTCCTTGAACCAGTCGACCTTGGGGGGAAGGAAGTCTTTGGATTCAACTGCAAATTGGGTAGCAGTGTTAGAGGAAGATTCATCTGGGAGGAAGTAGGAACGATGGTGCATATCATCCCAAGGATAATCCGGGGCAGTGAGAGCCTCGAGAATCTCCTCATCCGTACGGAATGTTTGTGTCGTCAAATCGGTTGACGAAGGAGTAGTGGTGGAAAAGATCATATAAATGGTATTAACCTCTTCAGAAGAGGAAGAGTCTGGGGGTTGGATTTCCAAAATGGTGGGTGGTGCCGTCTCAAGATCCAGATTGTTCATTTCAAAGAGAGCTGCTCTGTACTCGGGGAGATCGGGACAGTGATGTGAGTAATGCTTGTAGACACCGCATAAGGCACAAGAGTGGTTAGTGTGCAGGGATTTTTCGCGAGGCATAGGGGTTGGATCTAGATGGACAACCGGGATATTGGGGTCGTCGTCAAGCAGTTGCATGTATTCCTGTAACGCCGGTAACTGAGGACATAGGTGAGTCGCATGGCCCAACTCATCGCACAGCGCACATTTGGGAGGAGCATGAAACACAGGGGGATTTTTGACTGTCTTAGGAGGTGGGACAGCAGTGTAAGGTTGGGGGCCTCTGCCCCCAGTGGGTTTGGTAAGAGGAGGGGGGGTTTTCGCAGAGGATGATGGGGTAGCGACACCGGGAGGTGGTTGACTAGTAGTGACAATGGGTTGCACCGGTTGCAGGACGACATCTGGTGTCGGCGGACGACTGGAGGGTAAAAGATACCAAACGGGTAATCCTAAGGTTAACCCAGGAAGGTTGAGGGTGGCCATGACTGGGGCGCTAACTACTCCTGAGGGAGGGAAGAGGAAAGGAATGGTATGGATGGGTGTAGCACCAATGTGACTAGGTACCAAAGGGGGTTGAGGCAACAAGGGCGGTTGATTAGTAGGAGTTCGCGTGTTATGGGACAGGGGACATAGGTCGAACACTTCAGTGGCAGGTGACGGGGGGGGAATAGATGGGAAGGTCGAGGTCATTAGTGCGCCTGAGTAAACTCCGGGCCCCATAGAAGAAACGAATGAGGTGGTGGCACCCGAAATAGGTTGTTTAACCATGGGGAGAACATTTTCGGGTGCCGCGGGGGCATTGGGATCATGGTAAGTGAGTTGGTCAACCTTGACCACGCGTCCCTCATGGGGGAACATCATGGTACGAAAAACGGTAGAAGCAACTGCCCGCATGGCATACATGTAGCTGCGGCCAAGTAAAAGGTTGTAATCAAGCTGTGCATTGATAACCTCGATGTTTATGAGGACAATTTTTCCAGCCAGCTGGACGGGAACGTTAGTTAATAGGCCTTGTGGTTGAGCTGAACGGCCGTCGTAGGCTTGCAATGTAGTAGAGGACTGCTGGAGAGGGGGGGATCCCATTTTCTGCCAGATGGAGGTGGGCATGACACATGTAGAGGCACCTTCATCAATAATGCATCGATGGATGACAAAATTCCGAATGGAAACAGAAACTTGGAATGCCAAAGTGGAAGGCAGGCGGGGGTCGGAATGGGCCAAATCAAATGCCATTAACTGCGAATCATTTGGATCGATAGCCCCAATGGCTGAGAGTAAATTCTTGCGCTGCGAAGGGCAGTTTTTTAAGACTTCTAACGCAGACATGGCTGCGGGGGATTGGGCTATGTCATCGACAATGTTGTAGTTTGACGCAGCCCGCGCATTGGGGTTATTGTTGATACGGCGAAGTGGGAAACGGGGCGCTTTGGGAGTGCCATCTAGTGGAGGTGGAGGTATACGTAACGCCTGATCAGTGGGATGAGCGTTAGTAGGTGTATCGACGGGAGGGGCTTCAGGGGTGGAGCCATATTGGTTCCGTCGGGTCTGGAGGTTGACCTCATCGGAGGACATCATCAACAAGTGGTGGGTCCCTGAATCAAACATGGGTTGATCAGGAGCAGCGTAAGTGATTTTTTGGGTTGGGGCGTTAGTTTGAGGGGGAGCCAACGGTTCAGTGTTCACTACGCCTTGGGTTGGTAAGGGGTTTTGCAGCACCAAAGGTGGCTGCTGAGGTTGTGGGGGGTTGGGTGGTGCTTGAGGAGCCGCCTGCCCTTGGCGATGTACATCCGTAGCCAAAAGTTGCCGAACTCGCTCCATATGTGGACAAAAATGTGTGTAGTGGCCATAGACCCCGCAAACAGAACAAGGATAGTTTGTGCACAAATTGGGGTTTTTAGCCTGCTTGGGCGGGCGATCAGGGTTTTGGTTAGCAGGGGCCGCATTATTACTAGTGGGGGGATTAGGGTGTTGACCAGCTTGCTCGGTCGATTGGTTGTTCCCACGATTTCAGCCTCTGCCGCGATTTTGTTGGCCCTGGTTGCGTTGGTTGTTCTGGTTTTGCTGCGGGTTTTGTTGAGCGTAAACTTGCCCTTGGACAGCGGGTGGATTCTGAGGTTGTGCGTGGGCTGGAGGAGGCTGCGGTGGATGATATGTAGGTGGAGGCTGCACAGGTGCAGCAACCTGAGGGGGTTGCTGATAGTGCTGTGGAGCGGGTTGTGGGTGTGCCGCAAGGGTTGGTGCATCCTGCTGGTGATAGTAGGGCTGAGGTACGACAGGGGGGGCGTGAGCAGGAGTCGCATGACCGAAACACTGTGGTGGACATGAGGGTCCATGGGTATGGTGGTGATGTGTCATGGGAGCATACGAGTTGTTTTCTCCAAACTGTGAGGTAGCCCGCGAAGGGTCAGGGCCAGGGGTAGGACGGGCTATGGAAAATGGTTGAGGCTGCGAAGAGACATGGCCAATGATGCCGTCGGCAGCATGGGATGCCCCCGACGCATCGTGCTGGGAGGAATTGTCACGAGGGGCATCAGGTATAATGGTATAGAGACAACCTAACTGGGCGTAAATGAGATCGAACTGTTGGGCTTTAAGGATAGCCTCTTCTTCAGACTGGGGTCTTTTGGATGCCACATCCTTAGCAATGATAGGAAGGAGGGATTTGAGGAACCAATCTAGGAAGATCCGGTCGTCTAACTTGATCTTGCATAAACTACGGCGTCGACGCCATTCATGAATGTGGTCCGTGATGTGGGTAGTCGTGTTTTGTCTGCATGATAGTAGGATCTCAACACCTGCGTCATAGCGGACAGGTAACTGGAAGAACTGCAGGAAGGTCGAGGCAAGGGAAGTAAAGGTGGCATGGGTTCCATGGGGTTGTTCGATATACCACTTGGCAGCAGAGCCAGTGAAAGTGTGCTGTAATAAACGGAGGCGAATAGAGTCGTCTACTATGGAGTTGGAGGAACACCATAGATGGAAGGACATGATATGGTTCTGTGGGTCCTCACCTGCCTTGCCCTCGAACTTAGGGATGTCATAGGGGAGCTTGGTGGGCATGTGAGGCCACGCAGGGTCGTGTCGGATGGGGTCGTTGGTTAATATGGCTAGGTTAGGCAGGTTGAGGCTAGCCATGAATGGCAAACTGGACAAAGGATGTGACACGGTAGTGGGTTGGACCAAGTTGGGGCCGATGCCCCCAAGTGGAGGGGTCATGAGAGGGAGGTTGCCCCCAAGTGGAGGGGTCATGAGAGGGAGGTTGCCCCCAAGTGGAGGGGTCATGAGAGGGAGGTTGCCCCCAAGTGGAGGGGTCATGAGAGGGAGGTTGCCCCCAAGCGGGGGAACTAAGGTGGCATAGGACGGTCCTGCACCACCATGGGTAGTATGGGTCACTAATGGAGTGGGGATAGGTATTCCCGCTGCGGGAATTGGTGCTGTGAGGGGAACAGTAGAGGGGGCCCCCGCGGAGGGCATACCCAAATTAGGTGTGGTAACTGGTGTCGTGGTGGATGTGCCACCAACAGTCCCTACCAAGATGGGAGTGGGAGTCACGCCACCCATGGGGCTAGTAGGGGCAGTGTAAAGGGGGTTCTCGGAGTTTGGCTCAGAATCGGAGGTAAAATAAGGGGCGTTAGTATCTGGTGACGAAGTTCTATGCCGCTGACGAGTGGATTCAAGTGACAAGGCTCAAGATCTATGATGAGTGGTATCAAGGGATGATGACCTGTGTCGATGACAGGTGGTGTCAAGTGAACCGTGCTATGGGGGCTCGCCTCTGAGGCGCCGAGAATGTCTCGGGGACTCAATGGTGACAAATGGAGTCAAATCTCTGTGGGTTGAGGTAACTACAAATCAGCTCAAAAACTCTAATGCAACCGAGTGTGCAGAAGGAGAGCTCAAAAAATAGGGCGCTCAGGCCAACAATCAACTCAAAACACCCACTGTAACTGCGTGCTACAATAAGCGGAGTGTCAACAGAAATGGTCAGAATACCAAAAAACAGCAGGTTGCCTACAAATAAAAAACGGTGGACTCACTAGACCAAAAGGAGGTAAGGGAGCATGCAAACACCTAACTAAAAGTATTATGACTCAACTAGACATATCCTCTGCAAGGTGATGAAATCCAAGTCAGACAATATGAATAGGGAAGCCAAGTGGCTAAGGTATCCCCCTACCGGGAGGGACACCAGGTAGTCAAATCCTAGAAGAATGGCAATTAAGATACCCCGTTCATGACACGTCCAGAAAGGTAAATCTGTCGCTTGGTCCTTTTACCGCAATACCCCTATATAGGGATATCCCGAGAACTGCGAAAGGTAGCCCTTCAGTTACTGAATGGAGTTCAGTATTCCACTCAGACCTCCGGAACCAATCTCACGACTTCAACCCTCCTAAGGGAGAGGCCCTCTGATAAACCGGTTGTGACCGTGTCAAAAAATACTAGGGGATTTTGGTTCCCTAATGGACAACAACTATGTCTCAAGTGTAAGTAACCGAGGGGTGTTTTTGGAAGCCTATCCCCCCGATCCTACCTAACTACAAAAATTCTTTTGTGTTCCCCAAGTGGGATTAGAATGTTGGTTGAGTTAAGTAGTTTTTAAGTCTCACTTGAATTAGGTGACAGATTGTGTACTTGTGAGGTTATGAACCTAGAAGAGAAGTTCCAGGGCAACTTCCTAAATTTCAATAATATTGAATGAAATTTTTTTACCATGCAAACTTATCTGAATAAACAATGCTGAATTTTTTTTAAAAATTCTATAAAGGGGGACAAAAGTGCAGGTAGAACAGATGGCTGTGCAGGTGCAGAAAATATGGCAGCAAAGGGGCTGGGTTCAAAAGCAGGAACAAGTGCAAAAGTCGGATCGGATCGGCGGTTGGACCGCGGGTTTGAAGGAAACAGGCGCGAACAGGTCGCAGGTTTCTGAAGAACACAGGCGGGGGGACCGTGGGTTTAAAGGAAACAGGCGCGGATAGGTCGCGGGTTTCTAGAGAACTCAAGTAGGCAGACCGCGGGTTTGAAGGAAACAGGCGCGCTCAGGTCGTGGGTTTCTGGAGAACACAGGCGGGCGGACCGCGGGTTTGAAGGAAACAGGCGTGCTCAGGTCGCGGCTAATAGCTATAAAGGCGCGGTCGGGACGCTGGTAAAATAGCTAAAAGGCGCGGTCGGAGTGCAGCAAATAGGGAAAAGGACGTGGTCGAGTCGCAGCTAAGAGCTGGAAAGGCGTGGTCGGGTCACAGCTAAGGGCTGGAAAGGCGCGTTCGGAACGCGACTGTGAAGCAAAAAACGACGTTTTTTCTTGCGACCGAAAACGACAGCCGAAAGGACAAAACAGGAAATAAAATAAAATAAAAACCAGCGAAGTCACCAAAACTGTAGCTAGGGTTTTACCCCTAGCTTGTGCGAATGAGCACCTACTAAGGAGAATGGATTCCTTAGTAGCAGTTCAATAATATGTAAAATAAAAGATGCTAAATAGTAATAAAAATTAATCTAAACATGTTCATGAAGTAAAACAACAAAAAGTAAAGAATGATTTTTTATTGATCTGACCTCCAATGTGGAGGTTGGTGAAGCCCGTTGTGCTGATCCGAGAGGTTGCTCCGAGCTCCAGCCACTCCTTCTCTTTCTCCAATGGTGGAAATGGGCCAAAAGGGGCTCTCACGGTGAAAGTAGCTCAAATGTGAGCTAGGGTTTCAAGAGCAATTTTGGCAGAGGCAGGATACTTGTGATTGTGGATTTGAAATAAGGGGTCTCCATCACTTATTTATAGTGGTGGAGTGCCGATTTAGGGTTAGGGTTTCAGCTGTTTAGGGTTTTTTCCTCCTTTTACTCATTATTTTATATTTTTTCTTCCTTTTTGTAGATTTTTGCTTTTTTGGAGGAATTTTGGATATTTTTTGGAGGAAAAGAAGGTTTTATGGCCTTTTGGAGGCATTTTAATCCTTTTGGAGGCTTTTTAGATGGTTTTATGGGTTTTTGATGGAAATATGGTAGGAAAATGGACAAATGAGCCATGTAATGGGGTAGATGAGGTAGTGAACCCTTTTTGGGTGTTAACAATCCTCTATAGGATTTCATTTTCAACCTTGTAGAAAAAGTTAAGATCTTCATCACTCTAGATGATATTAAAGCTCCTCATGTATTTGTTATCCCATGGGTGTCTTCTGAGCTCATACAAGGCCTTCTTTAATTTGCACACATGAGTCTGCCTATCATGTGTCTTAACTTCTGGTGGCTACAAATGTCTCTTCGTAGTCTATATTCTTTCTGTGAGAAGCCTTGTGCTACGAATCTTTCCTTGTATCCCACAGACTTCTCTTCAGGTCTTGATACTGCATCCTAGACATCATTCTTCTTGAACTGGTATTCTCCTTCCCTTTCTTCTTGGCTACTTCTTCATAGCTGGAAGGATCTGCATCAATGATGTCGCTCAAGAGTGTCACATAACTGGAGTGTCTCTGAGGCCTCTTTCTTTCTTTTGAAAGTATCGTCATATTATTCTTCATCTTGGATTTTTTCTTAAACTGTCGTCGCTTGTTCTTTGGAACAAGTCTCATCGTTCTTTTCTTGTAGGCGATTGTACACGATCTTTCCTACAATTCAAATGCACCAATTGTATAATTAGAAGCATTTCATAATGCATATTCATAATGGAAAAATTATTATGCATAAATATATGATCATGCAAATATTTTAGCCAATAAAACATTCATCCATATCTCACAGAAACTTTCTAGATGCCTTCCAACTCGACTAGGACAACATTGAGATTATGCACTAATCCAATATTTCAGCAAAGAGGTTTCATTCTAGATAAGTAGCAATGGAGAGTTGTATAGCACCATGAGCTACTTACCTATCACATGCATATTAGTAGTATATTGTCATCAATGCAAACATTCTATCATGCATAATACATCAAATGAATATAAACAAATGCATAACAAAATAATATCATGAAATGACAATTGAATACTTATCTTTATTTTTTTCGTGGGTAGACTCCTTCTTGATCCTTGAACTTCATCATATTCTTCATTCATAATAGCATCGTTTCTTATCCAAATGCTAAGATGGATAAGAGGTTCTTCAAGAGTTGAGTTCTTCATATTCCTCATCACTTGAGGGATCTTCTTTGGATGGTGAGAGCTTGATCTTCAGTTGCTCCCATCTTCTTTTCTCTTATTATGAGTCGAGCTTCTTCTTGTGTGTGCTCTTCCTAGAGTTCCCTGAAAGTAATCACTTCCTTCTGGCACACATTGCTTGAATGAATGAATCCCATGATCCTGGAAGGCCATTCAAGGTGGTTATCACAAATTCTGCATTCTCCACTTCTTCTTCTACTGCTTCAAGTTGTTCTTTGATTTGAGAGACCCTTGTAAAGTATGGATGCATGGTCTCTGCATTCTGGATATTCACATCCTTCAACTGTTTTCTCAAATTCATCTTCCGATTTAGGTTCTTCCCTTCAAATATCTTGTTAAGGAGTCAAACATCTCTTTAGGTGTCTTTAGGGAAGACACTTGTGGTATAAGGTGATCCATGATTGAATCAACAATGATATTCTTGGCCTTGACCAAGTTCTTCTTGTGTAAGGCTTTTAGCCTCATCTCCCTCTGGAACTAGAACCTCTCTACTTATGTAGGTGTCCAATTCATTTCCTTCAAGAACTAGTTAGATCCTATACTTCCATGCTTGGAAGTTGTCAGCCTCACCAAGCTTGTCATCAAGCTGGTGTGATTAGTCATCTTGAAATGTGAACCTCAACTGTAAATAACAAAATATTAGATCTTACCGATTTGAGGTGTCCATCCTTGTTCTAGAGCTGGCTGATATAGGGTTTGTGAGAGAAACCCTAATTTTCAAAACTTGGAATCTTTCAGATCTGATTGGATAGAAATATAGAACTATTCAAGGTGAGCTTTCCAATGTACTCATTTTCTGAAAACAATGGAGAGAAGCTCCCAGAACAGGAAGCGCTAGTTTACCAATTTATTCTGTAGAAATTCCTGATATTGTTTTTGTGGTATCTCCGAAAGTACTACATCTCTATGTTTGATATTTCATAATGAGGTAGCCTCTTCTTTCCTTGTTCCGGAACCACAGGTTTCATCATAATTGGTTTCACCAATTGGGACTTATGAGAGTTTTCCCAAGGTGACCTGTTTCAGGACTGTTCAGCACAGAGAGGTTGTACGGACTGCCACATGTCACTGTTTCCTCTTCGCAGTCTAAAACACTTACCACAACAAGTAAATTCCGTTCCCATTCTACAAAATTTTGATAAATTTCATTTGGACCTTCATAGCCCGAGATATAACAATTCTCCCCAAGTTCCTATTTGGGGAGGAATCCTGGGAGAGGCTGGAAGCCTAACTTGGAGGAATCATATCTCCTAGAATATAGAGAATATGAGGCTGAAGCTTGCACATAGTGTACATAAGGAATTTATATTCGACCTGTGAAATTTTCGGCAGCTAATCCTTCTCCAATATCGAGATATAGTAAATCTACCAAAACTATCAGTTTCAGTATTTTAGGGTTTTTCAGGCCCGGGGTTAAAGTAGGGTTTGACTTACCCGGAGTTTCACCCAACCAAAAATATCGACCCATGTCTCTAAAACTCGATTTTGATGAGGATATAAATCCTATGCTGGGATCACTCAAGAATTCCTCTTTTGTAAAAATCCCTAACTTCCCACACCAAAAATTGAAAATGCCCGGAATCAAATTATGCTTCTATAGAAAGATGCGCCCTTCAATGGAGAGTTAGCCTAGGCTTCTTTTGCTGATGGATTATGGAGAGAGACCCAAAAAGTAATAATCCCTAACTTCTGTAGCTGCACAGTGTCTTGTTCTCAGGTTAGCTATGATACCATGTTAGATTTTTATCATTTAAGCAATATGATCTAGGATCTTATCTGAGAGAATAACATGCACAACAAAAATCACAAGAGACAAGAGACATAAAGAATTTTTCTTGGGGAAACCATAAAGGAGAAAACCCCGCAACTTCTTCAGAAATAGAATGAGCACCAGTGGCAGTAGTAAAACCCAAAGCCAGAAAAGATGATCTCCACAACTGTTCTCTCTCTCTTACTTGAGAGAGCTTCTCCTCTCTCACTCATGCGCTCTAGTGAGTGTGTGTGTGTGTAATAAATAGAGAGGCTCACTCTCTATTTATATTATTTCGTTCACTTTATTTCCACTCCAACATGTTGGCCTCACTTAACAATTACTTACCAGGGCCAACATCTCTAGGAGAGTCTAATAACCCTAGTGCCCCACAACTGTGGGGAATTTGCACTCCGATCAACAAGGAGGGTTAACCTTGACTAAATTATGGGGACTATTGCCCTGAATTACAATGGAGGTTTAACCTCAATGAATTTACATGAATTGTTTACATTATTGAATATCCTGTTCGAAACATCGGGGCATGACATGACTCAATTACATTATAGATACTTCCCGGAATAAACATCAGGGTACAATACAAGTGAATACATTCCAAAGTTACAAATACATCAACATCCTGATATATTCTAACATGGTATCATAGCTCTTATTAAGTTCCGCTTTTGTTGGTGATCTAGATCTTGAACTAGTGTTGTTGAGGCCATTATTGAATCTCCTGATAATGTGTTCCGCTTACATTATTGAATCTCCTGTTCGAAACATCGGGGCATGACATGACTCAATTAAATTATAGATACTTCCCAGAATAAACATCAGGGTACAATACAAGTGAATACATTCCAAAGTTACAAATACATCAACATACTGATATAGTCTAGCATGGTATCATAGCTCTTATTAAGTTCCGCTTCTGTTGTTGATCTAGATCTTGAACTGGTGTTGTTGAGGCCATTAAAGGATCTTTGGTTCTGATATTTCTGTGCATTTTTTTGGATGCAAGAAGTGTTCTATTGCATCCACAATGTTGTTTCCAGTTGGAAACACTTTTCATTTCACTGAAAAATGTTTTCATTTCCCCAAGACATGACCATTTTACTAGATCCAAAGTTATACTATTTAGAACTATGCATTTTTTTTCTTATATTCTTTCAAATTTATGCCTAGCTTCTTCTTTTTTTTACTTCTACCTTTTCAAGATGCATATTCTCTTTGTTGTGCACTCTGTATGAACTTGGAAAATTAGAAATAAAGTGGAAAGGGTTTTCTTTACTGCGTGTGCTCTTTGACGTGTGCTTTGTGCAAACTCCATAAAATAGAAACAATGATGAAACTCACATTTCTGGGAAGGATAACTGGACTAACCCCACATCTACGACATTTTAGTTTCATAAGTTTCTTTTTTTTTGGGTGGTTGTGTATGTTGATGTTTCTTCATGGTTCTAGCATTAGACAAACATTTTGTAGATCATTCTCCCATAGGTCATGTTGAGTTGTCCAATGGTTGGTAGAGAATGGCCCCTTTGCATCCCTAATTAGTCATGTGTGATATTGACTATGTGTATTGAGGCTCAAATGCTTAGCCTTTGTTTAGTCATGAGGATTTGACTATGTGGAAGGCTAGTGGTCACATGCATCACTCTATGTGGGAGTGCTCCACAATGGGGGTGATCGATTATGATTAGAGTGAGTTGACTTATCTATTTTGTGGGGCATATCATCCCCTTGTGGAATATACAAAGTCTAATATAATGTTGCATTAGACATTGGATCTAAGAAGTGTTCTAGACTTCTTAGAGTATGGTAAAATCAACATTAGAGCTCTAAGTAGGAATTTGATCTACATGTGAGGAGATGGACACCAACAAGGATAAATTTTCTATGATTAAGAAATAACCAATAAGTCAAGACAATCCATTGAAAAAGTCCCAGAGAAAGTTAAAGGCAAGAAAGAGCACATCTACCCTAGTAAAAGGGGTAAAATGGCCCTATAGGACAAAAGTAAAATTAAACCTCAAGAGTGAAAATCAAGTCAATTGAGGAATATAAATAGAAGTGTTTTCACACTTTATTTGACACACAACAACATCACATCTCCTCTCTTCAAGTGCGCACCTCCTAGAAAGGCATAATAAAGGAAATACACATAATTTTTGGATTTTCTTATTTTTTTCATCTCTCTTGGAAGATTATCTACCCTTAATAGGGTTTATTGTGAAGGAGGGTGAACCTCTCTTATGTTAGGGTTCATATTCATGATTGAAATTGTAATTGAATTAGATTGATTTCTTCTGAGAAAATTTTGTTGGGTTTTCTCCCATTTTGATTTCCCAAGGTAAAATATTCGAGTCTCATGTGCATGGTTATCTTTCGGTGATCCTTGCTCTATTTCTAATGTAAGTGACTATTGATTATGAAATGTGTAAAGTACCAACTTAGAAATCAACATGATAGGTGACTCAAAATTAGGATTTTGACCAAGGTTTGGGGTTATTGTGAGTTCAAAAAAAGTGAAGGGATTATGTTTTGCTTAGGATACTATGAACAATGTGCTGGGAACTTTTATGGTTTCAAAATTAGCAAGGCTGAAGTTTACTCCCAAGGCTCCCGGGCACCCCAACATATGCAAACTAAATACTTTTCTTTACACATATTGACAATAAATCGAAGTGGATTTTTAGACTTGGATGAGATTAAATACATAAAATATCATTCAATGAAATCTTGGGATTTACACGAGTAGGTTTGAGGAATTTTTGAGAAGGTTTCAAAGGAAAACTAGTGAAATTGACTTCAATATGACCCAAATAGTGCAAGGAGGTTTCAATTTTTCAATGTCATGGATGGGATCAATTAAGTGAATTATTATTGAACAAAATGAAGTGGAATAATTGAATTTGGAGTTATTATGAAGCATTCATGACTCAAACACTGAAACTAACACCATTTAAATAGTCATCTAACATAGGTGCGCACAATAGGGCATAAATCGGACTTTTATTGATTGCAGTAGGAAAATAAATATAATCGGCTTGATATAACATCAATGGAAGACTTTAGAGGCTGAATTACATCAATAAGTGATTTCAAGAATAGAAAATAAGAATGTGAGAAGTCTCTTTGAGAGGAAACTAGGAAAACATGAAGATTTGAACTGGAAGGATTCTTCAATCACTGCAAATGGCCCAAAATTCATTGGATATGGTCATAGGAACTATAATAATATCAATAATGAATACTATATTTCCTAATGCCCACAATAGAAGCAGGGGCATGTCTCCCAACTTGGATTAGGGGCACAACTCCCAAGTCAGAGAAGCAAAATTGCTCTCAATGCAAAACAAAAACTATTAAAAGATAGGAAAGTGGTGCGATCCTATTATTTGATAGAATGAGTTAACTTATTGATCAAGTAATCTAGTCTAGTGCACCCTCATGAGGAATATAGGACTTTATTTTGATGAGAATATATTTTTCATTGATGTCAAAGGAGTTCGGGTATGACAATGGAATAACCAATATACATTATGGCAGGATGAACTCAGTAAAAGACAAAGGATCCACAAAGTAAATATACGTGGATTGTAAATTGATGTTAAAGGATTTCAGCAATGTCAAAGGAATAACCAGTAAACATGATGGCATGGAAAACTCAATGCAAGACAAAGGAATGACTAAGTTAGATGGTAGATCGATGACAGGGGAAATATACAAAAAGTAAGCAGTGGAAGATAACATTCCAAAGTGCCAAAGAAGATCTGGATGACCCATATCATTCAAGAGACATAGATCAATGGTCTATAATAAGACCCGCAAAATATATATGCATGGAAAATAACATCCCCAAACACTAGAATGAAGTGAAGAATTGGATGACCCATATCAGTCGAGAGAAATTGTAGAAGCTGTTTTTGAGAAGATCGATGGTGGTGAATGATTTTTGCAAAAGAAAAGTAAATATATGCAATCCACACTTGATCATAGATTGACAGTTAGGATTGAACTCGCAAGGAAATCGATGGTCTAGAAAAAATGCAGAAAGAAAGTTGAGGAATAAAATTGCGGAGGTCCTGTTGACGGGCCGAAATTGGCACAATTGTCAACCGAGAGGCAACCCGATCCAAAAGTTTTCAAAGATGCTCTCAGTTGTTAGGTAGCTGCCTCTGACGAGATTAAGGCCCCGTTTCCTTCCCTAAACTACTCCCAGCTACAGGAAAAGACTCAAAAAGAAAAACTAAAGCCACTGTTTGTTAACTAAGTCTATAGTATACCTATGAATATACACATCAAACTGTTAAAGATAATTATTGAATTAGTTCAGTAATATTACACAACTAACAACTGGAATTAACCTAATAAAACAATTAATCTATGAATACAAGAATAAATAATTAAGGAAATATTAACAGATTCAATGGATTTACATAAGTTACACTATGAACACATGTACATTAATAACCAAATTGAAAGATAACTCATCAAAATATAAATGTGACAATCTGATTCAATAGGTTTTCTATAAAAATACATTAAGAAAAACTACCCATTAACCTATCCTAAATTTCCTATCTTGATCAGGAGCATGAAAGAAGTAACCCTAGAATCATTTTGCAAATAATGTTACTGTGAAGGCAAATCCTAAGCTCATCAGAAAAAATTCTGAGATTTAACACGACAACACAGTGAATGAATATATCACATATATTATGATGACAACATCAGATTTATTACATGATATACATTTGCAAATGAAACCAGAATAAATCGACAGTTTAAAAGGTAATGCATCTGCACATTTCTTAAAAGAAAATATGACAAAAACATAAAGAATGCGAAAAATATATGACAAGATCAAACGATATTATAAATACATTTTCTAGTATAAAAACTGCAAATATATTCATAAATATCACCAGTTAAAAAGTGCTGCAACTGCTAACAATTTTTTTTTAAGCCACATAAAATGTTTGAAGTGATCTTGTCTAGCCCCTTTTCCCAACCATCGATCCCCCTATTACAGTAAAACATGTCTCCTTAAATACATTCAATCTCAAAAGAGATAGTTCTATAAAACCGGAAACCACATCATCATAATCTTAACCAATTTCGTCCAAAATAGAAAAATGACAAATGAAATTGTCATTTTTCATATATGGCACGATATCCCAAAATTTGCAAAAGGTTCAACCTATGACGCTAAACCATAAAATGATCAAGACACTAGTCATGTAGTGACACTTGGGACATCATCTGATTTGTTCATTATTCTCTGAGCGATCGCCAAAATCCAGGAAAAGCGCATCAACCAAGTTATCTGCAGCACTACACAATAAAAAACAAATTAATACAAACGCAAGAGTAAATAAACTAAATTACATAATCAATCAAACAATGCAAAACAATACCTGAAACACAAAATAACTTCCTTATCACTTGTTGCATTTAATTACAAACTTCAAAATTGAAATATTTTATAAACATATGTACAATAGTGAGTGTGGCCAAAATACTACGATTTAACAGGAGCATTAAACACCTGTATGTTCACCTCGGCCGCTGAATTCTGTGAATGACCTTTAAACTAGATTAGAGTAACCTGAGCGTTAAGCTCACTAATATTTTACTCATTTTTCTGATTCTCACGTTGCAGTTTCATTACTCTTCGAATCAACCTGTTCTTATGTTTCTTCAGACGCAACATAGACTTATCATTTGAGTCAGATTTCTCCTTCAGTCTTATATTTTCAGCTTTCATGGCACCACCATGTGTTACCATCTCAGTTACTTCTTCCTCCATTCTATGTATTTTATCTAGTAAACAACTAACAAAGAGTGGGTGAACAACTTCACCAATTTGATAAGAACCAGGAAAATCCACATCAACAGACTTGCCCTTAATTGGAGGATCGACAACAGGGTCAACCTGGGGATTTGTATCAGACACATGAGGATTGTTATCTGCATGGTTTATGATAGGCTCATGGTCGATATCAAGGCCATCATCAGGAGAGACAAATTTCTCTTCCTCGTCATCTAGCACAACTATTTCAATGTCAATGTTATTGTTCACGGAAGACTTAACAGCACTAACCTTGGCTAACATGCTCCTTGTAAACCTGCCAGTAACCTTAACATTCATCCTTTTGCCCTTTTGTTTGCAGATATTGTCATTCTGTTTCGGCATCACAGGGGATAGGTGTAAAGACTTCCTAATACGCTTGGAAGGCATAGGAGTATCAGGACTACACACAGGAGTAGAAACAAGATCATCGCGGATGCTGGGGCTAACACATTCTTCAGGGTCTGACATAGGCTCGTGCACAGGTGAAGCCAGAGCTTGACAAGGCTATTGATGCCTAACACATTCTTCAGGGAAATCGAATTGACAATGGCAGAATGCCAAGAAACCATTATTTTCGAGAAAATCATCCCATGACCGATTTTGTTTAGACAACTCTCTTTCTACCAATATCCTAACCAGGCCATGACGAAACATACTACGACCGATGTTCTTCTGCCCCTTCTTAATGGCCAAAGACATCTTGGCCAAACTATGAACTAAATAATAGGGCAAATTAATAAGAAAGTCGAGAAAAACAACCATCAACCTGAGTTGATAGACATAAGCAGAGGATAGATGACCCTCACAGGTCACATACCTGTGAATAACGTCTAGAACCAGTTTCCATTCTTTCCTGAAATATTTCCGCGATACACCAGTTCTAAAGGACACATCCTAGCAAGGATTCTTCAACATCTGTCTCCATTCAGTGACCTCCATTTGCTTGTACTTGAACCAACGTTCACCTGTCAACTACAAACCCGTAGCCAGAGCAACTGAGTGCTCGTCGACCCTGAATTAGAGGTCGGCTACCTTAACCCTAGCATCGGCCAATGACAAAGCGAATAACCTAGTCACCTCAGGATTTGAGTCTGTAAACTTGCGAATGAATGGAAACCATCTGACTGCTTCAACCTTGGCTAAGAGCTCAGGGTTTCCATCAAGGAGTTTCATGTCACTGGGTTCAACCCTAACCACCAGAGCCATAGCTGCGAGCGCAAATGCACACAGCTGCACACAACAGAGATACCACAAATTGAAACATGACAATAAACTGGAGAGCGAGCATTTAGGATGCAAACCAAACAAAAAACACAATCAATGAAACCCAACACTCTCACAAACAAAATGCACCATGAGAAAACCCAGACAAGACCCCTGTAAACCTGGCATGGGCGAAGGAGAATGATCACGTAAAGAGGAAACCAAGATAATAGAAAGTGACGATGAAGACTCCAGACTAGACTCGTTTTGCCATAATTTATCCGGCACGATCGTAATAACACCACTCATCGCATCAAATACAGGTGTTCAACGATCATGGAGCCACGATCCTGAGCACATACTTGCAATTGAATGTTATTTACAGAGTCATGTACGAGTGTAATGATACCATATCAATCTACAATCAAATGGTGACGCGAGTCGAAACAACCATAGGGGATGGACCTTGAGCGTTAACATATCGACCTTACTGTATAATGATTTAAATCTTTGAAGGTGGCGAGCATACAACACAACATAAACCATCAAACCAATACCAAACCTTACATGCAAGAATATAAGTCATGATATGGAGCATATTATAAATATCGAAATTAAACACTTATGGTAAGATCAAGCATGATTCAAAGTTTAAAGGATGAACTTAGGATAAGGCACCCCTACATAAAAATATTTATTCTTTGATGTTCTAGGACCTTGCCCAATTTGCAAAAACATAAATAAACATACCAATTGCTGAATGCTCAAACAAGGCTTATGGTGAGACTATGTTGAAAAGCATACAAACGTATTCAAAATAATGATTTAACATAGTAATGTTGTCATTGAGCAATAGTTGACAAGGTCATAAAAAAAACAATTTGAATTTCACCATTTCAGTAGCTCACGGAATTTCATCGTTTCAGTAGCTCCAGATTCTACAATTTTGAAATGAGGACTTCAAATATTTCATCAAACAAAATTTCATTTTGTTTGATAAAATTTGTTTTTTTTATCAGGCTGTTGGGTAGGGGCACAACAGATGGCGACTGACTGGGTGGAACAGTTATCTCTGTTTTCTCAACCTGAAATTGTGCAATCGAAGCATTAGATCCATCATATATGCCATTATACAGAAATCAATATTTTAACATTTTAAACAGATTCAGGAATTTCACATTTCTAAAAATTACTAGAAATTTACACCCTTTAATTATTTATTTGATAAAGATCAAGTCTCTCACAAAAATAAGTCCAAAGGAAGTAAAACAGTAAGTGGCTTGATTTTGGAAGAATAAAATATCAATACCACAAGCATGGCCCTGTTGCCAATAGGCATCTATAGCCTCGACAGGGTTGCTTCAAAGCCCAAAGAATGCCAGTATCCCATCTGCCAGTTATAGATATACAATTCTGGTTAGGTTGAACTGTTATCATTATTTTATTTTTTTATCATTTTCACTCTTTTTTTTGTTTCTTTCTCTGAAGGCCACGGTTCTGGCTTGGTAACCAGATAGTAACCATGTCAGTCACCAATCTACATTATAGTAAATAAACCGGCTCGTGATGAGACCTTTTATCCATGGGTGTTTTGTCTAAGGGCCATTGTCCAGGCTTGGTGACCGGAAACGACAATGTTACTGAATGCAAACCTATGATCCTGAACAGACTGGCTCGTTATGAGACCCTCTGTCCTTCAGATTATTTTAAAGAAATATTCGAGTCCAACCATGGCCAGATTGTAGTTATGTTTAATCTGTAATGAGATTATCTTAGCAGATGGGGAGGCAAATCTAATTCTCTTCACGAGAGGGAGTGGCGTAAAAGACTTAAATAGATAACCTTGACAAATACTGCCTTAATCCTTTTGGAAAAATCTCTACAGAGACTCATCTTATTAATTTATATTTACGTGACTAAAAAAAAATTCTGGTAAAATCTAGAAATACGAACACTTTTCACTGTTCAAGACGATGCATGATTTGTAGGTCAACCACAGGATTTGATGAAAAGTCATCAGCCTGAAATCAAATGACTTGACCACTCTAAAAAATTATGCAAACAAAACAGCAAATAGATATGAGAAGAGATTCAAAACAAACAAATAAAATAAACACGCCAAAAGAAAATTCCACAAACTAAGAAAACCACACAAGGTATATACAGGATAATCCCTTAATGGGGATCAGCAAAAATATTTTTTGATGAGATGACCATTCACCGGAAGGTTTTCGATGTCTCCCTCCAGTGTCTGCAACCTAAATGTGGTAGGACCCAGTTTTTCTAAAATGATAAACGGTCCCAGCCACAGGCATTGGAACTTAGTATGTTTTCCTCTGTCTTCATGCTCCTTGTCCCATTTCAGAACTAGGTCACCTACTTCCAGATTCCTAGTGGCTGATTTTCTGTGATCGAACCAGCGTTTCACTGTCTTCTAATGTTGGTCAAATTTCTTTCTGGCTAACTCTCTTTCTTCTTCCAGCTTAAGCAAGGTATTAATTCTATGTTCCATAAAAGAACATGTTGTTTCTTGTATTGACTGGGAAAGTTGTAAAGAAGGTAAAAATAGATGAGGAGGCAAGATAGCTTCCTTACCGTATACCAAGAAAAAGGGAGAGTTACCTATGGAAGCCTTGGGAGTCACCCTATCAGCCCATAGGGCATTTGATAAAGCGTTGTGTCAATTTCTATGATGCTTAACCACTGTGCGTTTCAAAATTTTGATTAAATTTTTATTGGAAGATTCAGCTAATCCGTTACCCTGAGGATAATAATTAGCTGAATACTTTAATTTTATGCCTTTTTCTAATGCATATTCTGTTAACTTTACAGATGAAAAATAGGTTGCATTGTCAAAAATCAAAGATTCTGGAACACCAAACCTGGTGACAATAAAAGAGTCAAGGAAGGATATCACCTGTTCTGAGTTAACCACTCGTAAAGGGATGGCTTCAACCCATCTAGTGAAATAATCGGTGGCTGTTAGAATGTATTTGTGCTGCTGTGAGGAAGCTGGTGTAATTGGACCAACAATGTCCAAGCCCCATTGTTGAAATGGAACTTCAAAAATAACAGGCAGGAGAGGTAATGCTGCTTTCTTAAGTCTTCTGCCTGCCCTCTGACACTCCTGACATTTCCTAGAAAAGGCATATGCATCCTTAAACAAAGTAGGCCAGTAATATCCAGCCTTGAGTACCTTATGTGCAGTTGTTTCCCCGCCAAAGTGTCCCCCAGCTGGCCCTGCATGTAATTGAGGCAGCACACTATCAGCTTCATTTCTTTCTAAGCAACGAAGGAGGACCCCTTCAAAATTTTTCTTGAACAGAATATTATCAATCAGCTGATAAGGGGAAGATATTAATCTCAAATCTCTTTTGCTACGTGAATCCAAATGTTCAGGAGCATTTCCATGTAATAGAAAAAACTTAATATCATGATACTAGGAATCAGAGGGTGCTGATATCGGAAAAACTTCCCTTTCGAAGAGAGAATGTTCATCAATAAAGTGCAGATCAGATTCCGAGATATCTGAAGATCCGGCTGCCAAATTGCAAAGTCCCTATCCTCTGACAATCTTTAAAGGCTTGATTTCCAGGTCATACTCCTGAAGTGCCGTAACCCAATGGGCTTGCTTTTCACCCAGGTCCTTTTGCACCAAAACCTTCTTCAGGGCAATCGAATTGACAATGGCAGAATGCCAAGAAACCATTCTTTTCAAGAAAATCATCCCATGACCGATTTTGTTTAGACAACTCTCTTTCTACCAATATCCTAACCAGGCCATGATGAAACAGACTATGACCGATGTTCTTCGGCCCCTTCTTAATGCCCGAAGACATCTTGGCCAAACTCTGAACTAAATAATAGGGCAAATTAACAGGAAAGCCGAGAAAAACAACCATCAACCTGAGGTGATAGACATAAGCATAGGATAGACGACCCTCACAGGTCACATACCTGTGAATAACGTCTAGAACCGGTTTCCATTCTTTCCTGAAATATTTCCGCGATACACCAGTTCTAAAGGACACATCCTGGCAAGGATTCTTCAACATCTGTCTCCATTCAGTGACCTCCATCTGCTTGTACTTGAACCAACGTTCACCTGTCAACGACAAACCCGTAGCCAGAGCAACTGAGTGCTCATCGACCCTGAATTGGAGGTCGACCACCTTAACCCTAGCATCGGCCAGTGACAAAGCAAATAACCTAGTCACCTCAGGATTTGAGTCTGTAAACTTGTGAATGAATGGCAACCATCCGACTGCTTCAACCTTGGCTAAGAGCTCAGGGTTTCCATCAAGGATTTTCATGTCACTGGGTTCAACCCTAACCACCGGAGCCATAGCTGCGAGCGCAAATGCACGCAGCTGCACACAACAGTAAAATGGAGAGTGAGCATTCAGGATGCAAACCAAACAAAAAACACAAGCAATGAAACCCAACGCTCTCACAAACAAAATGCGCCATGAGCAAACCTAGACAAGACCCCTGTAAACCCGACATGGGTGAAGGAGAATGATCATGCAAAGAGGCAACCAAGATAATAGAAAGTGATGGCGAAGACTCCAGACTAGACTCGTTTTGCCATAATTTATCCGGCCCGATCGTAATAACACCACTCATCGCATCAGATATAGGTGTTCAACGATCATGGAGCCACGACGCTGAGCACGTACTTGCAATTGAATGTTAATTACAGAGTCATGTACGAGTGTAATGATACCATATCAATCTGCAATCAAATGGATCAAATGGCGACGTGAGTCGAGAAAACCATAGGGGATGGACCTTGAGCGTTAACATATCGACCTTACTGTATAATGATTTAAATCTTCAAAGGTGGTGAGCATACAACACAACATAAACCATGAAACCAACACCAAACCTTACATGCAAGAATATAAGTCATGATATGGAGCATATTATAAAGATCGAAACGAAACACTTATGGTAAAATCGAGCATGATTCAAAGTTTAAAGGATGAACTTAGGATAAGGCACCCCTACATAAAAATATTTAGTCTTTGATGTTCTAGGACCTTGCCCAATTTGCAAAAACATAAATAAGCATACCAATTGCTGAATGCTCAAACAAGGCTTATGGTGAGACTATGTTGAAAAGCAAACAAACGTATTCAAAATAATGATTTAACATAGAAATGTTGTCAATGATCAATAGTTGACAAGGTCATAAAAAAAACAATTTGAATTTCACCATTTCAGTAGCTCACGGAATTTCATCGTTTCAGTAGCTCCAGATTCTATAATTTTGAAATGAGGACTTCAAATATTTCATCAAACAAAATTTCATTTTGTTTGATAAAATTTGTATTTTTTATCAGGCTGTTGGGTAGGGGCACAACAGGTCCAAAATGGGAAAGTGTGGTTCCGCAATATGAAGATCGACGATCAGTAAAGCATCCACAAGAAATCGACGAATCAGAGAGTTGCGAAAAATGATTTGCGGAATCCTATTTCTAAAATACTAGAAGGCACATCCCCAATCCACAAGATTGATGACCAAGAAAGACTCCACAAGAGATCAATGATGTGGAAGAAAAAATGTGAAAAGGGAATTGCGGAAGTAGTTTGAAATTTTTGGAAAACCCGCAATCCGCATCTGATCTAAGATCGATGGTTAGGAAAGAGTCTGTAAGAAATCAGCGATGTAGAAGAATTTTTTTAGAAAAGGAATTGCGGAAGTCACTTTTGAGATTTTATGAACCTGCAATCCACAATCCGCATCTGATCTCAGATCAACGGTCAGGGAAGATTTTGCAATAAATCAACGGTGCAGAAAGTACCTTGCAAAAAAGTAGTTGCGGAAAGGAAATTGTGGAAGGACCTTTTGGATAAAAGTCAAAACGTGCGTTTGGAATCCGCAACCCGCAATTGCGGAAAGGTCGCTGCGGAAGGATTTTTGTTGTAGAAATATCATTGTGGAAGAAGGAAATTTTGGAAGAAATTCTAGTGCAGAATTATCATTGCGGAAAAAGTAAATTTCAGAAGGATTTTTGTTACGAGGAGATTGTTGTGGAAAGGTCAGAAGGTCATGACTGATAAAACTAAATAGAGTTAAAGAATTATTAAAATGAAGGATTGTGTTTTCATGAAGATGCATGATCTAAGAATGAAAAGGTGCAACTCTGAGGAGATGAACTCATAGAAAACATGTTAAAAGCTATTTATAGACAGTGCTGAGCGAAAGAAATCGTCTCTGCAATCGAGATCGTAGCATCAGCTAGAAGAGGCAAATACCTATGACGTGAAGATGTATTTGTGATAAATATTGTAGAAAAAGGAGATATGGAGGATTGACAAAAATATATTAGGGTGGCAGGGTGGTGCTAGGGCAGGCTACATGCATGCAAGGAGGTCGTATCCTCCTTCTGGTGGTAGCTGGTAAATAGGGTGTTGTAGCATCCTTTCAGTCATAGCTGATAAACCCAGGGGGTCATAGCCTCCTTCCAGTGGTAGCTGGTAAATAGGGTGTAGTAGCATCCTTTCAGTAAGAGCTGATAAAACTAGGGGGATGTAGCCTCCTTCTAATAGCTACTAGTAAATGAGATGTAGTACCATCCTTGTCTATAGTAGTAGGAATAAACTATTTGTAAATATAATTTTGTATTAATAGGAAGTATTGGGTTTACCCAATTGGGATTCCATGATAAATTTGTGTTCTGTGTTCTGTTGATCATGTGTGTTAAGGAATAAATTAAAAGTGGTTTAAATTGTTAAAATTTATCAATACAGATTCACCCCTCTCAGTATTATCCAATATTCCAACAATTTGTATTAGAGTAGGATCCTTCACTACAGTTTAATCACTGGAAGGAAGATACTATTAAAAACCACTATGGATCAACAAGAATCGATTTCCTCCAACGGAGCTCCAGTACTTAACAAAGAAGAATATGCAATATGGAGCATAAGAATGAGAGTATACTTACAGTCATTAGTATATGGAGTATGTAATTCAGTAATCTCTGATTACATCCCACAAAAAAGAATAAGGACCACATCTAAGAAAGAATCCAAGAAAAATAACTCAATGGAAATGGAGGATATACTTGATGGATTACCTCAACCCATCAACAAGAAGACAAGACAATGTATCTTAGTTAAGGAACTCTGGGTCAAATTGGAGAAACTTTACTCAGTTGAAAAAATAGCAGAAGAAATCCTTGATATTTTTGAGAATTATAGTGATGATGTAGAACCTTGCAGTCATATGGAAGATAGTGAATATGAAGAAAATATATCCATGGAGACAGTAACTTCAGAACATGATCCAGTTGTTGAAGGAGAGGTGGACCTAAAGGCAGAACTCATAAGTGCTCTTGAAGAATTGAGAAAGAGCATAATGAAGAACAAACATTTGAAAGAAAAATGGTAAAAATTCCAAGGAGAGAAAAAAATCAAAAGAAGAGGAAGTCAAGACCCTCCAAAAGGAATTGCACAATTTAAGACAACAAGCAATGGATAACATGAACGAGGCCGAGACCTTAAAACAAGAAGTTTATAACTTCAAAGGAGAAATAAAGAATATAAAATATCAACTATCTATTAGTGAGAGGTTCAAGGAAAGTACTCAAGAACTTAATAAATTCCTCATATTAGAAATATTCCCCAGAGATAAAAACAAGTCTTGGATATGATAAAAAACATGCCATTAAAGGATCAAGCTCCATCACTCAAGAAGATGTTGAAGATGTTAAATTTCAGGATGATGCTTCCAAAGATACACCCATACAGCAGTATAATTATAGGAATATTAATTTTTAATGTCTCTCTTTTTTTTTAAATTTTTACCAAAATGCCCAATTTTCTATTTTTTTCACAATTTTGGCTCTTGACTAGTTTTAGTGTCTTGGTCTCCAAATCAGCCCAATAGCTCCCAAATATTCAGAGAAGGTGTATGAATGATATAATAACTTAATTATTATGTTTAGGGATGTATTATGTCCCTCCAATAACTTCTTCAATTTTGTACTAAATTTTGAACAAGATAGAGGATTTTATTGGCAATTTTGGGCTCAAATCCCCCCCAGGTAAGTGGTAGAAATGGCTTCCAAAATGTGTATAAAACCACTCTAATTCTGAAATTTAAGTATTGGATATGTATAAAACATTATAATATACTCATATGCATAACCAATATATCTCCCATGGCTTTTATCACTTCTTTCAATCAGATATAAAAAACTAGTTTTGGACCCTTGGGGAAATGAGGTGTAGTTTGCTCCAATGGTTATGCAATTCAAACCAATGGGAAAAAATTATCATTTACTGAAAATGAAACCAATAATATTATTTAATTACATTCCATTCATTCATAAATCATCAATATTTTACACATCCATTCGAATTCATCAATATTACAAGAGTTTACAACAAGGTAGTGGGGAAATGACACTGTTTCTTCATTATTGAGCAATAATACATGATATTTCTTGGAATTTCTATCTGATATATTTTTGAACTTAAATAAAATATAATTTACATCAGAATACAAAATATTGGAGCGAGAGAAGCTCCCTCAAATAGATGAATAGCTCACCAAGTGCACCTCACTCCATGGAGCCGAAATATGGTAAGAAAACATGAGATGAAAGGAAAAAAAAGATGAACTTTGATGTGTCCATGAGCTTATGTAGCTTGAAAATATAAATAATACTCCATTTAATCTCCTTGAAATACCTGAGTGGCCTCTCCCAACACCAACTAGGATGGGAACCTTTCACCCTCGAAATTGGCTAAGGCATGAACTAGTCATCCACTAGCTCTCTCTCTTCACAACAAGAAATTTCACAAATGATCAAAAGGGAATTATCTTGGTTTATTCCTATAATTTATAAACATCCTTAGCCTTTTAAGGTTCCCAATACATCCATAAAATCAATCCAATTCGAATTAGGGCGCGGGCTCATGAATTGACATGTGTCCCCTCTTTTCTAGCCTTCCACCTTCCCCAAATTTGAGTAGGAGTCCATTGAGCTTCCAAAACTCACATGAGATCTCTATTGGATGGTATATTTCGACCTGACATGTCATATATGTCATATTCCATCCTTCAGATCTGATTTTTTTCATAATTTTCATAGAATCTCCATCATTGGTGTCATAGATGTCATAAATGTAAGGGGAATCTAGCCAAGTGTCCATGAAACTCCCATTTGGCTCTTCCTCTCCCCATGTAAGTTACAATTCATCTCAAATTCTACCTATGAATTATATTCACAAGTATATTAACCTTATAATCCATCCAAAAACATTAGGCTTCCCATAGATTCGAGATTGCAAGAGGAGGATGCCATTTAACATAGGAATTCTAGCTTGAGTGGGCCCCATAGTCTCTCTATGTCTCCATTCTCCATAGCCACTTCAATTTTCTATTGTATTTATTTAATAAACTACATTATTAAATATTTATCCCATTCTAATGTATTAACATCATTTATTATCAACTTTATTAAAATTCCAAATGTATCCATCCAACCTACGGAACTAATAGGATTGATGGAATTGTCCTACCATGCAATTATTAAAAATGGGGACATTACTATCCTCCCCACCCAAGATTTCTTGTACTCAATAAATTTAATATTTGTATGCTGCAATATTCTTTCACATTCCCAAGTGTAATCCTCATTTGGTACTCCTTCCTTTGCACCAAGTGCTTTGTTATGGTTCTGCTCATTAATTTTCTTTAGCTGCAATTTAGTAGTGGAACTCATGTACTGCAATTTTGTGTTCCCAAAATTAAAGAGACGTGGATTGTGCATATTGATATACCCTGTAACATCACCAGTAATACCAAAAGGATTAATCAAATCCATAAAAATGAAATTTCTGCAAATAATCTTTACCTCCATATTTTGGAAACCTTTTATGAACTTTCACCCCTTTTTTGTTACTTCTGTATAATTCTTTGAACTTGGTACTGAGTTACCAAACTTTGAATTGCTTCAGATTCAAATAAAATATCAAAGAGGAACCACCATTCTTGTTTTTGCACTACTCTGATTACAATCATCTTCTCAAGTGGTGAATAAATCTCCAATGTTGCCCCCAAAATTGAAACCAATGAGACCAAAAATGATCCCAGGGTCCCATATGATCCTGATACATGGATGGTGTGAAATTACTATGATGATATTCCATGAACATGAAGCATTTGAAAATTGAATCAATGTCTAGAAATGTACTCCACATAGGAAACATGAACACTGCTCTGCAAAGATGAACTCAAACAATTGAAGGTTGGTTTTATTTCTCAAACCAACAATCGAACTGCTACTCCAATTGAGATGAAACAAAGAAATTCCAGGATCCCATTTTTGGTATTGTACCCTTCCAAACATCATGAGTACAAAATATATATCATGAAAGTACATAACAACATCATACAAATGTACATCAAGAAGGTACCTCATCAAAAAAACATGAAAGTGCTTGTACATCCAAGTAAGTAAATCACCATGTGGCCCATACACACAAGCATAAAATGACCACTGAAATATGCTCCAATGACATAGGTGAGGATCCCATGTCCCATAATGCTTCTCGAAAAATATATAATGTGCATCACTATAATCATCCATATGTTCTTTCATCCAAGAAGTGAATGTAGAACCTCCACCAAAATTTGAACCAAATAAGGAGCAAGGAAAACATGAAGACTTAAAGTGGATCAAAGAATTCTCATCAATCCACCCATGAATATGTGTATCATCATTAAATAATAGAGGATGTTGCTTCCAATAATAATTTTCCTCAAATCATATCCCTTTTCACCCAAGTGTCAGATGAAGTTCCTCCAACATCAAATGAACCAAGTGTCGAGTAAGAAAAACCATGAGTCTTCAATGCATATCATAGGTGCATCCATGTAGATGTGCATCATCATTAAGTAAAAAAAGATACTGCTGCAAATGTGAACAAGATTGTGCTCCAACCATGTCATCATAAAAAGTACATCTAGGAGTTCCATACTCCTCATGTGGCACCATAAAAAAGAACCCTTTCACCCATACTTCATTGATACTAATGCTACAAAACATGGAATTGTAGGATGTAGGAGAATGAACTATCTCACCTAAATGATCAAAAGGTGCAGAAGTTTCATAATGGTAAGGATCCATATGGGTAATATCATGCAGCTCCTTCAAAAGTGTGAAACCTTTTTCATAGATTGGTTCCAATGTAGAGGAATCATGCTCTTCATTAAAAATTGCATAACCTTCATCAAGAGACAATTCAAGTTCCTCTTCCACCACATCGAGTGTTTGGATATCTTCAAGTTCATCTTCAAAACATTAAGCACATTCAAATTTCCACATTTCTCATGATCCACCATGTCATGAGAATCCTCCAAATAATCTACCATTTGACAATCTCAAACATAGGAGGAAAAACAAGTGTCTTGCAACTTTTCAAGAAGTTGCTCATTTTGAACTGTGCGCTTATGAATAACTTCATTATTCTTCAAGTAGGATTGATGTAACCATTCAATAAGCTCAATGATATTTTTTCTATAAAAAATCAAAGACATGAAATTACCTTTGATGTTGCACATTTCTCTTTGAATATTCTCCATGTCTTCAAGGAATGATGGCTCCTCCAAGGAAGTAGCTCTCCAACAAGAATTTGATACCAATGCTCGAGTGTCATGGAGTATTCTAAGGGCCTCTTGTATATTATTTTCATTCATCTTTAAGGACCCTTCAATAATATGAGGCTCTTGCAAATGAACCTCCTCATCTTCTTCCTTCTTGATTGGACCAACTTCATGAAGCTCAAGTGGTGATGGGGAAGTTGATCTTGTTTCTTCTTCAACAGCTATAAGGTCTTCATTTTCATGTTTACTGGAAATTTTTCTTGCAAAAAAATTTTGAAATCTGATCTTTATGTCACCAACATAGAGTTGTGAGAACCCATCAGTGGGTACTCCTTCATTGTTCAAGTATCCACCAGTAGATGCTCTTTGTTTCATTTTCAAGGTAGAAGGTGTCTCAAAATGATATTCAATATTTTCAATAGAAAATTATTCATAATCATGTGATGTCTCCATATTTTTCAGAGTCACTTGGGAGTGAATTTCTATCCTCTTCATGTACTAATTCTTCTACTTCACCTATTTTAGAACTAGGTGGTTCATGGGTCTCCTCCTTTTGCTCCTTCAAGCAAACTGATGCATTTATTCCCCTTGGTTTTCCTAAAATCAATATATTTTTCCCAAATTTGGATAGACAACAATTTGAATCCTTTCATAATATTCTTGGTCATGTATTCGAAGATAGGTTCCATGATTTTTATATGCTCCTCACCATCATATGAGGTACCCCTTTCATCCCTAGTCATTGTTTCCTCTTCAACAAAAGAACTTTTGGGTTTTAATATCTAATGGTGGTCCTTGAATTCTTATAATCATAAATATCAGACCACATCAATTTCCATTATCGTGCTCTGATACCACTGTAATGTCCCTTTTTTTAATTTTTTACCAAAATGGCCATTTTTCCAAATTTTTCACAATTTTGGCTCTTGACTAGTTTTAGTGTCTTGGTCTCCAAATCAGCCCAATTGCTCCTAAATATTCAGAGAAGGTGTATGAATGATACAATAAATTAATTATTATTTTCAGGTATGTATTATGGCCCTCCAATCACTTCTTCAAGTCTGTACTAAATTCTGAACAAGATAGAGGATTTTATTGGCAATTTTGGGCTCAAATCCCCCCCTCGGGCAAGTGGTAGAAATGGCTTCCCAAATGTGCATAAACCCACTAAAATTCTGAAATTGAAGCAGGGTATGTGTAGAATAAATTATCAGAGACTCATATGCATAACTAATCGGCCTCCCATGGCTGTTATCACTTCTTTCAATCAGATATAAAAAACTAGTTTTGGACCCTTGGGGAAATGAGGTGTAGTTTGCTCCAATGGTTATGAAATTTGACCCAATGGCCACAAATTATCAGTTAATGAACATGAAACCAATAATATTATTTAATTACAGTCCATGCGTTCATAAATCATCAATATTTTACACATCCTTTCGAATTCATCAATATTACAAGAGTTTACAACAAGGTAGTGGGGAGATGGCAATGTTTCTTCATTATTGAGCAATAATACATGAGATTCATCGGCCTTTTGACCTGATAGATTTATGAAATTAAATAAAATATAATTTACATCAGGATACAAAATAATGGAGCAAGAGAAGCTCCCTCAAATAGGTGAATAGCTCACCAAGTGCGCTTCACTCCATGGAGCTGAAATATGGTAAGAAAACTTGAGATGAAAGGAAGAACAAGCTGAAATTTGATGTGTCCAAGAGCTGCTGTATCTTGCACTTGTAACTAAGAATCCATTTAATATCCTTGAAATACCTGAGTGGCCTCTCCCAACACCAACTAGGATGAGAATCTTTCACCCTCGAAATTGGCTAAGGCATGAACTAGTCATCCACTAGCTCTCCCTCTTCACAACAAGAAATTTCACAAATGATCAAAAGGGAATTATCTTGGTTGATTACTGTAATTTATAAAAATAATTAGCCTTATAAGCTTCCCAATCTATCCATAAACTGAATCCAATTCTAATTAGGGTGTGGGCTCATGAATTGACATGTGTCCCCTCTTTCCCATCCTTCCACCTTCCCCAAATTTCAGTAGGATCCCATTGAGCTTCCAAAAATCACATGAGAGCTCTCTTGGATGGTATATTTCGACCTGAAATTTCATATATGTAATATTTCAGCCTTCATATCTGACTTTTGTCATAATTTTCATAGAATCTCCATCATTGGTGTCATAGATGTCATAAATGTAAGGGGAATCTAGCCAAGTGTCCATGAAACTCCCATTTGGCTCTTCCTCTCCCCATGTAAATTAAAATTCATCCCTGATTTGACCTATGAATTATATGGACAATTATATTAACCTTATAATCCATCCAAAAACATTAGTCTTCCCATAGATTCGAGATTGCAAGAGGAGGATGCCATTTAACATAGGAATTCTAGCTTGAGTGGGCCCCATAGTCTCCCTATGTCTCCATTCTCCATAGCCACTTCAATTTTCTCTTGTATTTATTAGTAAACTACATTATTAAATATTTATCCAATTCTAATGTATTAACATCATTCATTATCACCCTTATTAAAATTCCAAATGTATCCATCCAACCTAGGGAACTACGGTAGGATTGATGGAATTGTCTTGCCATGCAATTATTAAAAATGGGGACATTACATAATTCTAGTCATCAGAATTTGGCTCATACTCCTAAGAAGAAAATTCTCAAAAGATAGGCCAATGAATTCTATGGATATTGTCATAGTTGTCACAAATTTGGTTACAAGGCTGATGATTGTAGAATCAAGGAATAAGATAAAGCTCTGAAAAGAAAAGAAGGAATTAACATCTCAAATAGAAAAAGACTTATTATATGTTTCATATGTCATAATGTTGGACACTTTGGAAAAAATTTCAAGAACAATACATGCAAACTGTCTAAGGAAACACAAGAGAAGAGATATAAGATAAAATCCAAAAGAAAAAGAAATAGAAGACCAGTAAGCAAGGCACCACAAGGAAAGATGTGGAGAAGAAAGTCAGATTACAAAGACTTGGAAGAAACAAAGCTTCCAAGCATCAATAAGTTTCCAAATATAATGTTGAGAATAATAGTGTTGTAGATAAGAGTGACATACATTATGATGGAAAGAAAGATGAAGAAGAAAAATAATACACCAACGGAGATAAAGGTGATGATGTTACTAAAGGATAGTTTCTTTTCTAAAATGTATCATGACTAAGAAGAGAACCCCAAAATTAACATTAGAAGGAATCATATACTCAGGGGGAGTTAATATTAGAGAAGTGCAATTGGTAAATGAAAAATATCAGTTGGTAAGAAGAAAAGAATGTTTTGAAGTTTCCATCAAAACAAGAAGAAGAAGAGTCATAAGAAATACTTGATAAAGGTTATCTTCCTAAAAAAAGAAGAATAGATGAGTATGGTTGAAATAGAGCAAAGTGTAAGAACTATGAAGTAACATGAGAATATTAAAATGCATGATCCATGGGATCCATGAAGACCATGCAGTCTATTATCCAATAAAAGATGAAGATTATATGTATGACTTAGAATATTAAGTCATGACACATAAATAAAAACCTTGTCCAGATTAAAAGTATTCATTTGATCACATTTGTTTGGGGTGATATTCCATGTTTTACACCTGGAGGATTTGATAATCCCGTTTTTATGGTTGATGAGCACATGTAAAGATTAAATACAAGAACAGATCTGAAGGATACCATTTAGACAATCTTAAGGAATGTCTAATAGGTCAATTATGAACAATGATTTCTGTGAGTTGAAATCATTTATTGGAAATTGAGGGCACGAGTACACAGAAATTGTGTTTTACAAGAATGCAACACTCACCTGGTATCAATTAGGAATCATTTGGTTCCAAAAAGATAATTGCACCCAAGGATTATGAAAATAGATTACCTCTAAAAACTGAATAGTCTCGGTGAACTATTTTGTTGGGTTAAGCATGTATAAAAGAAAGGGCAAGTGAATGACCTCAATAACCTTGGGAGACAATATAGTATCAATGAATCTAGTGCATATCACATTGATTCTTGGTATATGTCAAAAAAGGGGAATAAGGACATAAGGTTGAGAAATTGTTTTCATGGAATTTAAGAATCCTAAAGAAGAACAAGTAGTGTGATACATCTTTAAGGGAAATTTGTGGAGGAAAACAAATTCGGTATTATTTCTATGTTAAAAAAATAACTCCAGTGACAGGTCTTTAATGATACTTGAAAATATATGTGCAAATCCTAACAAAAAGTTGTCATTGGGAAGAAGTTAAAAAATCTAAAGATATTATTGCTTTCACATTAAATGGACAAACACTATATAAAGGACTACATATTATAGGTATGTATTGAACTTGTTATGATCCTATTGCCAATGACAAAGAAGAAAGACTGGAAAGGAATAATAGGTTATCCTTTGTCATTGTTGTCAAAGGGGGAGAATGTTTAGATGTTTTCATCAATGCTAAAGGGGGATAATGTTGAGAATATAGTTGTCATTGATGTCAAAGGAGTTCAGGAATGATAAAGAAATAACCAATAGATATTATGGCAGGATGAACTTAGTAAAAGACAAAGGATCCACAAAGTAAATATATGTGGATTGTAAATTGATATCAAAGGAGTTCAACAATGACAAAGGAATAACCAGTAAACATGATGACAGGGAAAACTCTGTGTAAGACAAAGGAATTAGAAATTCAGATGGTAGATCAATGACATGGTTGATGACAGGGGAAAGATATGCAAAGTAAGTAGTGGAAGGTAACATTCCAAAGTGCCAAATAAGATTTGGATGACCCAAATAATTCAAGAGACAGAGATCAACTATCTATAATAAGACCCAAAAAATAGATATGCATGGAAAATAACATCCCTGTATTAATCTGTCACAGTAATCTAGGGTCTAAACACAAGTCTCATCAAAGATTAATAACAATAAGTCATGAAAATGGTGTAATAGGGCTACAAAATGAGTAGCCGCTCTATATATTCACACAAAGAATGAGTAATACAATACAATGATCATGCTGCAAGCATGAGTGACAAAGAAATTCGAATTCCCAAGGAGGTCATTCAAATTGAATGAGTGAGTCTAGCTTAACCGAATGTAAGTCACAGTCAACACTCAAGTTAACCACTGATCAAAACCCTAATTGACTCAACTGAGCCCTAACTGAAGTCGAAGTGCAATAAATGACTGAGTCTAACTGAAAGTAGGTCAGACACATGTCACAGCAAACCAACCAACAAGTGGTAGCGCATCAATGACTCCAATGAACCCCGATGAGGTTAACTGAAGTGTAACTGAACATCAGAAGTGGTTGGAGGCACCTCTATTGACTCCAGTTAATTGAATAATCAATTTAATGATGGAGGGAACCTTCACTACTCTGTTTAACTGATTGTAACCATCAGTTAGAAAATGGGACATTAATGATACTCATATCACCCCTGGAGTGCTCTAGTTAGCCCCCTCGAATGTAGGAGAAGGCTAAGTTAGCCTCCTTGACTGAAGGTATGCATGGGTGTGATCTAGCTGATGTCATCTAGTGCTCCTATGATGTCAATTAAGTCAATAATACTTAGGATAGTGGTTTAACTAGGCCAAATTGACCAAAATGAGTTTGAAAGGTGGTAAATGTCTCCAACACCCCCCCTTAAGCTATACTCAGGAGGTGTTAGAAAACATAAAATGAATAAAAATTCTAGGGCCCTGGAAACTAAGGCCATAGGTCACCCTATACAATGCTGAAACTAAAACAATGCTCAAAAACAAACTAAGTGAGGAAGAGAGGGAAAACCCCCTCCTCAAGCTGAACACTTAAAGTATTCTGAATCACCCTGATGAACTCACCCTCAACAGTGAACGGAGGTAAGTGAACTTATTTTCTGAAAATATCTTGGTGAAGATGTCTGCAATCTGCTCATCAGTCGGGTAGTATTACAGAATGATGGTCCTGTCATGCACTAGCTCCCTGATATAGAGCATGTGGATCTCTACATGCTTGGTCCTCTGCTTGGTAACTGGATCTGTGGATATGTTAATAGCACTTTGATTGTCACAAAAGAGGATAGTGGACAAAGTACTACCAAGATCAAACTCTGAAAGGTTGAATTGCAACCAAACTGCTTGGATGCAAGCATTCACCGCTCCTCGATACTCGACCTCTGCTGAAGATAATGCTATGGCAGCCTGCTTTTTGCTAGACCATAAAATGGGGCCACCACCAAACATGAATACATATCTAGAAGTAGACTTCCAATCAATAGAATCACCCACCCAATCAGAATCTGTGTATCCAACCAGCTCTAGCCCGGAGTCTGCAGCATAGTGAATGCCATAGGTCCCGGTTCCTGGAATATACTACAGGATCCTCTTGGCTGCCTTCCAATGAATATCATGAGTCTTCTACATGTATCTTGATACAGCATTCACAGCATAACAGATATCAGGCTGAGAATGTGTCAAGTACAACAAGCTACCAATCAATTGTCGATAGATAGTGCAATCCATGGGAGGTGTGCTTTTTCCTTCTTCAAGGTTGATCCATGAGAGGAAAGGGAATGGTGCAGGACTACATTCATCCATGTTAAACTTGAATAATAGGTCTGATATGTATTTGTACTGAGTGACCATTATCCCATCAGAATTTTGCTCAATTTCGAGCCCCAAAAATTGTTTTAGGAGCCCCAAATCACTCATTTCAAAGGCATTGTGGAGATCAGTTTTGATGGCTGAAATAGAAGCAACTGTGCTACCTGTGATCAGTAAATCATCAAAATATAAAACAATAATAATCAAATGACCATCATAATTCTGTAAATACACATTTGTATCTGACCTACACCTTTGGAATTTTTGCGAGAGAAGGAAGGAATCCATCTTGGAATACCACTCTCTTGGGGCCTGTTTTAACCCGTATAGTGACTTCTTTAGCTTGCGAACCAAATATGGATCAGTGATGTAGCCCTCAAGCTGATTCATGTATATATACTCATGAATATCTCCATGTAGAAAGGCTGAATTAACATCCATATGATGCACTTCCCAGTGCTTGGATGCCGAAATTGCCAAAATTAGGCAAATGGAGTCCATTTTTGCAACCGGTGCAAAGGTCTCATGGTAGTCCACACCTTGGACCTGAGAGAAACCTTTTTCCACCAGCATTGCCTTATATTTTTAGGTGCTTCCATCAGCAGCAACCTTGTTCTGAAACACCCACTTTCATTGAACCATTTTCCTTCCCGTAGGAAGAGAAACTAGCTCCCAAGTAGTGTTTTTCTGAAGAGAATTCATCTCTTCATCCATCGCAAATTGCCATCTCGGATCCTTCTGAGCATGGTAGTAGGATTTTGGGTCTAAAATAATTATCAAGTAACAAGTTTTGGACAGAAAATTATCAGGACAAGAGAGCGCAATACCTACTCTTTGGAAATCAGACCGGGTTCTCCTTGGATCATCCGAATTTCCAATGTTATCTCCTGCAGAGGAGAGTGTCTGTCGGCCCATCTGGGAAGATGATTTTGTACTTAAGGTTTTTATTCAGCATCTTATTTTTGTTTCACACTGATATCATAAATCATAGGATCCAAATCAGGGTCATCACCCCCAATTTCATCATCCAAATATTCAGTAGAATAGGAAGGAAAATCAACAGTTTTCTCCTTCACTAGTTCCACCTCCTGAAGAGGCTCATCGAACTTGACATTCCTTTTGATGATGATCTGTTTTGTTTTGATATCCAAAAGCTTGAAACCTTTTGATTCATCAGGATACCCAATAAATAGACATTTGATGCTTTGTGGTTGCAAATCCCTTCTTTTATTAAGTGGAATCTGGGCCCATGCAGTGGACCCAAACACCCGCAGGTTCGACACATCCGGCTTGCATCTGAAGTATGCTTCGAAATGGGTCTTCCCTTTCACAAATGAGTATGGAACCTTGTTTTTAATGTATTATATAGCATGCATGGCTTCATCCCACAAATTTTCATCCAACTTCTTTGATTCCAACATACAGGTGGTCATCTTCTTGAGAGACTGATTCTTCCTTTCCACTACTCCATTCTGCTGGGGAGTGTAGGGAATTGAATGTTGGAACTGAATACCACTTTGGGATCATATGTGCAGAAAATAATTACTGAAATACTCCCTTCCATTATTATATCTCAATATCTTGATCTTAATCCCATAGGCACTCTCGATAAAGGCCTTCAATTCAGAGAATTTTTCACATACTTCAGACTTCTTTTTGAGAAAGAAGACCCATGTGTACCTTGAAAAATCATCAATAAAATTCATAAGATAACTTGATCCATTCATGGATGTTACAGGAATTGGACCACTGATATCAGAATGTATCAGCCCCAATATGCATGTAGCTCTGTTTTCCTTCCCCTGATTGAAGTTGTGCTTAGGGTGTTTTCCAACCACACAGCCCTTGGAATTTCCAGTGGTTTCCTTGATGACCAAGAGGCCTTTAACCATGGAGTTTTTATATAATTGCTGCAATTATTTGAAATTTATATGGAAAACCTTTCATGCCACAACCTACTAACTTCATTTCCATGAGTTAGCAGAGCGGTGGGCTTTTCATTTGCCACAAAGTGGGAGAACTCATAGGATTTTGCATGATGGTTTGCAAGGCCTTTAGCAATGAGTTTCCCAGATGCAAGTTCCATTATCTCAACATCATTAGGGATGAAATATACTCTCGTAGGCACTCCAATATGTGTCATATGATAGACACTAAGGAGATTTGATGCCAGAGACGGTACATACAAAACATTTGAAAAATAGCCATTCTCAAGATCAACTGTACCTTGTCCTTCTGAAATGATGGTGGAGTCATCTCCCATGTGGATGGGGATGGATTTTTTGGTCTCCAAGGATGAAAGGAATCTCTTTCAGACATCATATGGTTCGAAGCTCCAGAATCAATCAAGAATGATTTGGACTTCAAAGTGCTTGCCATGAGGGCATGACCTTTTTCATGCTGTGGTTCCCGATCTTGTTGATCTCTCCTCCAAAATCTTTCCGGAAGATTGATGTGATTTCTCTCAAGGAGAGAGGTAGCTTCATCAAGATTCTTCTTCATGTAGACATGTTCAAGGTAGAATCCATTCCTGCAATATGAACACTTGAATTTTTCCTTTCCACAATGACCTTTCCCTTTGTTCTTCTTTGAGCCAGAAGACTCGTCATGCTGCTGGTTTTCAAGTTTAGGCTTAGGAGCTTCGAATTTAGTTTTTGGGTTCTTTTGCTGCTTTCCTTTACCCTTCAGATATTTGGGCCCTAAGACATGGAGGGCTTGATCATGAGAGGATCTGATGATCCCCATCTGGATAAGCTTATCATGTTCACTTGTTAGGGACTCAATGAAGGCATTGAGTGTAGGCATCTTCCATCCATGGGTTGTGAGGTTCCCCGTATGGAATGTAGAGACAAAAACTGAATAATCAGCTCCAATTTTGGAGAGTATGGTGAGGATTAGCTGATCATCCTCTTTCTCCACTTTGCATTGCTTCAACAGTAAGACAATGTGCTTGAAATTTGTGAAAAAGTCATTCAAGGTCTCGAAATTGGAGGGCTAGAGAGACATCAATTCATTTTTGAGATGGTAAACTCTCAAATCATCTTGATTTCCATACAAGGCTTCCATTTTGTCCAAAATTTCTTTTGGAGTCTTCAATCCCAAAAGATGGAAAAGAATATCCCGGGAAACAGAGAGGCATAAGAATCTGAATGCTTCATCCTTCTTGTTCAAGAATCTAGATTTGTCTATTGCAGAACCAGGATTTTCTTCAGTATCCATGGTGACCCTATAGAGTCCTTTAGAATCAAGTTGGATCTCCATGTCTCCTTTCCATGAGTGGAAGTTGAACGAAGTCAAAAGATCTACGAAAGAAGCCATCTGAATCTGCTAGAGTGAATGCTTTCACCTGTCAAAAACCTGAGCAATGTAAGGTCGGAAAGCCTGCACATTTTAGGTTTTCATCACACCCAACATAGTCAATCAAGCAAGCTTGATCAAAAAGTTCTTTACTTGGGGTATTAAGTGGTAAGCCTTGGCTTCTGGTGCAATGCTAGATTATTGAGCTATTGCTCAATTTTCATGCAAGATCTGTCAAAAACCTTGTTTTTGAGAGATCTGAGCTTCGTCCCACCGTGAGCTCTGATACCATATTAATCTGTCACAGTAATATAGGGACTAAACACAAATCTCATCAAAGATTAATAAGATTAAGTCATGAAAATGGTGTAATAGGGATACAAAATGAGTAGTCGCTCTGTATATTCACACAAACAATGAGTAATACAATACAATGATCATGCTGCAAGCATGAATGAAAAAGCAATTCAAATTCCCAAGGAGGTAATTCGAATTGAATTAGTGAGTCTAGCTTAACTCAATGTAAGCCATAGTCAACACTCAAGTTAACCACTGATCAAAACCCTAATTGACTCAATTGAGCCCTAACTGAAGTTGGAGTGCAATAAATGACCGAGTCTAATTGAAGTAGGTTAGACACATGTCACAACAAACCAACCAACAAGTGGTAGCGCATCAATGACTCCAATGAACCCTGATGAGGTTAACTGAAGTGTAACTGAACATCAGAAGTGGTTCGAGGTGCCTCTGTTGACTCCAGTTCATTAAATAATCAATAAATAATAAATTTAATGATGGAGGGTGCATTCACTACTCTGTTTAACTAATTGTAACCATCAGTTAGAAATATGGGGCATTAATGACACTTAGATCACCCCCAGAGTGCTCCAGTTAGCCTCCCTGAATGTAGGAGAAGGCTAAGTTATCCTCCTTGACTGAAGGTAGGCATGGGTGTGATCTAGCTGATGTCATCTAGTGCTCCTCTAATGTCAATTAAGTCAATAATACCTAGGATAGTGTTTTAACTAGGCCAAATTGACCAAAATGAGTGTGAAAGGTGGTAAATGTCTCCAACACCCCGAACACTATAATGAAGTGAAGAACTGGACAACCCAAATCAGTTGAGAGAAATTGTGGAAGCGGTTTTTGAGAAGATCGATGGTGGTGAATGATTTACACATAAGAAAAGTGAATATCCGCAATCCACATTTGATCGTAAATCGACGATCAAGAGTGAACCCGCAAGGAAATCAACGGTCCAGAAAAATTGCAGAGGTCCAAAATGGGAAAATGTGGTTATACATCCCACAATCCAAAATATGAAGATCAACGGTCAGGAAAGAATCAACAAGAAATCGACGACTCAGAGATTTGTGGAAAATGATTTGCAGAAGCCCATTTTGAAAATATTAGAAGGCACATCCGTAATCCGCAATCCGCAAGATTGACGGTCAGGAAATAATTTGCAAGAGATCGACGATGCAGAAGAAAAATTGCAAAAAGGAAATTGCTGAAGTATTTTGAACAAAATTGGAAAACCCGCAATCTGCAATCTGCATCTTATCTAAGATCGACAGCTAGGAAAGAGTCTGTAAGAAATTAACGATGTGGAAGAAGTTTTGCGTAAAGGGAATTGCAAAAGTCACTTTTGAGATTTTATGAACCCGCAATCCCCATATCATCTCAAATCAATGGTTAGGGAAGGGTACGCAAGAAATCAACAGTGCGGAAAGCACCTTGCGGAAATGTAGTTACGGAAAGGAAAGTGCGGAAGGACCTTTTTGAGAAAATTCAAAACGCGCGTCCGTAATCGGCAACCTGCAATTGTGGAAAGGTCGTTGCCAAAAGTACATTGCAGAAGGATTTTTGTTGTAGAAATATAATTGTAGAAGAAGGAAAATTCGAAAGAAATTTTGGTGCAGAATTATCATTGCAAAAAAAGAAAATTTCAGAAGGATTTTAGTTGTGAAGAGATTGTTGCAGAAAGGTCAAAAGACCATGACTGATAAACCTAAATAGAGGTAAAGAATTATTAAAATAAACAATTGTGTTTTCATGAAGAGGCATGATATAAGAATGAAAAGGCGTAACTATGAGGAGATGACTTCATAGAAAACGTGTTAGAAGGTATTTATAGACAGAGTGCTGAGTGAAATAAATTGTCTCTACAATCCAGATCGTAGCAGCAACTAGAAAAGGAAGAGACCATTGACGTGAAGAATTAATTGTCATAAAGATTGTAGAAAAGGAGATATGGAAGATTGAAAAAAATATATTAGGGTGGTAGGGTGGTGCTAGGGAAGGCTACAAGCCTGCAAGGAGGTCATAGCCTCCTTTCGGTGTTATATGGTAAATAGGGTGTCATAGCATCCTTTCAGTAGCAGCTGATAAATTTAGGGGGTCATAGCCTCCTTATAGCGGTAGCTGATAAATAGGGTGTAGTAACATCCTTTCAGTAGCAACTGATAAAACCAGGGGTCATAGCCTCCTTCCAGTAGTTGCTGGTAAATGGGGTGTATGTTGAATATATAGTTGTCATTGATGTCAAAAGTATTCACAAATGACAAAGTAATAATTAGTGGAGATGGTGGCAGACTGAAGGTTGCAAGTATCCAGAATAAACAAAGAAATAACCCTATTGCAGGGTGAATGACAAATGAATAACCCTATAATATTGATCATCCAATGTTGTTGCTGAATAAACTATCACAGAGGATTTCTGCAAAGAAATCATGCAGATCCGTAAAGTCACGATGAGATCCGATGAATAAGGATCGGTTTTCGTAAACCACAAAATATATGATGGTCCAAGAGAGATCCGTGACAAAATTTGCAAGGGCGATAAAGGGTCTACAAAGATCCATGAGATCCGTGCTAAAAGGTAAAACGACGGTCATGGAGAAGACCGCAAAGATCCGACGGTTGAAAAAATTGCGGAGGAAAATTTACGGGGAGGAAAGTTTGGAAAGTTGGTCGGACATCCCGCATCCTGCATCTCGCATCCCGCAAGCCCCATGCGGAAGGAAAGTTGCGGGGAGGAAACTTAGGAAAGTTGGTCAGGCATATCGCATCGTGCATCCCACAATCTAGAGATCGGATGGCTGAGATCAATCTCGCTAAAAATAGATAAACAGTGCAGAAAGACTGTTACAGAAAATAATATCGCAGAAAGGAAATTGTGGAAGTATGAAAATCTAAAAGCGCGATTCCGCATCTTGCATGCCGCAATTCGCAAGATCAATGGTCAGGAATGACTCCATAAAATATCGACGGTGCGGAAGAAATATTGTAGAAAAGATGATTGTGGAAAGGATAAAAGGGATTATTAACATCCCGCATCCCGCAAACTGGAGAGTGACAGTCAGGAAAAACACCCTGACGAAGATCAATGGTCAAAAATCATTGTGAGGTAATTTTGATGCGGAAAGGGGATTTCAAGGAGGAAATCTGTAGAACAGATCTACGGTCTAGATCGTACTTGACAATAGGATCAACGCCTCCAATTAAAACTAGTAAATATCATTGTAGAAAGAGTTTTGCATTGTGGAAATATCAGAGAATGATAAACAAGGCTGTGAAATTGAGATATGAGGCTGAGGGATGAATGAAACGTTGAAATTTGGTGAAGGAATGCGATGAATTGAAGATGAAAGTGCTATTTGGGTGTGTTTGTAAACAAACAGTCACTACCCAAATCGAAAATACACAGAAATGAAGTGTTGCGTTGAAATGATGAAGGCACTAGGAATTAAATGATTTTTTGTGTTCTAAATGATGGGTCTCTATTAATAAGTTTAATAGAGTCCATAGTGAATAGCTTACATCTATTCCACAGTCTGAATAAAATCAGATTAGGGTATCAGGGCGGTGCTAGGGTAGACCACAGGTATGCAGGGGGGTCGAATCCTCCTTCCAATCGTAGCTGGAGAAAAGGGTGTCGTAGCATCCTTGTTTGTTAAAAATAGGGAGAAAACCATAAGGGGTGTTGTAGCATCCTGGTCTGTAGCTGCCAAAAAAACTGAGGGTGTATCTTGCATCCTTTCTATTGTAGCAGATAAACAATTTTGTAAATTCATCTTATTAATGAGTATGAGTTAGTGGTTTTCTCTTTGAGGTTTCCACGATAAAATCTGTGTCATAATTGTTGATTATTTTGTGTTTTAGTTTAAAAAAGGTCAATACTGATTCATCCCCCCTCTCAGTATTGTGGGATAAACTAACAATTGGTATCAGAGAAGGCTCCTTCACAACGGCTTAACCACTGGAAGGAAGATCACATTCAAAGAACACAATGGATCAACAAGAAGGACTGTCCACTAACAAACCTCCACTATTTACCAGAGATAATTATGTGTACTGGAGTGTTAGAATGAGATGTCATCTGATGTCCCTAGGGTGGAAGGGTTGGAAAACAATTGAAAAAGAACTTAACATTGGAAAACAATACCCTATAGACACAGTTGAACTAGGAGAATATGAAGGTAATGCCAAAGCTCTAAATACAATCTTAAGTGCCTTAACACAATCAATATTTACTAAAGTTATGCAATGCACATATGCAAAACAAGCTTGGGATAAATTAAAACTAATCTATGAAGGAGAATCTAAAGTCAAAGAATCCAAAATTCAAACATATAGAAGTCAATTTGTAAGTATTAACATGAAAGAAGAAGAGAATATTGGTGAATATCTTCTTCATGTAGATGAAGTTGTTAATGCGATCAGAGGGCTTGGAGGAAAACTAAAAGATAAGTTAGTGGTAAGTAAAGTACTAAGAACATTACCAATGAGGTATAACCCAAAATTCTCCACCTTGGAAGAACAAGATGATCTTAAAAAGATGAAAATGGATGAGTTACATGGAATTCTCACTGCATATGAAATGAGAACAGGACAAAATGGATCTTCAAGAAAGGAAGCAGCCTTTAAGTCCACCTTAAAAAATCAATCAAAAAATCCAAATGATGAGGAAGATCTTTTCATCAGTAAACTTGAGAAAGGGACAGGAAAGTACAAAGGAAAATTAACTTTAAAGTGTTTTAATTGTGGAAGGATTGGACATTTTGCCTCCAAATGCACCTACACTAAACAAGATGAAAATGAAGAAAAAGAAACTTCAAAATTCAAAAGAGGTAAACCAGGAAGCAAGAAAAAACCCTACGGGAATAAGAAAATTGTTTACACCATGGAAGACAGTGAAGATTCAGAGAAAAAGAAGCTGGAGAAACTGAAGTCTTATTTATGGGTCTAGACACTCAAACCTCAAATACTGACTCATATGTAGAGGGAGAAATGGACCTAAGAGCTGAACTTGTCAGTGCTCTTGAATAACTTGACAAAAGAATAAAGAAGAACAAATAGTCGAATCTTATCATCAGTTAGTTGGAAGCCCAACTTCTAGAATCCCAAAAGGTTGAAAATGTTGGAGACATTTACCACCATACACACTCATTTTGGTCAATTTGTCCTAGTTAAACCACTATCCTAAGTTTTATTGACTTAATTGACATCATATGAGCACTATATGACATCAACATGAGCACACCCATGCCTACCTTTAGTCAAGGAGGATAACTTAGCCTTCTCCTACATTCGGGGAGGCTAACTGGAGCATTTCGGGGGTGATCTGAGTGTCATTAATGCCCCATATTGATAACTGATGGTTACAATCAGTTAAATGGAGTAGTGAAGGCACCTTCCTTCATTAAATTGATTATTTATTGATTATTTAATGAACTGGAGTCAACAGGGGCGCCTCCAACCACTTCTGATGGTCAGTTACACTTTAGTTAACCTCATCGAGGTTCATTGGAGTCATTGATGTGCTACCACTTGTTGGTTAGCTTGCAGTGACATGTGTTCGAGCTACTTTCAATTAGAATCAGTCATTTATTGCACTCCAACTTCAGTTAGGGCTCAGTTGAGTCAATTAGGGTTTTGATCAGTGGTTAACTTGAGTGTTGACTGTGGCTTACATTCAGTTAAGCTAGACTCACTCATTCAATTTGAATGACCTCCTTGGAAATTCGAATTGCTTTGTCATTCATGCTTCCAACATGATCATTGTATTGTATTACTCATTCTTTATTGATTATATAGAGCAAATACTCATTTTGTAGCACTATTACACCATTTTCATGCCTTATTGTCTAAAATCTCTTACGAGACTGTGTTTTAGTCCCTAGATTACTGTGACAGATTAATATGGTATCAGAGCTTATGGCGGGACAAAGCTCAGATCTCTCAAAAATAAGGTTTTTGATAGATCTTGCATGAAAATTGAGCAATAGCTCAAAAATCCAGCACTGCACCAGAAGCCAAGGCTTACCACTTAATACCCCAAGTAAGGAAATTGTTGATCAAGCTTGCTTGATTGACTATGCTGGCTGTGATGAAAGCCTAAAATGTGCAGGCTATACGACCTTATGGTGCCCCTTTTGTTGTGATTTTCATGTTTTTAATAGGTGAAAGCATTCACTCCAGCAGATTTAGATGGATTCTTCTGTAGATATTTTGACTTCGTTCAATTTACACTCATGGAAAGGAGACATGGAGATCCAGCTACATGCCAGAGGACTCTATAGGGTCACTATGGACACTAAAGAAGAGCTTGCTTCTATGACAGACAAAGCTAGATTCTTGAACAAGAAGGATGAAGCATTCAGATTCTTGTGCCTCTCTATTTCCCGGGATCTTCTTTTCTATCTTTTGGGATTAAAGACTCCAAAGGAAATTTGGGACAAATTGGAAACCCTGTATGGAAAGTAGGATGATTTGAGAGTTTACCAGCTCGAAAATGAATTGATGTCTCTCCAGCCTTCCAATTTCGAGACCTTGAATGACTTTTTCACAAAGTTCAAGCACATTGTCTTACTGTTGAAGCAATGCAAAGTGGAGAAGGAGGATGATCACCTCATCCTCTCCATACTCTCCAAACTTGGAGCTGATTATTCAGTTTTTGTCTCTACATTCTGTTACCTCCTGACTTGACAGGGGTGTCCACATAGCAGCAAGAGAATATCATTCCTGGGAGTTATTTCAAGCTAATAGGGATGGTGTCATTCAGATTGCTGTAAATGACTGATAGTGTTATCTAAAAAAAAAAAAAGTGATGTTGAATCATAGTAGTATTTTGGGTGGACACTATGATAGATGGTCATTGAGAGCCCAATCTATTATATTGTCTTCTGCAGCAAGCATTAAAGACGCAGGCATTTATCAAAGTGAAAAGAGAAGGGTAATTGGCTATGCAACATCGAAGCCTGTCATTACTGATTCACACACTGCTGATTCTTTGCCTATCAATAACAAAGGTAAATAACACAGATGCTGAAGGCAGGTTGACATTGGCAGATGCTTTGGTTTATGCATGTAAACAAGGCGTTGATAAGGTGGTCGATCTTGCAACACTGACTGGAGCCTGCGCAGTTGCTCTTGGAAATGACATTGCTGGAATGTACACTCCCAACGATGAAATGGCAGAAGAAATATCCAAAGCTGCAAAAATCGCAGCAGAAAAGTTTTGGAGAATGCCACTTGAGGAAAGCTACTGGGAATCAATGAAATCTGGAATTGCTGATATGGTGAACACTGGAGGCCGTGCAGGTGGCTCCATCACTGCCGCACTTTTTCTTAAGCAGTACGTTGATGAAAATGTGCAATGGCTACATATTGACATGGCTGGACCTGTGTGGAGCGATAAGAAACGCGATGCAACAGGATTTGCTGTCTCAACTTTGGTCGAATGGGTTTTGGAAAACTCTTCATGAATACTAGCTGAGCAAATAGGGGTCTGTCAACGTTTATTATTTCAGTATTCATGTAAACATGGTATTTTCATCCTTGCTGCTTGAGGGTGACTCTGAAAATGGACCTAGCCCTGCGAGCATTCATCCTCTTGTAGAAATTGCCACAAGTCTGCATCGAAGTACTCTTGGAATGCAAAACCAGAGCTTGGGGGATCTTACACTGGAGCTTTATCTTCTCTCTCTTCATCCTGCTTCTTGAAATGGCGGTTCAGGATCTGATCTATCATGTAGAACTGGAAAAAGGTGCTTACATGAAAGATGTTGCGGATCTGGCACGTACGCAATTCATATACGATGCAACACTGGATCCATTAAGAGAGTTCATAATCTGGAGCCAGCACGGAAATTTAATGACCGCCGTCCAGCTGAGTGGGAGGGCGGCGCGCCTTCACGCTGAGTTCAACTTTCAGTACTGACAGCCAGCCGTAGGAGGAATGTATGTTTGCAGTCTCACCATTTCTGGAGCAGCTAGCAACCCCATCTTTTGTCATGACGCCACGCTTTTACAACATTTACCTTGATAGCCGAATCGTGTATGCTTGGAAGCCATTGACAGAAGACCACGCAGTCACAAATCGATTTTATAAAATCGCCATTTAGTCGCTGAAGTCGA